>OZ038312.1:22279673-22317173 GCA_964035775.1 Osedax frankpressi
ATTTACAGATAGCAATAATATAATTATTTATCGCTATATAATATTTATATATGCGATTTTCCCCGTATACATATATATATATATATATATATATATACATATATATATATATATATATATATATACCTGGATTGCAAATAAAAATGTGAATGCTCGCCTATTTACTCGCAAAGAAAATACTAGAATATGTGTATGCGATATATTATATGCATTGCATTATATACATTACATTATACCTTAGGGTGCGGTGCTACATAAATAAAAAATAAAAGTGTGGCGGGTGCACCCGTATATCACACATAGCGCGCGGACACCCCTGCTTTTCATCGGGTGAAAAGTCACATGGTACGTTGGGTGAAAAGTCACGTGGTATTTCCTCCAGTGATCTCTGACCTTTTCCCACCAATTCGGATTAAATATATGCGATTTTGGAATACCGTGCAAAGATATTAGGGAATATTTTATAAGTAAACAAGATCTTATGATAGAAATAGACAAAAGAAATTTTAAATAAAATGTCTAATTTTAATGAAAATCAAGTATTGTACATTATTAATTTATGGAAATTTGATTTTCTTTCAATAAATATTAAAAGTAATACAGATAAATATCATAAAATGAGTCAGGAGTTCAACAAGAAATGTATTGCAAATATTTCGGATATACAAATAAAGAATAAAATAAAATACTTTAAAAAAAAGTATTATGAAGTTAGTATTATAAGTATGTATATTAGATAAACTGTGCATGTAATTACTTATGTATAATTAAATATACATTATATTAGAAAACATATTTTATGTATATGTATCAGAAATGTTGAAAATCACAAATTATATAAGAGCTATAATATAAATGTATTTAATTTATAAATATATAATACTAATCATTAGATTATGAATTTCATTAATAATTAAATTATTATTTATTTTATTATAGTTCTAGAGTCTAGACCAAGAATACTCACATTCTTTTAGTTAACATAATTCAAAATTTCCCATGATTCAAATCATGGTATAAGTAATATGATGACATATTGAGTAACATTAATATGATGATTGATTTTAATTAATGTTATCAAATTTGCACTTATAATATTTTGAAATTTATAACAAATATGATACTTGCAGAGAAATGATTATTTGAAGATGAGTGGTGTTGATAGTGAATGGGCACCATTTGCTCCGTATTATGATATGATTAATGAGTTTATGGGAACGAGGGATACGATAAGACCCAGAATGCTCATTCAAAGAAATCGGGAAGTTATAGGTTTATATTTTAAAATATGATTTCAATTTATACATTATGATAGGTTTATATTAAAAATATGATTATATTATTTGCAAGATAATTATAATATATATAATATAACAGGTATTTATTAGATTCAATTATTTAAAATATAAGCATCATAATATAAATTTAATAGATGATTATAAATATAACAGGTATACCGAGAGAAAGAAATAATCTTAAAATATATCCGGCACCATATAACCACAAATATTCCAATAATTTCTTCATCACCTTCTACTTCCTCTGCACCTCCCATAAATCTTACCTCCAATTCTAAACTACTAATATTCAGACGCCCTATAAATATAGAAAATATTAAATCTACTTCAATCAACCCTGAAAATATTCATCCAGTAATTAAAAAAGCACCTTCTCCCTCTAAAAATGCCAAGAAAAATATGGAATTAAATATTAACAAGTAAGTTATTAAATAGCATATTTGTTTGATATTTTAAAAATAAATTAATTTTATAGGATTATAATTTGTTTTACATACAATCAATATTTTATTCAGGTTAATCGAGCTTAGAGAAAATCATGGGATAATACAAAATGCAGAATTTAAGAATATCCTAAAACCATTAACAACAAAAATTGATAAAATGTATATATTAAAAGAAATACATAATGAAATATATCAAAAAAAGTAACAATAAAAAATTTTATAAAATATTTGTTATATAATTTCTCATATTATTATCACCATTAAATATATTGACACGTAGGCCTTCGATTTCATTATATACATTATTATCTATATTATCATCCCATAATGCTAAATGATTATCACCTTGATCAATACAAATATTATGCAAAATAAAACAGGCAGTTATGCAGTAATGTAAATTATGAAATTCAGTATCCTGCCTTTTCAGTAATATCCGCCATCTTGATTTTAGTAGTCCGAATGTCTGCTCTATACGAGCACTTGAATGTCTAAAATTGAACAATTCCTTCTTTAGTGATAGGTTTACTCCGGGGCATGGTTTTACCAGCCAAGGTAATGCAGGATATGCTGCATCGCCAAGTATTACTAATCTTTCATTATTCTGTGTTATAAAATAGGATAAGTATATAAATTTATAAAAAAGTACATTGTTATTTAAATATACTAACATTATTGAATTGATTGAATATATTCGGATATATAATATTGCAAAAATCTGAATTCGAAAAAACTTTTGTGTCATGAACTTTTCCCGGATATCCAATACAAATATCAATGAATCTAAAAAATAAATGTTATATAAAAATATATTAAAATAATATTTCAAAATATAATTATATATACCTCTTTTTTCCATCGCAAACAGCCATTATTACATTAATAGAATAAAATCCTTTCCTATTATAGAAATCTGATTTATTTATCAAAGGGGCTAATATTGGAATATGGGTCCCATCTATCGCACCGACACAATTTGGGAATCTTCTATTTGCAAATAATCGACGAGCTGTTTCCAAATCGTGTCGACTCGTTGGAAATATGATGTGTTTTTTTTAACAATTTTTCAGTTATAACCCTTACAACCTAAAAATAAATATAAATTTTTAATGATATAATTATAATGTTACAAGAATTTCTATACATATACATACAAGAAAATAACTTAATAATTTTATAGGAATACATACTTGATTGGTCCATTGTATCGCTGATGATTTTGAGACTCTAAATTTATCAGCTAATGTACGATAGTCGCAATTAGTAGCCAATCTGTTTTTTATAATATTGTTATATATACATATATTTCTAAAAATAATATATTTAAAAAATTACCTCCATAATGCAATTGCAAGTTTCATCTCATTCATGGGTTTGTTTTTCCTTGCATTTGATGTAATATATGGATTTATTTCATTACAAATATAATTAAATGTATTGATATTTACTCTGAAAGTATTTGTAAAATAGATAGCATGAGTTAATATTTAAATATAGTATTGTAACAATAGTTGATGTTTTTATATGAAATGTTTAATTAAAACCTGAAATTTGATTTAAATTCTGTCTCCGAATAATTTGCAATTACATCGTCCCAATAATTTAAAGAACTATATCTATCACGTTCTTCTTCTAATTCATGAATTAATGAATCAATGATTACATTCTCTGCATTAATAATATCTCTAAAATAGTATATTTATTATTAATTATATAATTAATCAAAGTAATTATATTAAATATATTATAAAGGTGAACAAATATATATTAAAATATAGCCAATTATAAGTTTTTATATCTAAATTAATATTAAATTAAAAACATTTTATTTAAAAAAATATATATATATTAATTAGTAAAATACTAAATATATTTAATGATTTATAATTTAATATAAATTAAAATCAATTTTAAAGTTATATGTATATATTTAAAGATTTCTTATGTATTAAATTAAATCAATTAAATATAAATCAACTTCAAAGTAAAATTATAATTTATATTATTAGATTCGGTTTTTACACCATCGTAAGTATTGAAGCAATAACGGTTATATGGTGGTTACGCAAATAAAGATAACTTAATGCTTCAAGCATGTATAATATAATATATATATTTATACATTTGTAAATTTTGTAATATAATATATTATAATTTATGCTTTTTAAATAAATTTAAAATATATTAAATTAAAAATACAATTGTGAATTAACTAACGAAAATAGTATTATTGTTTTATAAATGTAAGGTGTACTAACTGTTCAGTCATATTGTAATATTGTATATAATGACAAGTATGTGTATATTATGTTTTATAATCAAATAATTTTAAAACTAAATATTTGTTACGAATATTATTTCTTTGTTTATATTTTCATCTGAATTAACCAATCACAATGGGATAATAGTATCACGTTACTTTTCACCCGAGATATGTAGCACCGCTCATAAGGTGAAATACCACGTGACTTTTCACCTAAAATGTTGTAGCACCGCACCCTTAGATCTCATTGCGAATATGCATGCCATCATAATTTCTCTAATAGGTGATGTCTATTTATGGGTCTATTTTTAATCATCGTTAAGTTATAACGCCTGGTGTCGACTCTTAAAGAAACGAATACATTTAGAGGTCGATGACTTTCTATACGAGGTTACATCGGTGACCATTGCGTTCAATTAATAATGATTTATTCTTCCAAACTCTAGTAATTCACCACTAGATACGATTAACCTGGACATCCTTAGACTATCATATGGGATTCTCAGAACCATCTTGATTTTTAAAATATCATGTTTGTAATTACATTATATATAAATATAAATATATAGTACCATTTAAATATATGCACATTGTAGCACGTACTCTTAACTTTGTACAGTCGTATATAATAAATAAGTGAATATATAAATATCATCATGGCTTCTTGATTTAAGTGTCTAATTGCTAAGGTTCCAAATTCTCAAATTTCTTTTTAACCTTTTTTAGTACACGAATGATTTACGTACCTAGATTGAACATAACCTAATCAACTATCGGTTACTCTATAAATTACGTCGAGAATGCTGTTCATCTTTTTAGGACTTTTGGATATGATAGCACTTGGTTATTCTTACCTTGCTCCCGATTAGATTAATTCCTTCAAATTCTTTAACTTTTCTAATTATAGGTTCAAAGGCTAGATTGAATATAATAGGGACAAACTATATCCTTGACCTTTCCGTTGAGAATTACTTTTATTCTCTCGGGAATAGGTAGACTTTCAAATAGTTTAGAGAGTTTTGTAAGCGGAATTGAGCCAAAAGTAATGCTGAGGTCCAGAAATAAACAAGTTTGATTTGTTTTCTTTCGCTTCTAGTATCTCGTAGATTCCAGGATAAAAGTACGCTCTTATATATCTTTGATACTGGACAGAAAATCTTTCTGCTCAATATTTAGCCAATTGTTTCTTTAGACATACATATTATCTTGTTTGCTAGAATTCCCCAATACAGTTTATACGTTGTGTTCTGTAGACATATTGGCGGAAATGTAATGGATCACACGTGGATTATTTTTTGTATATGAGATTTACTTCGTTTCTTTCTAATATTTGGGGATACCAAGTCCATGCACAGTTCCTAATAGCAATACCTAAATATGTTCTGCTTATTTTTTCTTCTCTTTCTGCTGCTTCAATTGAGTTTTAGTTGGCATATTTGACTTCCTATTTTTTGCATTATTCTAATATGAGAGTATTTTACAATTCCTTTTTTAAAAAGTTTGTTTCCTTCAATAAATATTAATTTATTGATTGATGAGATTAGTGTTTCAAGGAATTCGTTATTTTCACCTGTATAAAATTGTGCCTTCCATAAATCAACCATTTCCGTGAGTTCTTTTTTAAGTGGAAACTTACTTATTATTGGTGTTATATTTTCTGAATAACGGCAAGGAAACATGTGTTAGGCTGAAGTAATTCAGAAATTGAGGTATGCAGTTGTACTGGGTTATAACTAATATTAAAAGTCCCGTAGTCGCTAATCACCTGTGCTGATATATCGTGAAGGGTGGTAGTTAGTGGATATGATGACATACTACATGGGCAGTACACTATCAGCAAATTGTAGACTGCTGTATGTATCCGAGGTTAAATTAAAAATATTATGAAATGTTGCATCTGTGCTATTTCTTGGGGTAGATGTGACGTGAATGTTACACTATGGAGTCTGAATTAAGGCACGTATGGAATTTTTGTTATATCCAGATAGCAGTATGTGGCATAATGAGCATTTATAATTTATTTTTGGCCTAAAAATGTTTAGCAAATAGATTGGTTTCATAGCAATTGGCAATTCAAGAACCAATCAACGCATTACTTATGAATATACAATTCGCAATATAGCATTGGCTTTTTATTACTGGGTGGTAGGCAGTTGACCCATCATTATTATTTTAGATTTTTACTTTTGGAATGATAACTGTGGACAAATTGTAATTGGTAATTAAATAGAGAAATTTAAAATAAAACTGAAATGAATAATATGAATTATATTGATATAAAAACGAGTAAATATAAATAAATATGTATGTAGTAAAATTATTAAGTATTAAAGTTTTCATATAAGACACATTAAATAGAAAGTTAAGGGTGATTTTAAATGAAAAATCGAGTGTAAATATTAAAGATCGACAATAAAATAGAAGATCTATATATATGACTATGTAACATATATTAAATATGTAATATGTATAGGTTTAAATAACAATAAAACGTTAAAATAATAAAAGCAATAAAGATGTAAATGTAAATGAAAAGTAAATGTAGTGTATAAAATAGAAAAATGAAAATAAAATATATGTATAATAAAGGCGATAAATGTATAAATTTATTTTAAATAGTATAATCAAGATACGTGTGTAATGCATATAATACCATGGAATACGAGTTTTATAATTGAATTTATCGTTAGCCAATAACCCAGTAAACTTTTATTGTCACTATTCCGGAACGGTTCGCACATTTAATGTTACCGTTCCGGGACAGTTCTAGAACATCGTGGACAAATGTTACGGAACGTGCCGGCACATTTATTGTAACCGTTCCGGAATATGCCGGCACCTTTATTGTCACCGCTTTGAAACTTTTATTGATACCATCTTGGATCATATGTTCAAAAAACATAAATCCATGATATTATATTACAGAGTTTGTTATCGTTTATTATTATTTGGGCTGTACAAAATATAATAACATTTAGTTCTACAGATGAGTTATTAAATATATTAAATAATCAGGTATAAAATGTCATAGAATAGGTAGAACTTTTCTAAAAACAAATAAACTTCCTTGCAACATCATTGAAAAATAGCAAGTATTATATTATAAATTTTCCTGTATTAATTCTATTAAGGAATATATTAAAAGTCTAACACTTGATATTTCTAGACTAATTAACTTTTCTCTTAATATAGATGGACTCCCTCTTTTTAAGAATTATAACACATCAGTATGGCCAGTATTAATGTCAATAAAAGATTATGTTTTTCCTTTAGCAATGACATATGACAAAAAGCCTGCGAATCTAGATTTACTAAGTGATATAGTTGATGAACTAGATAGTTTATTAGAGAAAGGAATTAGAGTTGGAAGTAAATTATACAAATTCAGATTGAAATGTATAAAATGTGATGATCCAGCTAAATATTTTGCAAGTGGTTCAAAACAATTTAACTCTACCCACGGTTGCTATAAGTGAAGAATAAGTATAAGTAAAATATTAGGGAAAATATATAAAAGGTTCTAATTGTTATCTAGAATTGAGTTTTACAAAAAAAACAGATAGCGATTTCAGAAACAAAACTTATGCGTTACGTCATAATGATGATACTCCATTGAGTAGAATTCGAATAGATGTGTTTACCACTTTCAATGTAGATTAGATGCATTGCGTATTGATTGTAATTACTAACAAAATGATACATATTTATTTATCCAAGGAAAAACTATAACCACAATATTCAGACTTAGCAAAGCCAGCATACCCAACTTATTTTGTAGAAAAGTAAGTTCTTTAGATCATGTTGACAGATAGAAAGCCACATAACTTAGAGAGTTTATCCTATATACCGGAAATATTGTCATGAATTACAAACTATATCTTCAATATTATCAAAATATTTTGTATTTAAACTGCGCGATATCAATATTATGTAACCTGTACGAATATATAATCAATTTTATATATGTATGTAAAAAAGTTATTTGTATATTCATTGAAAGGGGTTCTTTTCTTTTTGGTGAAAGATTTTGTATAGATAATGTTCATAGTCTGCTTCATTTAATAGACGATGTGATAGAACATAGTATACTAGACAAAAACTCTGCTATCAAATATGAAAATGATTTACAGAAAATAAAAATAATGGTTAGAGGTGGTAAATGTCCATTAACTCAAATAATTAATAGATTATCAAAATATAATACAAATATATTAATGAGTAAAAATTCATTAAAAAAATTATAAATATAAAATTTCTAAATAATT
The DNA here is from genome assembly GCA_964035775.1 of Osedax frankpressi. NCBI lineage: Eukaryota > Metazoa > Annelida > Polychaeta > Sabellida > Siboglinidae > Osedax > Osedax frankpressi. The sequence goes on from OZ038312.1 coordinate 22,287,946, forward strand.
AGTATTCTTTATTTGATACTGCATTTTGTCAAGTTAGAGGTATGGTAAATAATAGGTATGTCTGTCAAGTATATATAGGAGAATCGTTATAGAAACATGGTCATATTGAGTTATCTATAATAGGGTGTTTAAAAGCGGATATTAATAAATATAAAGAAGCAGTATTTGATTCATTCAAAACTTTCCTAATTATAAAAATAAACTTATTTTTTTAGATTGCACCATATCAATATTTAATAAACTATTACATTTATTTTTATAAAATTTCTTTTATTAATGTGTTACTGTTAATGAAATTGTACAATTAATATTCGATTTTAACTTTTATTATAGAATATCAATTTGTGTTAAATAAATGTTCTTATGAACAATGGAAATAAAAATATTTTAAATAAATCAAAATTAAAATAATTTTTATTTATTTTATATACTTAAATGTTGATTTAATGATTTAACCAATTTAAAAAAATATTTCATTTTTGTTAGATACTGAATATTATATAACTATTGAAGATATAAATATATGTTACTATATATTTTTGTATATATATATTTAAATATAAATCTTTTAAGATTATTTCATAATTATATGTTATAGAAATAATATTCAGGATTTGAATTTGCTTACCATTAATAAATGTAAGTCATGAAATTAACTAGGATTCATTATAAATAATGTATTATTGTATAAACTAGCACAGTTTGGAACATGTGTTCCAAACTGTGCATAAATGTTCCATTTGAAATATTTTGCACTTTGTAATACAAATGTTCCATAATGTGCTGATATGTTCAAATAAAATTTACCATTGGCACGTTTCGGAACAAAAAATGCTCTAAAATATGTTAAAACGTGCCAGTGTTATTTGTCCAGTGCAAGTATGTTCCAAAATATTCTAATAATTGATATAATGTTCCATACAAATGTTTATTACTGGTAATATAATAAAAAAATAAATAATATGTGATGTTGACTAAATAATTAAAATTGTACATAGTACTAAATAGTGAATAGTAATTTGAATAACGATGCATTCGAACGTTGCGTAAGCTTACATAATTCATCTTGAGCGATATTCACTTTAAAAAAGATATTTAGTAAATATAGACATTTCTATGGATACACATATAAAATAATAATTACGATTAAAGTAAATTACAGGAATTGAAAAATGTATAATAAATATAAAAAATATAAATTACGGTTAAAATTAGACGAATATCGTAAAATATAAAAGCTCACACTAGATATTGTATAATAAAGAGGTATTTTATGGGTCATATAAATATAACTATTGGACAGTGAGGCAAATAAAGATGTTACACCCTATCATATCTTTAAATATTATTTAAATATATATATGTATGTATATTTATAGAATAAATAGTTACTCGATAGTGTATAACTAATTAAATGAATACATAATAGTTGTTTAGTATTGAATGTATAATATAATGTATACAAATATGTGTTTATGGCTGTTATTTGGTATTTCAAAAACACGTTCAGTATGAGAGACAGGTTGTAACTTTTATATGTACATTTATATATAGAATGAATTATACTTAATAAATTATATATTATAACTAAATTAAATAATATCAATTCACATTTTTATATCAAAGTCGTATCGCAATCTCACAATTAAAATATTGTAATAGATTATACTGAAAATTATAATTGTATTTATCATGAATCAATGCAAAGTGTATATTGGGATAACACCCAATCCGAACTGTATCCTTATGCAATATATGTTAATAATAATGATAATCGTAATGCAAATATACCTGGAGAATAAATAAATACCTGGATTGTTTGCTGGCTACCCAGCAAACAATCCAGGTAATTTCATTTTTTGCATTGCATAATTTCTTTTATATTATTTTTTATTTTTGTGAACACATCAAAGTATTTTATAAAACTATTACATCACTCTGTTTGCTGGGTATTTAATCATTCAATAGATTTTAATTTATCTGGCGTGTGGCATTTATTTGCTACGTAACAACGTATCAGTGAAGTCATATGTGGTACTGTTAATACCATTGTAGATATAACTAGTAAATAAAATATATTATATTATTTAAATATGCCTAAATTAATTTGTTGCCATAGTAATATAAGTAACATACATTTTTTATTTATATATTAAGAATTTACCAAACCTTAGTAAATTATAAAAATTAGAAAATAGATTAAATCAATATTCAAAATGTAATGGAATTAGATCTCTCTCCATAGTTCTCCAACTTGTATAAGCAGCCACTATTATTAATTGTAGATATTATAAATTTAATTAAAAAAATATTATTAAAATTCCACGGCCTCTACCATTACCACTACAGCTTTTTACTTCATATCTCCCTACCCGCTTTATTATCAGCCACTTGCTAAAAATATCATTAAATATTTTAAAAAAACATCCAATAACTCTCAATAACATATGGTTTCTTTCTAACAAAATAATTCTCCTAATACCTCGCCTTACAAAACCTTTTCACCAGTAAACCACCAAATCATAATGTTCTATTAAAAACTGCCTATACTCTGCTATACTCTCTATAAGAAATTTAACAGACACTATAATTGAAATATTTATTTATTGTTAGTAATAATACTATTACATATATATATATATATATATATTCTTGTATGAAATAAAATAAAATAATCTATCTTTGATTAATTATTTTTATTTTAGTTATAAATATTATTGTTAATTTAATAGCCAATCATTACATTATAAATATTCATTGTTGTCTGGTTTTTATTAATTATAGCATACATTATTTTCTATGTTTGTTTTATAGTTTATTCATACACTTTTTACTTACACAAGATCAAAGTTAGTAATGTTATTAATTAAGACAATATATTACTATATGTAAAAGAGTGTACTTTATTATCATTATTATTGTAATAGTAAACTAATAGTATAAACAATAGCTAAATATAAACACATAATTATCCTGGTTGGATAATTAATATAATAATATTTAATATTAATATGGTACTAAAAATTATATCATAACTCATTTATTGTTTAAAATTGGCTATTGTATATGCCAGTATTATAATAATATTATAAACATAATATAAATAATTAGCAGTAAAACCAGTAAATTAAAAATGTAAACATTTTATTTACAAATATAGTATACCAATTGTTTTTCTAATCGTTAAACTTCATTCTAATAATAGCCTAATGATTAGTAACTTTCATTGCACAGATGCCAACGGCAAACAAATATCAGAGCGATCTTTCTAGCGATCCAGATACTGGTATCGAAAGCGTAGACGTCGAATGTAGCTCCAGCATTCGCACTGACAACGATGAAGTCGATAGACGTGATGCATCACCAAAAATCAGGATGGATAGTGAATCGAGGCCTTTAGAAATAAACGTTGATCAACTCGTCGATCGTATCGACTCGATGACGCAGGAACAACGGAAGGAAGTTCACCAGCATGTTACCGAAGCTTCGCAGGTAATCGAAGCATGGGCCGCAAAGTTTTTGATGAATATGCATTTGCGAATCGTATCCACGCACGACGTTAACATTCATCTGGATACCTTAAGAGTTAAAAACAAAAACTTGCGGTCCTTACTTAATTCAGCCTATTCCGATATCTTGGAGTTGAAATCGATGGGATTAACTGATAATTCCGAGAATTTCAATGAAGACGTTGCCAAATCCGATGGAAAGATGAATAACGATGAAAATGAAATGGAAGAATTTGAGAATTGTGAAAATGGGATAGGAGAGAAACTTAATAAAGAATCAGATTCAAAATCAGTTTAATTTTTAAAAGTTTCTATATTGCCAATACTACTATTAAAGGTTTATAGATGTACATACATATACATACATAGTAATACAATCATATATTATCATACTATTATTAAAATGATATTCTACTAAAATATTGATTTTTAAATATTAATATATTTTTAATAATTCAATATATATTATTATAATATATCTAATAATATTATATTATCTTATTTATTATTACAGATTTTTAAAGCAGAAAACATGAAATATTTTAATTCAATTAAAATAATAAATGAAATTTTTAGACAAATAGCAAATTAATTTAATCATTTATTTATTTAAAGAAATCAATTCTGGTAATATTTTACTAGGTTTAAATTTGTAAGCATTATGTTAACTTACAATTAAAATTATAAGTAAATTAATCATAATTAAACATTTTAATTAAAAAAAGTGTGGAATGTGTGGACATGTCTGGCATTTAAATAGTCCAAGAATCAGTATGTTATACACAAATATGCATATAATTAAGTTTTGTCAATAATCAATTGTTCTTGATTGAAGACATGTATATTTAAAATTATAATTTTTAATAATCAATATTAATTTTATTAAATATATTTAATAAACATATACATAAATATATATATATATATAATCTTCTTTCTGTTAAATACATTAACTAATACCAAAGTTAAACCATAATATACATATTGAAAATTATAATGTTCATTGTGCCCATTGTCTATGTAGGATAAAACTATAAATTGTACAGCGTATATTGTACGCTATACAATGTATATTGTTATCTCTACAATGAATAGTAAGGTTTTTTTCAAACAAAATTATTTTGATTTTATGATAAAGTAGAATTTTAAAAAATATGTATAATTCTGATAAATAATCCTCCCCTAAATAGGACATTCACACAGAGATGGATAAAGCTGAATTCGAATATGTTTAATATTTTACGAGATTTTTACGCGCTTAATCAAAATAGAACATGTCCATTGGACATTGTATTAACAATACTTATAGCTTAAAACTCATAAAGAATTGACCTGATTTGTTGACATATTATTGATTGACAGCTTATTTTCTTTGTTGATAAATATAACCAATCAAATTGAAATATATCTATTGTAAAATATTTATTTAAATGTGGCGTGTAAACTTTCTGCTCAAAGTGACAGCTTTATGAACGTTTTCAGAGTTAAATAATGATCGATTTTACGCCGCGTAAAAATATGTAAAAAGGTCTGTGTGAATGCCCCTTTACTCTGTAGGCCCTATAAGCCTAGAGTAAGCTGAATTGTCGAAAACCAAATTTTCGCTGATGGGCAAAATATTAAAGTATTAAAAATATATAGATGATAGACTATTTATTTTAAATTATTAAATTTTGTCAAAAATTTACGGTCTGATTAAAATAAAATCCTATTTTTTTTACCTTTATATAGTTTTTATTAATAATAAACATCGACATTCAAACAAAGACAATTATTTAAAATTTTATTTTTACTGTTATAATATGAAATTACGAAGCAAGAACAAATTTAATATAGTATTTGGAGCATATATGATGTAATCAAATAGATTGCCTACATACATCGATGTTGGAACATCATATGAGTACATCATCACAACTATAAACCAAATACAATAAAGTTAATAATTAAGAATTCAATGGAAATTTGGTATACAGCATAATTACTAACTATAAATTGATATACTATACGAATACAATTTCGAAGATATTTAATATATCTAGAATCAATCAAGAAAGGAGTAGGAAAATATAAATTTTCTGAAAAATGTTATTCTCATATTTCACAATATAATCCAATATAAATATAATATTTGTTTTGATATGTCGGTATGAAAATGCACGAATTCTGAACAGTGTTCATATCCTCGAGACTTCAGAATACCCATTGCCGAGAGGATATTTGTATTTAAGCAGATAGGTTCCAGAAGTATGATAATTAAAAGAGAAGGAACGCAATCTACTACAATCCATAGTAAGAGCTCGTCTACCATCAGGTATAATATTTAATAATAGTAATTAACTAATATTTTTAAATGATTTTAAATACTACTATTGATTAACTGTATTATAATTTTATGATTATTAACTAATTTGTATATATATTATCATATATAATATAAATTATAGTTAATATAATAATTAATTGTAGCCACAATACATATAGTAATGATTCAAATGAAATCATTGTTCAGTCATTCAAATGAGCCGTCAAAATAACAAGGACCATCTTTAAAATTACAGTATTCTCTTGAACATATGCTCATGATACCCTATGATTCACTTTCATCCGCAGACGCCCGTCGCCCGTGAACTACACGATTCATTTGACTATGATCCCTAACATTTTCAGGGTAACAATTATTGTCACAGAGGTATATATAAAATGTTATATTTCCACTAATTATATGTCTATATATTATATAAAAGACTAAATGCATAAAATCCAAAAAATTTAAATAACAATACATTATAATGTAGATTTAATGCATGTGATCAGCCAAAAAATGGCAATGCAATTTCTCAGATATAGAGTCTCTGATGGAGCAGTTGCTGCCATTTGAAATACTTATCTAGCAGAAGAAGGTATAATAAAAGCAACTGATACATCTAGAGTAATTGATCGCAATTTAGTGAGACGTTGGAAATATTGCGTCGAGAACCAAACTAAACTAGATGGTTTATATTTTGATGGAAAATTAGATAACATGATACAAAACAATGGAACTTTAATAAAAAAGATCTCTATGTAATATTTTCAGAACCCTCAGTGAATATTTATCTCATGTTACTCCTATCGGATTTAGCAATTCAGAATATATTTTCTATGCGATAATAGAAAAGAGATTTGAAAGTGAAAATATATCAGATATTAAGATATTAAGGTTAATAAATTAATAATTTATAAAAAATAATATGTATAATTAATATAATAAATAAGCAATAAATTATTAGACATTTTTTAAAACCAAAACATCTTGTATTGAACTGTATTCTAATTAACTTAGATTAGTTAATATCCCCATGGTATTAATACATAGAAATAATTAATTCTAAATAAAATACAAAATATATTTGTATATAATGTAATATTTAACTGTTGGTCGGTTGTGATGGGACTAATTTAAATATCGGTGCTAACTCTGGAATTATAAAACTTATAGAGGATAAAATTGGGAAAAAATAATTATTGAAAATGCTATCTAATTCTGCTGAGAGATTTCAGGATATATATAACTTTGATTTAGTATAAATTAATGCCAGTATTTGATACTAAAAACAATTCACCATATAATTGTTTAATTGTAAGTATATATATTATATTTTGGGTTATTTATTTGGATAGCGTATATATTATTTAAATAAATGAATCGGTGTATTAATTATTCTTTTAAAATTAAATTTGAAAAAATATATATTATTGTAATGTTTAAAAATACATATTAGAATAATTAATTTATTGAATACACATTATACAATTGCATGTCAATTTATGAATAATAAGTTTACATTAAATATTTCTGATTTTATAAATAAATATTTTAAAAAAATTATTCTTTTTTTAGAAATATTACTGGTGATATATTATTTTTTAAATTAATAATAATATTTCACAAATATTTGTCATTGATAGAGAGTAGAATAAGTAGAATGAAACCAAGTTAAAAATAAAATATGTGGATGTATCGAAAATAATTTTAAAAGAGATAAAGAAAACTTAATTTTGTTATACAATATACAATGAATAAAATTTTAAAAAAATTAATTTATAATAATAATAATATTAATCTCTGGAATTGCCAAGAAATTTTAAAAATAATATGTTTTTAGTTTTTTATTTTTCTTTAAATATATATATATATATATATATATCTAACATAATTATTTAATATTGGATTATTTTAATATCAGAAGAAACTAATAAATATAAAAATGATTTCAAAGTTGCTTACTATTAATTACATGTAAATTATCCTATATACCCATTTAAAACTTCTAGGTGAAAGCAATTATCTTCCAGTGGACCGATTTTTTTAAAGATTTCAATTTACAATTGCTATATCTAAATATATTTGACATTCATAAAAGTTGTTTTGAAAAAAATGGTATTTTCAATCCACATTGGCCTACAGGATTTATAATTTTCGGAAAAATTATAAATCTATATTAATTACTCTTACTGATTTTAGGAGATTTTCTATAAAATGTATATTAACGGTGATTTTTTTTTGAAATATCCACTATTAAATAGTATTATTTGTTAAACGTGATAATCTCAATTTTGAAAAAATTAAAAAAAATCATTTCAAATAAATAACAAAGTATTGTTTAAATATGAAAAGTAGTGAATATGAAAAATATAAAAAGTATTTTTTATCCTAGATTACCTTTAGATATTATTTGCTTATACTATCCAAAGTATACTAACTATTGTAGCAAAAATAAAATATAGATTTATATAAATTGATATATATAATAAAATATTAATATTTGATTACTATGTTACTATTAATATATAATAATATTATACAAAATCATAATTTTGTTATGAATACATAAATATCCTATTATGATATATCACATAATTATTGTATAGCATAAATATATTCTATAATACATTTATAATATATTACTTGTGTATACTTATATAAAATATATATTAATATTTAATATTAATTGCATTTTTAAAATTAATATGTATATTATTTATTTAACATTATATATTTTATATATAATTTCTTATAAATATAGAATGATAAAATAAACATTAATTCATAATTTGAATTAATCTAACCATAGATTTAAAAAATGATTTATATTCCTTATGACATTAAAAATGTTAAAATTACCAACATTTGAGGAAATATTATAAATTATTAAAGTTAAGATGATTGGATACCTAATAATAGCAGATATTTTACTTCCAATAATACTATTAAACTTTTTGATTTATATCTATTTTCTATAATATCAATATCGAAATAGTTGAAATTCTAGAATAATTTTAATAATGAGCTCATAATTCTTTTAACTGTCAATTTTGCTAATGTTAGTTCTTTTATTAATATAATATTTAGTTAATTAATATATATTAACATGAAAAGATCTAGATATTGGCGAAAATATAAATGAAAATTGAAAAATGTGAGTATATATCCTTTATAAAGGAGATATAAGTAGAATTGATAGTGATATTAGTTTTGATGGAACTGCTAGCAGCTGCCAATCATATATTCAGTGATAGATGTTTTGATGATTATATTAATGGTAGCATTGGTGATGGTAGTTATGGCGGAGATGTTTGGGTTGTAGTGGTACAAGCATCACGGCCGAAAACTCCACATTGAAGTTGATGGAATTGAATAAACCCAATTGGTTACAAGGTTACAAGGTTACAAGTAGTGGTGGATATAATATTTGTGCTTGTGAAGATTATATTATTATTAATGAATGAGGTTTACTGAAGAAACAATTGAAATGATTATAATGATGAATATTTTTCATATAATGCTCATAAGTAATTGAATTATTAGAAAATATAAATAATATGCAATTATAAAATAATAATAATTAATAAGTGGTAATAATTCTAATAATATTAATAAAATCTTTATTAACATTATCATAATATTAGTGTATTTTATATCATATATTAGAGCAGTAGTGTTTTTAATACCAGTAATATGGTATCAATTTGCCTACAGGTACAGTATAATTATTTTTACACGCGGGTGTAGATTATGTAAGTATTTTATATGTCATTACTAAGTTACTAAGATTTATCAATTATTCACATCGTTTTATTAATTCATACCTTAATGGTTTTAATTATTTAACTTATTTTATAATATGAATTCATATCTTCAATGATATCTATTTATGTTTTTATCTTAATTATATAATTTAGTTTTATTATACATATGTACTTGAATCTAGCTAATTATATATATATATTGACTTAAATGAATTAAATAATTGTGCCAATTATTATAATAATTTTGAAATATATTATTTATGATATCAAATATAACATTTCATAATTTAAAAAATCTACATTTGTATATTATTATTAATATAAAAATTATTGAAATCCATTATTTACCAATAAGAGAAAACTATTCTTTATTGTTCCGCTTTATTGTTGATATTACCATATTACTCTATTCATTTTCACATTATTAATCTGGTTAATACATATTCATAATATATTAATTCACACACAATATTGTACTTAATGTATACTGCGTTATTAACAGATTATCTATATTATAAAATCAATTATATACGAAAATGTAGAGATACTAATATTATATAGTAATCTTGCAAATTAAAAATTGTTCCTCCATTTTGTTTATAATAATATTAATAATTTATTTTGATAATACACATATATTACATTTGAACTATTACATACTTGCCAAATGTAATATAATTATCTAAATTAATTTAAACAATTAGTCGGTAATATAGATATTAGAACTTGTTTGAAATGACTTCAAATTCTATTAATGTTTATAGAAAACAACAATGAACCGCCAACGACGTTCGAACCCGCGCATTTCGAATAATCGTACATTGAACGTACCAGCTCGTTGCCTCAACGCCGACGCTTCCGCAGTACCTTTAATTCCGTTCGAAGAAATGAGGTTGGATGCGGAACCTGCAGAGGTCAACGTCGACGCGTCTTCGTTGACCCCGGAACAACGCGACATGGTAAACAGCCAATTGTCGGAGGTTCGCGATAAATACAGGACATGGGCGAAAATTCTCATGGCCAAGGTGCAACAACATATATTGCCGATTAACGAAATAGATGTCATGACGAAGAATGAACTGTTTTTGAATACGAAGCTTCGCTCGTTACTAGGTAAAGCCTACTGCGAGATTATTGATATCAAGAAGAACTATGCTGCCGAATACAAAGTTCCGAAAAACAATAAGGAAGTTGATAAGAAGTCTAATAGGTACGTTACGAAGTAGGTGTGGGGTGGTCACGAAGTCACGACTTTATGACCTATTCACTTGGACGGAATAATATCCCGAGGTATGTAAATAGACAAGATCAAATTTATATCTATACAATTCATAAATATTTATAAATTCACATACCAATATCCACATTTTTATGATTATGAACATTTATAGTTAAAACTCCCAATGACTAATAATTTATTATAATTAATATTTGAATGTTTCCAATAAATTAATTTTGTTCGTAATTATTACAGATTTTTGAGGGAACATTCTGAAAACATTACATATTTATTTTTATAATAAATTTGTATTCTATTTATTTTATTTATATTTTTAGATATAGATCTCACATAATCATGATATCAATTGTTATGTCAATAAATAAATATCACTCCTGTATGTATATGTAGCATATAAATCGCTATGGATAACTATAATAGGTATACAATTGTTTACCATTATCAACATATTATATAGAATTAAAATTAATACAATATTACTCAACTATTTACTCAACTATTTGTACTATTTTTATATTCTACTTTTTATATAGCAAAATGAAATTATAAATGTGTGTTTTCAAAATGTGAGTGCAATTTAAACTTTAGCTGCAACTTTATTGGAAGACTAATGATTACTGTGTTGCTAACAACATTGTAATTGTATATTTTTGTTAACGTTTAAATCTAGGTTTGGATTTGTTTAAAGAAAAAACTTTTAAATTATGAAAATAATTTATTAGAATAATAATATAATTTTGAATATGAGTAAATGAGATAATAATAGTTAGCTAAAATATATATAACAACAAAATGGTACAAGTCTTCATAATTATATTATTAAAAAGTTTATCATATTTTGGTAATAATTGTACCAGTAGAAATAGTAGTAGAAGAATTATTATTAATAATTCTATTTCGAATTTTGACTTTGATAACCAATTCGACTTCAAAAAAACTCAGCCAATGGACAGCTGAATAAAATTGAAATAAAATTGAAATGTAATTATACTACATCAGATTGAGCAAATCATAATAATGTATTATGTAATACAGAAAGTAAATGCTGAGGGTACGGATAGAGTAAGGAGAGTGTAAGAAGAGTAAGAAGAGTAGGAAGAGTGTAAGGTGAGTGTACGGACAACAGGTGTAGATATTTTTTAGTCTGTAAGTGTGACATCGGTTCTGCCATTCAAACAGGCAAGTTAGTAAATCTGCTTATTCGTGTTTATAACAATGACACAAAATCGTTACGATATAAAAAATAGCATTCATCAATAATTGATGCTACGGAATTAAGGTTTGGGGTAAGGGGAACGCAGCCGGAATCGCCTAACTGGAATCATCATCAGTATCCAGAGGTGCTAAATCATAACTGAGGTCATCGACGCAACCTTTCAAAATGAACTCGTGGGGTTCCTCGGGGATTTGCGGATCAAATAATCTGCATGAGATTTATAATGATATCTTATTGTAATATAATTAATATCAAGTATAATTAGCGTTATTTAAAACATAGATCTATAAGCAATGGATGTTAATGTATAACAATCAATAAATACGATAGATTGTTCTAAATAATAATTTATAAAGTAATAATGTCCAAAAATAGTAATTTATTTTTAAAAGTCCATTATCTCTGAACATGAATTATTAAAATTAAAAATTGTATAACTTTTGTAATATTTTAATAAATAGTTATCATAATTATCATAGTTATCATAAATAGTTATCATAATACCGTATCTGTAAAATAGTTACAAATAGCAAACTTATTAGTTTTTAATATTATGTGAATAACAATAATTTTATCCTAAAATATAACATTTAAATAAAAATTAAAAAGTTTTAAATTAAAAATGATTTAAATAACAATTTTAAAATAAAAAAGCATTTAAATAAATATTAAAAAATTAAATTATTAGCCCACAAAATGAGATCATATTATTTTTATATTTTCTAGGTTTTTTATTCCTATGAATACTTTAATCGCTACTGTAAAATTTATTTCAACAAATTTAGTTAATTATTTCTTTTAATAATAAAAGATACTCTGAGCGGGCACCATATACTTTTATTGAAATGATCTTATAAAAGATTGACTGTTTTGTATCTACTATATAATAATAATAATCATTAATTTAATTTTTCAGATGCCTTACTTGCATAAATAATTAATTAAAGAGTTGTTTAATAAATTACATAATTAATTGATTCTAAAAATAATGATTATATTTACATAAAATTAATGTAAAGTAAGTTAAATATATAAATAAATATAAATATTATATTTCTATATGTACAAATAAACCAATAAACTATTTTGATTAAAATTAGAAATTAATTTTTTTTTCAATAATGTATTTCGAAACATTAATGGAAGTATAAAAAACGATCTTTCTTTGGCACTGAGCCAAAATCGGCAAGCTATTGATATAATTGATATTTGAAATCGTTGCAATTTTTTTCAATTATATTAATACAATATTATATTTATTAAAATAAAAAGATATTATTATAATATTTAGAGAATCTTTGACAAAAAGTATTCTAAAATTATAAAATAAAATATTACCTCCAACATATATAAATAATTACAACTTCTAATAAATAATATATAAAAATATCTTTAATAGTATTAATATTGATATCTTATAAAATAATATTTTAATAAATAGTTAATAAATAGTTTAATAAATAGATAATTAGTATACATAAGTAATTATTGACCTCTTTTTTAATCAATAATTGTAAATGAATTATACCGCCATACAATTCTGTAGATAAAATACCTTCGCATGTCATAGAGAGATCGAAATATTTCTTCCTTCATTTTCATAGAGTCAGTCTCCGGACACGATTTCGATGATGCAACATGAAAGTAAAGCCGTTTTCCTCCTGGGCCGATGTACGATATTCCATAACCGTCGGAGGATACAGCTCCAAAACCCCCACCTCCGCATAGCTAGGAGAAGGGCTTAGAGTTAGAGGTGCAGTTTAGGGTGAGGATTGTTTAGTTCGGTAAGGATAGGGTGTATAGTGGGACAGGACATAAGGAGAAGGATTAGGCATTGGGTAATGGCTTTGAGAATGGGTAAGAATGTGGCATAAAGTAATGGTGGGGCATAAGGTAATACCAGCGCATATGCTGAATGTGAGACATTAGATAGAATAGACCTGAGGAGAGTTTGAGTCATGGGGTAGGGGGTATGGGGTATGGGGTATGGTTGACCAGGGATAGTGTAATGAATGCGATGGCATAGTTATTTGAATCACTGAAATATAAATTTGAAATATAATGAAATACAATTAGGTCCATATTTTAGAAATAATTAGAAACTAATAAATATAATATATGAAAGATAACAAGTTAGGTCATCTATTGAAGATAATAAGTTAGATAGATAATAGAATAAAAATAAAAATAATTCTTGAAACAAAACAATATTATCATTGCCATTATCTTATTATATGATCTCTTAACATAGAGAGGTCAATTTTTTCATAAAAAGTATTTAAACCCTTGTTTTTAACAGTAGCTATAACAAAAATTAGCAATAAAATTATATCTTGACTGATGAATTGATGAATTAGATTCACAAACCATATATCTGTACTTGTCTTTACCAATATTGATGTTCTCTGCAGAATTTAGAGAAGGTGAAGTTGAAGTCGAAAGTTTCCAGGGAAGCATGAGAGCCTTTTCAAGTAATTCGCTCTTCTGGCAACATCATTTTAGGTCATGGGTTAGGTCAAGTAATAATGTGAGCTCATCGAAATAGTATGTAACCGTTATTAGTATTTATATTTGGGAATTAGTGTATCCTTAATAATAAATAAATTTGAAAATATTTATTGATCTATATTCAAATAATTCATTCATTCGTAAATATCATTATTATTAGTTATTAATAATAATTTCGATGATAAATATTAAGTTATATTTATAAAGTGGATTGCAATATTATTGCGAATATCGTAATTGGTCAGCTGGTGTTTACGTGCACATATCTATACGACGGTGTAACGTAAGTGTACTAACCAGGCCCATGCCGCGGGCTGCAACGTATAGCGCAAACAGATGTCTGTCAATGCCCTTTCCGGCCATCGCATCGCAACTCAACTTCTTATGGTCCGCGGAAACTTGGCGTAGCATTTCAATCTTTTGTTCGCGCGAGATGCTCTCGTCATAAATGCCACTGTTTGCGACCACGTGAGTCAAGTTAGCTCGTTGTCCAGGTGACATTTATCGCAGAGCATTTCGCAAGGGATGCCACGTGTCATAGAGATGTGTTGTATGGTGACGTATGTCATGTTAAGATGAGCCTTTTCCATTAATATGACATGCGACATGTGACATCGAAATGAGTTATTGCGAAGAAGAAAGTTACGCAGTAATAGTAGGATTCGTGTTATTCCATAACAACACCAACTTTACACTATGACCTATATCTTTAACTCTACACTATGACCCATATTGTCAACTTTACACTATGGCCTATATTGTCAACTTTACACTATGGCCTATATTGTCAACTTTACACTATGACCTATATTGTCAACTTTACACTATGACCTATATTGTCAACTTTACACTATGACCTATATTGTCAACTTTTCACTATGACCTATATTGTCAACTTTACACTATGACCTATATTGTCAACTCAACACTATGACCTATATTGTCAACTCTACAGTATGGTCTATATTGTCAACTCTACAGTATGGTCTATATTGTCAACTCTACACTATGGCCTATATTGTCAACTCTACACTATGGCCTATATTGTCAACTTTACACTATGACCCATATTGTCAACTTTACACTATGACCCATATTGTCAACTCTACACTATGGCCTATATTGTCAACTTTACACTATGACCCATATTGTCAACTCTACACTATGACCCATATTGTCAACTCTACACTATGACCTATATTGTCAACTTTACACTATGGCCTATATTGTCAACTTTACACTATGACCTATATTGTCAACTTTACACTATGACCTATATTGTCAACTTTACACTATGACCTATATTGTCAACTCTACAGTATGACCTATATTGTCAACTCTGCACTATGGCCTATATTGTCACCTCTACACTATGGCCTATATTGTCAACTCTACATGGAATACAAACACAACGAATGCCTTCTTTAATTCGGTCAGAGAGCGTATTGTTTCAGTTCGTCCATTTCGGTATAGTCTCATCATTGCAGGTTCATATGTGTGAACAAACTGACCCTTGGACTGACGATAGTAAGCCAACTGAATGGCGGTCTGAATGAATGCATCGGGACTAACCTGTCAATATTAATTATCGACTGTCAAATTAAGTGAGTTCAACAGTCAAAGTGAGAGGATTAAACCGTCAAAAAAGGTAAATGTAGAGTTAAAGTGACAACATTTTTATAAATTTTCACTCAATATTCTAAATATTATTTGAAATATAAATAATAGGTTTATATTATTATAAATAAGAATTAAGTAGTTTTAAAGTAGTTATAAAAAATTAAAATAAAAGTTTAGGAATAATAAAAAAAGTATATTTAAAATTAAAATGTATAGAGCTCAAAACAAAGATTTCAAATATATATAAAAATAATCAGATTTTCCAAATGAATAAAAATTTTATACTTTCATTTATAATAAACTAATTAATAAAATATGTTCTTTTTCTATAGAAAATTTCGTATTATAAAGTGTTATCGATATCTGCCTTGAATGTGCTCTGAATAAGAATAGAAATTTTCGTTTTGACAAAAATAAGTAATTGTAAAAGAACTTTAATAAACTAACTAAGATAAATAGAAATATTAAAATCATATAAAATCATAAAAGATATTATTTACTAAAATAAAAATGTATGATTATGTAATTAATGTACATAGTATTATTTATTGTTGTCAATATATGTGCATAAGTTGAAATATTATTATATAAATCATTAAAATAATACTGTAATTTATATTATTTCTTAATAATAAATGTTTAGAATTTATAGCAAATTCACTAATTGTGTTCTCTAAAAATGGCAGTTATGTAATAATAACAATAATATCTTAAAACCACTATATAAAGATTCTATTAAAAACCCACATGAAATTAATTAAAATTATATATTCTATACTATTTATATAATATTGTATACCTTGCATTTCTTGATGAAATTCATACCAAAGTAAGTAAATTCTTGAATAACCAGATCGGCATTCTCATTATTCTAGTAATTTAAGAATTTATATTATTTTCAATCTACCTGAGAAAACTACTAAACAACGAAAAATGATTATTTAAATTATGTTATCATACTTAAAAAGAAATATAATTAGTAAAGGGCTTTTATTAGTTCCTTTTGGAAATCTTATGAAAGTGATAATAGTAAATGTTTTTATAATTCCTATTGAAGTGTTTATATAGTTATTTTTAGAGGTCCTATGTAAATGCTTATATTAGTTACAATATGTGCCTATATAAGTTCTTATAAGTATTAACTTTCTCAGCAAACTTGACGGCATTTTCAATTTTGATCTTCAATTTGTCTTCAATTTTCCAAACTAATCTCTTTCCACTAAACAGAGGACCAATACTTTCATCATTTTCTGTTTCCGTGCAGTGACCGTTTTCATCGTATTTAATTACAGTACACCTGATATACAATCAGGGGTCAGTTGGTGGCATCGAGGGTTATATAATGGCAAACGGTGTCATATAATTACATTAGGTGTCATATAATAGTATGGATGTCATATAGCGGCATTACCTGTTAAGCAGTATCTATATGTGTTAGTTATCTATAGACAAGATACAGATTCATTTCAGTTAATATTGCCAAGTGTGAGTTTAGTATGCATTACTAGATGTCAGTTAATATTGCCAAGTGTGAGTTTAGTATGCATTACTAGATGTCAGTTAATATTGCCAAGTGTGAGTATGCGTTACTAGATGTCAGTTAATATTGCCAAGTGTGAGTTTAGTATGCATTACTAGATGTCAGTTAATATTACAAAGTGTAAGTTTGCATTACTAGATGTCAGTTAATATTGCCAAGTGTGAGTATGCGTTACTAGATGTCAGTTAATATTGCCAAGTGTGAGTATGCGTTACTAGATGTCAGTTAATATTGCCAAGTGTGAGTTTAGTATGCATTACTAGATGTCAGTTAATATTGCCAAGTGTGAGTTTAGTATGCATTACTAGATGTCAGTTAATATTGCCAAGTGTGAGTATGCGTTACTAGATGTCAGTTAATATTGCCAAGTGTGAGTATGCGTTACTAGATGTCAGTTAATATTGCCAAGTGTGAGTATGCATTACTAGATGTCAGTTAATATTGCCAAGTGTGAGTATGCGTTACTAGATGTCAGTTAATATTGCCAAGTGTGAGTATGCGTTACTAGATGTCAGTTAATATTGCCAAGTGTGAGTATGCCTTACTAGATGTCAGTTAATATTGCCAAGTGTGAGTATGCGTTACTAGATGTCAGTTAATATTGCCAAGTGTGAGTTTGCATTACTAGATGTCAGTTAATATTGCCAAGTGTGAGTATGCGTTACTAGATGTCAGTTAATATTGCCAAGTGTGAGTTTAGTATGCATTACTAGATGTCAGTTAATATTGCCAAGTGTGAGTATGCATTACTAGATGTCAGTTAATATTGCCAAGTGTGAGTATGCATTACTAGATGTCAGTTAATATTGCCATGTGTGAGTATGCATTAGTAGATGTCAGTTAATATTGCCAAGTGTGAGTTTAGTATGCATTACTAGATGTCAGTTAATATTGTCAAGTGTGAGTTTAGTATGCATTACTAGATGTCAGTTAATATTGCCAAGTGTGAGTATGCGTTACTAGATGTCAGTTAATATTGCCAAGTGTGAGTATGCGTTACTAGATGTCAGTTAATATTGCCAAGTGTGAGTTTAGTATGCATTACTAGATGTCAGTTAATATTGCCAAGTGTGAGTATGCGTTACTAGATGTCAGTTAATATTGCCAAGTGTGAGTTTGCGTTACTAGATGTCAGTTAATATTGCCAAGTGTGAGTTTGCATTACTAGATGTCAGTTAATATTGCCAAGTGTGAGTTTAGTATGCGTTACTAGATGTCAGTTAATATTGCCAAGTGTGAGTTTAGTATGCTTTACTAGATGTCAGTTAATATTGCCAAGTGTGAGTATGCATTACTAGATGTCAGTTAATATTGCCAAGTGTGAGTATGCATTACTAGATGTCAGTTAATATTGCCAAGTGTGAGTATGCGTTACTAGATGTCAGTTAATATTGTCAAGTGTGAGTTTAGTATGCATTACTAGATGTCAGTTAATATTGCCAAGTGTGAGTATGCGTTACTAGATGTCAGTTAATATTGCCAAGTGTGAGTTTAGTATGCATTACTAGATGTCAGTTAATATTGCCATGTGTGAGTATGCATTAGTAGATGTCAGTTAATATTGCCAAGTGTGAGTTTAGTATGCATTACTAGATGTCAGTTAATATTGCCAAGTGTGAGTATGCATTACTAGATGTCAGTTAATATTGCCAAGTGTGAGTATGCGTTACTAGATGTCAGTTAATATTGCCATGTGTGAGTATGCATTACTAGATGTCAGTTAATATTGCCAAGTGTGAGTATGCGTTACTAGATGTCAGTTAATATTGCCAAGTGTGAGTTTGCATTACTAGATGTCAGTTAATATTGCCAAGTGTGAGTATGCGTTACTAGATGTCAGTTAATATTGCCAAGTGTGAGTATGCATTACTAGATGTCAGTTAATATTGCCAAGTGTGAGTATGCATTACTAGATGTCAGTTAATATTGCCAAGTGTGAGTTTAGTATGCGTTACTAGATGTCAGTTAATATTGTCAAGTGTGAGTTTAGTATGCATTACTAGATGTCAGTTAATATTGCCAAGTGTGAGTTTGCGTTACTAGATGTCAGTTAATATTGCCAAGTGTGAGTATGCGTTACTAGATGTCAGTTAATATTGCCAAGTGTGAGTTTGCGTTACTAGATGTCAGTTAATATTGCCAAGTGTGAGTTTGCGTTACTAGATGTCAGTTAATATTGCCAAGTGTGTGTTTAGTATGCATTACTAGATGTCAGTTAATATTGCCAAGTGTGAGTTTAGTATGCATTACTAGATGTCAGTTAATATTGCCAAGTGTGAGTATGCGTTACTAGATGTCAGTTAATATTGCCAAGTGTGAGTTTGCGTTACTAGATGTCAGTTAATATTGCCAAGTGTGAGTATGCGTTACTAGATGTCAGTTAATATTGCCAAGTGTGAGTATGCATTACTAGATGTCAGTTAATATTGCCAAGTGTGAGTATGCGTTACTAGATGTCAGTTAATATTGCCAAGTGTGAGTATGCGTTACTAGATGTCAGTTAATATTGCAAAGTGTGAGTATGCATTACTAGATGTCAGTTAATATTGCCAAGTGTGAGTATGCGTTACTAGATGTCAGTTAATATTGCCAAGTGTGAGTTTAGTATGCATTACTAGATGTCAGTTAATATTGCCAAGTGTGAGTATGCGTTACTAGATGTCAGTTAATATTGCCAAGTGTGAGTTTGCGTTACTAGATGTCAGTTAATATTGCCAAGTGTGAGTATGCGTTACTAGATGTCAGTTAATATTGCCAAGTGTGAGTATGCATTACTAGATGTCAGTTAATATTGCCAAGTGTGAGTATGCGTTACTAGATGTCAGTTAATATTGCCAAGTGTGAGTATGCGTTACTAGATGTCAGTTAATATTGCCAAGTGTGAGTTTAGTATGCATTACTAGATGTCAGTTAATATTGCCAAGTGTGAGTATGCGTTACTAGATGTCAGTTAATATTGCCAAGTGTGAGTTTGCGTTACTAGATGTCAGTTAATATTGCCAAGTGTGAGTATGCATTACTAGATGTCAGTTAATATTGCCAAGTGTGAGTTTAGTATGCATTACTAGATGTCAGTTAATATTGCCAAGTGTGAGTTTAGTATGCATTACTAGATGTCAGTTAATATTGCCAAGTGTGAGTTTAGTATGCATTACTAGATGTCAGTTAATATTGCCAAGTGTGAGTTTAGTATGCGTTACTAGATGTCAGTTAATATTGTCAAGTGTGAGTTTAGTATGCATTACTAGATGTCAGTTAATATTGCCAAGTGTGAGTATGCGTTACTAGATGTCAGTTAATATTGCCAAGTGTGAGTATGCATTACTAGATGTCAGTTAATATTGCCAAGTGTGAGTATGCATTACTAGATGTCAGTTAATATTGCCAAGTGTGAGTTTAGTATGCGTTACTAGATGTCAGTTAATATTGTCAAGTGTGAGTTTAGTATGCATTACTAGATGTCAGTTAATATTGCCAAGTGTGAGTTTGCGTTACTAGATGTCAGTTAATATTGCCAAGTGTGAGTATGCGTTACTAGATGTCAGTTAATATTGCCAAGTGTGAGTTTGCGTTACTAGATGTCAGTTAATATTGCCAAGTGTGAGTATGCGTTACTAGATGTCAGTTAATATTGCCAAGTGTGAGTTTAGTATGCATTACTAGATGTCAGTTAATATTGCCAAGTGTGAGTATGCGTTACTAGATGTCAGTTAATATTGCCAAGTGTGAGTTTGCGTTACTAGATGTCAGTTAATATTGCCAAGTGTGAGTATGCGTTACTAGATGTCAGTTAATATTGCCAAGTGTGAGTTTAGTATGCATTACTAGATGTCAGTTAATATTGCCATGTGTGAGTATGCATTACTAGATGTCAGTTAATATTGCCAAGTGTGAGTATGCGTTACTAGATGTCAGTTAATATTGCCAAGTGTGAGTTTAGTATGCATTACTAGATGTCAGTTAATATTGCCAAGTGTGAGTATGCGTTACTAGATGTCAGTTAATATTGCCAAGTGTGAGTTTGCATTACTAGATGTCAGTTAATATTGCCAAGTGTGAGTTTAGTATGCGTTACTAGATGTCAGTTAATATTGCCAAGTGTGAGTATGCATTACTAGATGTCAGTTAATATTGCCAAGTGTGAGTTTAGTATGCGTTACTAGATGTCAGTTAATATTGCCATGTGTGAGTTTGCATTACTAGATGTCAGTTAATATTGCCAAGTGTGAGTTTGCATTACTAGATGTCAGTTAATGTAAAGATGTACTACACTACAACTTACTACTTTCTAAATCTGGATGTTACTTTATAGTAAGACCCACTGATATTTTAAACCCGCCATTATCCCTACCGAGGCCCACTAATTCCCCACGGTGTAATCACCGTACTAAGGCCCACTAACTGCCCAAATTCTCCATTATGCAGTACCGAGGCCCACTAACTCTCCAAATTCGCCATTACGCTGTAACAAGGCCCACTAACTCTCCAAATTCGCCATTACGCTGTACCGAGGCCCACTAACTCTCCAAATTCGTCATTACGCTGTACGAAGGCCCACTAACTCTCCAAATTCGTCATTACTCTGTACCGAGGCCCACTAACTACCTAAACTCGCCATTATGCCATACTAAGCACCACTAATTACCCAAATTCGACATTACTCCCTGCCAATGGACGCTAACTCTTTAATGATGTTATTACGGTGTAGATGAGCGATAATTGGGGCATCTGCCGGAGTGTGCTCGACGTGAATGCCGTAATGAGCGTCTGCGAACACCACGACCGTCATGACCTTGTCGAACCACAACGGGCAGCGTTCGCAATCGCCGTGCAGGAGACGCTTTCCACGGTCCGACCACGTCATGGGGGTGGCCGAGGGTTCGGGGTCTATTACAACCTGGTGACGGGGCGCGAAGGGGCCGTAGTGGTGCGCGATGGGGCCGTAGTGGTGCGCGAAGAGTGGTGTAGTCTTAGAAGTGAGGTCGGGGTTATAGGAGACAGATGGGTCCTGGGGAGTGGAAGTTGCAGCGGCAGGCTAAAGGACCAGGTCTATTATCACCTGGGGACGGGGTAAGTGCTGGGAGTCATCAGTTCGAGTAAAGGGCGGGATCTATTACTACTCGGGGACGGAGACTATTAACAAGTAGGATTGTGAGGGGCTGGATCTATTACCAGTTACGGCCATGTCCTTGTGAAGGGGGTGCAATGGTGATTATAGGGTCAGGAAGTGAGAAAATCAAGTGGATGGGGTCCATTAGCAACAGTGGGCGGGGTGTGGAATCAGCAACGAAAGCATGTACTACCAATCGGATAGATAACAAGATTACATAATAATGAAATATGATGCAAAATAAAGAGAATTATTGATGTGATTAAATATCTAAGAAAATAAATTTTAATTTCATGAGTAAGTGAAATAGAAATGTAGAAATAGAATAATTGTTTACTTAATTTTCATAAATGAATCCAACTACTTTATTTATAAATATTTAATTATAAATTGTCATTCCTATTTTTTATATAGAACATGTTATTAAATATGCAAAGATTGCAGACTTTAGTCAAATAATAAGTTATTGATATTAATATTAACATTAATAATGAGTAGTTAAGATAATATTAACATTAATAATGAGTAGTTAAGATATTATTAACATTAATAATGAGTAGTTAAGATAATATTAACATTAATAATGAGTAGTTAAGATATTATTAACATTAATAATGAGTAGTTAAGATATTATTAACATTAATAATGAGTAGTTAAGATATTATTAACATTAATAATGAGTAGTTAAGATATTATTAACATTAATAATGAGTAGTTAAGATATTATTAACATTAATAACGAGTAGTTAAGATATTATTAACATTAATAATGAGTAGTTAAGATATTATTAACATTAATAACGAGTAGTTAAGATATTATTAACATTAATAACGAGTAGTTAAGATATTATTAACATTAATAACGAGTAGTTAAGATATTATTAACATTAATAATGAGTAGTTAAGATATTATTAACATTAATAATGAGTAGTTAAGATATTATTAACATTAATAATGAGTAGTTAAGATATTGTTAACATTAATAACGAGTAGTTAAGATATTATTAACATTAATAGTGAGTAGTTAAGATATTATTAACATTAATAATGAGTAGTTAAGATATTATTAACATTAATAATGAGTAGTTAAGATATTATTAACATTAATAACGAGTAGTTAAGATATTATTAACATTAATAACGAGTAGTTAAGATATTATTAACATTAATAACGAGTAGTTAAGATATTATTATCATTAATAATGAGTAGTTAAGATATTATTAACATTAATAATGAGTAGTTAAGATATTATTAACATTAATAATGAGTAGTTAAGATATTGTTAACATTAATAACGAGTAGTTAAGATATTATTAACATTAATAATGAGTAGTTAAGATATTATTAACATTAATAACGAGTAGTTAAGATATTATTAACATTAATAATGAGCAGTTAAGATATTGTTAACATTAATAACGAGTAGTTAAGATATTATTAACATTAATAATGAGTAGTTAAGATATTATTAACATTAATAATGAGTAGTTAAGATATTATTAACATTAATAATGAGTAGTTAAGATATTATTAACATTAATAACGAGTAGTTAAGATATTATTAACATTAATAATGAGTAGTTAAGATATTATTAACATTAATAATGAGTAGTTAAGATATTATTAACATTAATAATGAGTAGTTAAGATATTGTTAACATTAATAATGAGTAGTTAAGATATTATTAACATTAATAATGAGTAGTTAAGATATTATTAACATTAATAACGAGTAGTTAAGATATTATTAACATTAATAATGAGTAGTTAAGATATTATTAACATTAATAATGAGTAGTTAAGATATTATTAACATTAATAATGAGTAGTTAAGATATTATTAACATTAATAATGAGTAGTTAAGATATTGTTAACATTAATAATGAGTAGTTAAGATATTATTAACATTAATAATGAGTAGTTAAGATAATATTAACATTAATAACGAGTAGTTAAGATATTATTAACATTAATAATGAGTAGTTAAGATATTATTAACATTAATAATGAGTAGTTAAGATATTATTAACATTAATAATGAGTAGTTAAGATATTATTAACATTAATAATGAGTAGTTAAGATATTATTAACATTAATAATGAGTAGTTAAGATATTATTAACATTAATAACGAGTAGTTAAGATATTGTTAACATTAATAACGAGTAGTTAAGATATTATTAACATTAATAATGAGTAGTTAAGATATTATTAACATTAATAATGAGTAGTTAAGATATTATTAACATTAATAATGAGTAGTTAAGATATTATTAACATTAATAACGAGTAGTTAATATATTATTAACATTAATAACGAGTAGTTAAGATATTATTAACATTAATAATGAGTAGTTAAGATATTATTAACATTAATAATGAGTAGTTAAGATATTATTAACATTAATAATGAGTAGTTAAGATATTATTAACATTAATAAGAGTAGTTAAGATATTATTAACATTAATAATGAGTAGTTAAGATATTATTAACATTAATAATGAGTAGTTAAGATATTATTAACATTAATAATGAGTAGTTAAGATATTATTAACATTAATAACGAGTAGTTAAGATATTATTAACATTAATAATGAGTAGTTAAGATATTATTAATGTGGAAATCTGTAACTAACGTGGAAAAGGGCAGATTCCAAAGATAGTAAAGATGTTTTATTTACGCCGTGTGAGAAGTGTTGGTTTCGTATTACTGCCCATTCGGTACGTCCTAGTGCAGTAAGTGAAGGTATATTCCTCTCCACAGTTGCTAGATGTTCTGAGATGGTAGTAGTGCGTTATGTCATGGATCATTGAACGCAAGTTTAATTGTGGATTTTTCATAATAGAATTGTTATTTGGGGATTTTTATAATGAGAGTTACTAATGGGAGTTAATAATGGGAGTTACTAATGGGAGTTAATAATGGGAGTTAATAATGGGAGTTACTAATGGGAGTTACTAATGGGAGTTAATAATGGGAGTTAATAATGGGAGTTACTAATGGGAGTTACTAATGGGAGTTAATAATGGGAGTTACTAATGGGAGTTACTAATGGGAGTTACTAATGGGAGTTAATAATGGGAGTTAATAATGGGAGTTAATAATGGGAGTTAATAATGGGAGTTAATAATGGGAGTTAATAATGGGAGTTAATAATGGGAGTTAATAATGGGAGTTAATAATGGGAGTTAATAATGGGAGTTAATAATGGGAGTTAATAACGGGAGTTAATAACGGGAGTTACTAATGGGAGTTAATAATGGGAGTTAATAATGGGAGTTAATAATGGGAGTTAATAATGGGAGTTAATAATGGGAGTTAATAATGGGAGTTAATAATGGGAGTTACTAATGGGAGTTAATAATGGGAGTTAATAATGGGAGTTAATAATGGGAGTTAATAATGGGAGTTAATAATGGGAGTTAATAATGGGAGTTAATAATGGGAGTTAATAATGGGAGTTAATAATGGGAGTTAATAATGGGAGTTAATAATGGGAGTTACTAATAGGAGTTAATAATGGGAGTTACTAATAGGAGTTAATAATGGGAGTTACTAATGGGAGTTAATAATGGGAGTTACTAATGGGAGTTACTAATGGGAGTTACTAATGGGAGTTAATAATGGGAGTTAATAATGGGAGTTACTAATAGGAGTTAATAATGGGAGTTACTAATAGGAGTTAATAATGGGAGTTACTAATGGGAGTTAATAATGGGAGTTAATAATGGGAGTTAATAATGGGAGTTAATAATGGGAGTTAATAATGGGAGTTAATAATGGGAGTTAATAATGGGAGTTAATAATGGGAGTTAATAATGGGAGTTACTAATAGGAGTTAATAATGGGAGTTACTAATAGGAGTTAATAATGGGAGTTACTAATGGGAGTTAATAATGGGAGTTAATAATGGTAGTTAATAATGGGAGTTAATAATGGGAGTTAATAATGGGAGTTAATAATGGGAGTTAATAATGGGAGTTAATAATGGGAGTTACTAATAGGAGTTAATAATGGGAGTTACTAATAGGAGTTAATAATGGGAGTTAATAATGGGAGTTACTAATGGGAGTTACTAATGGGAGTTACTAATGGGAGTTAATAATGGGAGTTAATAATGGGAGTTAATAATGGGAGTTAATAATGGGAGTTAATAATGGGAGTTAATAATGGGAGTTAATAATGGGAGTTAATAATGGGAGTTACTAATGGGAGTTACTAATGGGAGTTACTAATGGGAGTTAATAATGGGAGTTAATAATGGGAGTTAATAATGGGAGTTACTAATGGGAGTTAATAATGGGAGTTAATAATGGGAGTTACTAATGGGAGTTAATAATGGGAGTTAATAATGGGAGTTAATAATGGGAGTTAATAATGGGAGTTACTAATGGGAGTTACTAATGGGAGTTAATAATGGGAGTTACTAATGGGAGTTAATAATGGGAGTTACTAATGTGAGTTACTAATGGGAGTTACTAATGGGAGTTAATAATGGGAGTTAATAATGGGAGTTAATAATGGGAGTTAATAATGGGAGTTAATAATGGGAGTTAATAATGGGAGTTAATAATGGGAGTTAATAATGGGAGTTAATAATGGGAGTTAATAATGGGAGTTAATAATGGGAGTTAATAATGGGAGTTACTAATGGGAGTTACTAATGGGAGTTACTAATGGGAGTTAATAATGGGAGTTACTAATGGGAGTTACTAATGGGAGTTACTAATGGGAGTTAATAATGGGAGTTAATAATGGGAGTTAATAATGGGAGTCAATAATGGGAGTTAATAATGGGAGTTACTAATGGGAGTTAATAATGGGAGTTAATAATGGGAGTTACTAATGGGAGTTAATAATGGGAGTTAATAATGGGAGTTAATAATGGGAGTTAATAATGGGAGTTACTAATGGGAGTTACTAATGGGAGTTACTAATGGGAGTTAATAATGGGAGTTATAACTGACCACATTGTTGATTAGCGTCTCTGACCAGCCAGGTTAGTTGCCTCTCCCAGGCCTTAGCGGTCAGTGCTTGACCGTTTTGATCATAAATACATAGGTCGTAATAGATACCTCGTACCTGAACGCAAATCTAATGTGGAATTAGGTCATGATTTATAATAATTCCTCTAGTGAAATCATCTCTTCCTCTCTTTCACCTTTCTACATCTCCTTATCCATCTCCTACTCCACTCGCTCTCCCTCCTTGTCGTCCCATCTCCCATTCCCAAACTTCTTCACTCCATCTCGCAACCTCACCCACTCTTTCCATCTCCATATCCCACTCTCCCTCTTTCACTCTCCCTCTCCCTCATCCTCTCCTACTCTACCTCTACTTGCCATTTCCTTCTCCTTCTCCATCCCCTCACAATCTCCCTCTTCACCTCCCTTTCCCACTACCCTTACCCCTCTCACTCACCCTTTCTCTCTTCCTATCCCTCTCCCACTCCCCCACTCACTCTACCTCCCTCTCCCACTCCCCCACTCACTCTACCTCTCCCACTGCCACTCGCCCTCTCCCCACTAACATGGCTAGATTTATAACACTGAAGAACGTCGCACTCTACTCCAGGCACCCTAACGGTACCATAGATATCTTTATACTGTTGCATACAGGTTGGAATAGTTTCCATCAGGATGATCACGGGGATCTGCTCCATTTCAATTAGAACTTTACTCCGTAGCAACCCAAATATCACATAACTAGCTCTATTGTTGGGCGTGGTTAGGGCGTGGTTAGGGGCATGGTTAGGGCATGGTTAGGGCGTGGATAGGGCGTGGTTAGGGTGGGGATGGCGTGTAGATAGGCTGCGGCTATGTTATAATTGCATATAAGATGTACTAATATTAACAATAAAGTCTAGCAAGATCTGGTGC
The DNA here is from genome assembly GCA_964035775.1 of Osedax frankpressi. NCBI lineage: Eukaryota > Metazoa > Annelida > Polychaeta > Sabellida > Siboglinidae > Osedax > Osedax frankpressi. The sequence goes on from OZ038312.1 coordinate 22,316,645, forward strand.
ACGGAATATACAACTAGAATAGAACTCTGAGAGGGGCGTGGTTAGGGGCATGGTTAGGGGCGTGGTTTGGTGAATATATAGTCTATGAGTTGTAGGGATGCTTGAATGCTCTAATGATGTCATAGTACAACTGTGAATATTCATAAGATTAAGGTTATCAAAATGCTCTACATTCCAAACAACAATATTACAATAAATAATATATTACTGCCTTACATATTGAAAGAGCTTATTCAGTTGAGATTAAAGGGCACTAGTAATTTAAACTGGGAGGATTCATTTGTAACGTTAACAAATATTAGCATAACATATCTGAGGTCGCATGATAAAGAGTTCAATCAATAATTAGTTCTATCTAATCTGCAATTCTAATCATATTAATGTTTGTTTATTAAATATTAAGTTTATTTATAAACACAGAGTACCCAGAATTAATGTTGATAGTTTTATAGTAAAATATATACAGGGGAAATTTAAATGGACATAACGACATATACCTAAAAGAATCATTTATATTTTTCACATTAAT
>OZ038312.1:22324673-22328002 GCA_964035775.1 Osedax frankpressi
GCTACAATTCCTATGCAATATTCTTCCGACACTCCTTGGGGTGGCTGTTATCCCCAGAGCTCCATAAAGTCCCGCAGAGCTCCATAAAGTCCCGCAGAGCTCCATAAAGTCCCGCAGAACTCCATAAAGTCCCGCAGAGCTCCATAAAGTCCCGAGAGCCCACTGACCCCGCTGACCTCAGCTTCAGTCGAGTAGAACTCGTACTCGGGACTATCGGCTCCGTACAGTGTTCGCATTGAAGACACCAGGCGTTCCATGGTGCAGTGTAGGCGTGGCAAAGGCTGGCTCGGCAGAATTGATTGACAGCCGAACATGGAGGACTCGTGGTGTGACAGCAGACGCACGCAAAACGCCCATATCTTTGTGCGGATACTTATAGAGCGGCCGTCGTCTGGGTGTGGGGGTGGGGGTAGTGGGAAGTGGCATTTGGGGTGGGAAGTGGCATTTGGGGTGGGAATGCGAGTAGGTAGAGAGGGTGGGATGGGGTGAAGGGAAGGTGATGGTAGAAGTAGGGGAGGAGGAAGGAATAACATGGGGATGTGAGAGAATAGGATAGCGGTAAGGGTGTAGTAGAGGGTAGGCCATTGTAGTGGGTAGGCCATTGTAGTGGGTAGGCCATTGTAGTGGGTAGGCCATTGTAGTGGGTAGGCCATTGCGAGTAGTGTAGCTCTAAATAATTTGTATTGTATTATATTGTTTTGTTTTGTATTTAATGTTTTGTAGGATCTATAGTGAAGTTATGTAGTGATGGTCTTTAGTGAGGGTCTTTAGTGAGGGTCTGTAGTGAGGATCTTTAGTGAGGATCTTTAGTGAGGGTCTTTAGTGAGGGTCTTTAGTGAGGGTCTTTAGTGAGGATCTTTAGTGAGGGTCTTTAGTGAGGGTCTTTAGTGAGGGTCTGTAGTGAGGATCTTTAGTGAGGATCTTTAGTGAGGGTCTTTAGTGAGGGTCTGTAGTGTGGATGTATAGTGAGGATCTTTAGTGAGGGTCTTTAGTGAGGGTCTTTAGTGAGGGTCTGTCGTGTGGAGCCTTAGTAAGGGGCTGTAGTGAGGATATAACATAGCACTACACAAAATAACCATTTTCTGAGAATTGCCTGCGATCTTTAAAAATAGAAATGTAAACAAAATATATAAATATATATCCTATGATTTCCTATAAATATATTTTCCTAGTTAAGGTCCGGCGTAATCTTCGTTTTTAATTTTTTTTCAAAATATTTTTATAATAAAATTTTAAAATTTAATTAATTATCCCTTAAGCGACCGGTTATTTGTTAATGAGTTTATAATCCAGGTAATTTCATTTTTTGCTTTACAACTTATATAATATGATTAAACTAATCAAACAAAGTAATTTACAAAACTACTACATCGAATAGTTACAGCTACATAAAGAGATTGAGAATACCAACAGATCCAGGAGTTGTAGGAGAGCATGGACCTGAGGAGAAGTCTTCGAGTGGTCAAAAGCGCAAAGAAACCAGTAGCGCCGCTGATTACAGCGGTAACAACTTTACATGCGAGGGCGTGGTCGGTTCGAGGGGTGCGACTTAATCGCGAAACCACGAAACCGACGAGATTTTCGACCATTCCGAGGCCATGGCACACCGACACCAGAAAACTCGGAAACGTAGGTAACGCCACCAATAGAACGCCGCAAAACGCCATCAGGGCGAACATCTGCCAAAGCTGAGTTGGCCATAATGCGTTGAACACGAAATTCCTGCGGACGAGGGATGCGGGTTGAGGTGAAGCGAATGGAAAATGATTTTTATTCTATGGTTTGAAGATAGTAGTAATTTGAATATGATTAATAAATAAATAACACTATGTTTTGATATTGTTGAGAAATTTAATAAATAGTGCTAATTAAAATACATTTATTGTCAATTGAAAGTGTTATATCAAGTTACATAATGATATTTATAATTATCTGTTAATGAGTATGTGATAATTTGTTGAATGAAATCAATTATTAATAACTATTATGTAATAATATCTATTATGATATATTTGTATTATTTTGCATTTCACCTATAAAAATTGTTATATGAAATATAAAATATAAATTAATCAAATAAGAAGTAGATGTGATAATTTGTTGAATGAAATCAATTATTAATAACTATTATGTAATAATATCTATTATGATATATTTGTATTATTTTGCATTTCACCTATAAAAATTGTTATATGAAATATAGAATATAAATTAATCAAATAAGGAGTAGTCCTATTTTATGATGATATTAGCTATTTACTGTTGAAATAGCTTTTACATCTATTGAAATAGAGTTCAATTTCTAATAATTTTTCGAATAATACGAATACAATAGACAATTATGAGATCCCAAAATAGATATAAAAAGATTTATTCTAGAACAATCGGTGTTGAAATCGACACAGAATTTTGCCATTCGAGATTAAATAATTACTCTATTTTAATTAAAATCACAGTACATTACTTTGTTGAATCACTATGGTAATATCACTATGGTATTATCACTATGGTATTCAGTAGATAATTATTTTTGATGTTGATTTGATATTATTTCGATAGATGTAAAGGTGCCTTGAATAGAAATAAAAAATGTCGGTATCCTAAAACAATATAAATATTAACAAATACAAATATAATAGCTAGTGTAATAAGATGCTAAAACAATTAAATATTGCAACAATAAGCTGTACTATTTATAACAATATAACTATAATAAATATTGAATTTTATTAAAAATAAATTATTTAAGTTTACATAAAAAGAACCTAAATATAATATTGAGAATTGTAATTCAAAAGCTGTATAATTAAAAAAACTGCACAAACAAAGAGTGCATTATTAATTGTAAATTTAAATAATAATAATCAAACTTTGAAACATGTAATATGTTATATAACATTTGTTTCTATTTTTGACACATAATTTTAATAAATTAAATAATGGCCATTATTACAAAATTCATTAACAATTTCATTATCAATGTTTGTATACATATAAATATCATTACAGTACTAAGATATAATAGATTATTTGATAATTTACTAAGAGAAATACATGAATCATAAATAGACATCTATGTTTATTACAGTTATCTTATCTTATATGCAAAATGAATCCAAATTTGCACACGAGTGAGTTAAAAGGGACAAATGTGAGCTTTACTTGTTAGATCATTAATAATTCATAAAAGACATTCATCTTAGAAGGTCAAAAGATGTCGCACGAATTGGAAAAAAGATATAGAGTAGTAGAGTAACACAAGTAGGACTAGAAAAGTAATAGATAAGATAATGTAGTTTATATATGATGTATAAGATATAATATGACAT
>OZ038312.1:22330702-22373441 GCA_964035775.1 Osedax frankpressi
ATAGTATCGAGTGCACTAAGTTACTTACTAACCTAAATCTAAGTAATCTTCCTAGAAATGAATTCTTTGACGAGATCGGCGAGAATCTAAAATAATTATTTGTTGGATATTTCTTAGTTCTTGTGCAAGTATTTGATGTACTTGCATTAATGGTACCGCATGCCATTTTAAGGTACAAAATGTATTCTAAAAATATACAAATTATATCATTGAGAATTAAGAACCTCGTAAATAAAATAGAATTAGTTCAATTTTGTATTTATAAGGTTTGTAAGCACTGAGTTAAATCAAATAAGATACTGACCAATCAGGTCAGTTTGAGTTCATATAAAACATTCTCACAGTTACCCTATTCGTACTCTCTTCCAAACCAATAGAAATTAAATAGATATTCAAATTTTCAAATATTAAATATTAACCCTACAATATTTCTAATGGATTATTGTAATTATTATGTAAAAATTATCCTATAATAAATCAATTATATAGCTAATAAAAATATATATCTATAATTATATAACTTATTAAACGGGTAAATTAATCTATAACATATATATTGTATTTGTATATAATTATTCAAAAAAACTCTGTATTATTAATATCTATTGTTACATTATTATAATATAATAAAAGGATCATAATATAATTGTATTACATTATTTGAAATATATAATTGAATAATTTAATTTAAAATTAACTTAAATTTAAGTTAAACTTTCTATTATAAAATAATTATGATATAATAACTATATTTAGTGTGTTTACACACTAAATGTAATGTCTAAAGACTACTCGTTCTAGATCAATTTGTAGATTATATTCACTTTACCTTATTTTATCTCACAGCTATATACCTGGTTATATTATATATAACTCTCTTTTGCTAAATGTCTCCAAAATATGTATCCCTTATTAATTTATTAATTCACTCGGTTTTATTTTCAATTTGAGATTTTCAAACTAATACTTGTTAATCTGCCTCAAATCATATTTTCCTTATCCATCGTCTTCGAAGAGCAGTTAAACTTTGTCTCGCAATAATGCTTATTCCTACCGTGTTGTCCTGAGTTGATTACGACAGTTCACTATTCATTAGTTCACCATGATATAGTATGAATCAGCGGAAATGCATTCGATGTGTCTATAATCTTTAGCTTTTTCAATAGGTGATATTATATGATTGATGAAAATTCTATAATGTCTACTTATAGTGTACAACACTATTGAACTGACTCGTTTAACTTTGTGTCTGGATATTGTATCTAGCTGAACAACTTTTACGAAGAAGGATATTGAGAAGTGCTCCATGTCATCTTAACAAGCTGAATATTACATCAAGTGGGACAAACTTATTGATCGCAGTATTGTAACACCGACCGAATAGAGTAGTTTTAAGATGATTATTAACTCCGATTATTATTAGAGTACACCAACGAGTACCTCTACTCAATATATTACACATATGTGGAATACACTTGCTAAATATCTCTACCTGGCGATGGGTTGAATATAATTGACTAGTATATAAACCTTAGAAACCCAGTAGATATTGAAACAATATATTAGCTAGTATTAAATTAATATGTTTACCAAATTATAATTATAAAAACATACTTTTAAAAAAGTTTTTTACTGTCTATATAAATATAATAGTTACAACATATCTATAATCGTATGATTTTTAGTTTTATTTGTGTTGGAGTATTGGTGGGTTCAAGTTCATTAAATAAATATATTTAAAATTCAAAATATATTCAAATATTTATATTATCTATATTACTCTCTTAAAAATTAATACTACTCTCTTAATATTTATATTATTTGTATACATAATTTTAACACTATTATACATTACATATAATTTAATACTATTTCTAATATTAAATATAAGTTATCTAAACTTTATTAATAAATATGAATTAAATACGAATATCAAAAATGTTTTCAAAATCTACACAAATACATTTTCTTTCTGCTCAAAATTTCTGTCGACTATTTAGTTATTCTCAGAATATATATCGAAAAAATAAAATTAAATATGATCCTAAAAAAGGTTTAATACATTTTAAAATACTCGCTATTAGTATCTTACTAATAACCAATATTAATATATTATTGATATATTATCTAGCAATTGCGGGAAATTGTAAGAATGGTTACTATGAGAAGTTTGCTGAATTAGAAGAAATGGAAATTGAAGAAGAAAAGCTTTATTCTACCCAGTCGAATGAAAATATTAAAAAGTCTGTGTTTTTCATGGGAAAAGTATAATAATTAAACATGTATAATTAAAATATATCTTTGAGTTATTATAAGTATTTTAATTTGACTTACATGCTTGAATATCTTATTGATATTTTAAAGTAGTAAAATTAGTGGTGGGATAGTGTAAGACTCACTCAGTGAGTTCTATGATATCACAATTATATTTCTAAACATTTTAAATAATATGAATTGAAATTCAATTTCAGTCTATAATTTACTGTTATTTTTAATAATAGAATATTCTAATCAGAGAAATTGATCGCCAATATGAATATGAAAAGCGGAGAACAATTAAAAATAAATTCTTTAGGCCAGTACAAAAAGTAAACCTTTTGACATGGGATGCAAAAGAACAAATCAGGTTCTATTTAGATAATTGTCTAGTTAGAATCAAAGAATTTAAATATAGATCATGAATATTATTACTGTAGCCTACAAACTCGTGCGCAAATAAACACACGCATATTTATTGCATGTGAGTTTATATCACTGTATCGCTTTAGAAGTTCAATTTCGATAGGTAACTTATTTGTAAATATATTGTTGGTTAAATAGATATAAAGTATATTACGAAATTCTCCTGTGTATACTCTATTTGATAGTACCCACTGTTTATTATATTAATATAGATTATAAAATATAAATCATAATAATATTATATACCCATCACATTATGAGATAGTGTAATTTAATAAAAAAAATAACTAAAATATATGTAACATGTACATTGTACAAATCTACATATCTATATATTTTATATGCTATATATATTTTCAAAAATATGTTTACAAATTTATAATGGCAATATTTGATATTACATATTATTTATATTATATTGTCTATGTTTATGACCTTGTCATAAAAATCACCAAATGATATCATATCTGTTATAAATCTCACCAAATATTACAAGTGAATAGATGGATCATATTACTATTGTTAGTTATATAGTACTATACATATAAATTGTGTATTATACAATATATATATATATATATTATCAAAGTTATATGTGTCCACAAGATATTCTGTGTATTAGCATGCTGTTAGTACCAAGGCCTCTACATACGCAGGACTTTGACAATACCAATGTTCCCACTATCTATTAATATAAATGTGATATTATTATACACGGGTCTTAATTTTAGTGCAGTTATAATTCAAATCGATTCATTTAGTGTAAAGAATTGTGATCAATTTAGTGCAATTTAAACGCTGAAGTGATATAAACTTGAGCTCTTCGCTTGCAATTATTAAACTTCTGTATATTTCGCATCGGTATCTTTATTATTATTTTATAAATATATTAATATTGGTTGAATCAAAAACTACATTATAATTTATTATAACAACATTTATTGAAACAAAATAATATATGATTATTATTTATTAATTTAATAAAGTCGATAACCACTATTTAATCTATTCATCTTTTTATGCATCACCTTACAATTTTATATAAACACCTTTTATATTAACTTCATAACTTTCTGAACTTAATAAATTTTCTCCCAATTCCAATTTCATAAATTCATTCTACACATATTCATTCATTGTACTAATTTCATTCCCTATTCACCCCCTATGCTATTGCCTTAGTATAGAAACCTAACTCACCCATTTCCCAGATATCTAAACGCTGAATTTCCAGAGGAATGGACTCCGGAAAGACTCAGCGAATCATTTCCCAGCGATGTTCAGGGCATTATGAAGATTATCGAGTTAGACGATAATTAACCCTCTTAAAATTGAAATGTTGCCTCTACGAATTTATTATAATTGTTAATAATTTATAATCGTTTCATCGTAATGCGGCTAGCCGAACTGCTCATCAAAACATCCTTCGCTTTCCATTTAACAGTTCCTCGTTTACGCGATTAAGTGAGCGAGATCTAGCGAAGCACGACCATCGTGTAAGTAAGGCTCTCGCAGCCTTGCCGCGCAATCCCGAACCTTCCTTGGTCGAGTTACTGTCCAATTCTTCGGGTAACTCCGGTCTGCCGCGGCCTGTTACTCCGGCGTGTCAATTGCAAGCCGACGAGCATATCGGAACATTCCAGTCAATCGTCAAAGGTTACGTCGACGCTAAAGAAAACCGCCGATGTTCCGCGAATAAGAAAACTAAATTCAAAGATTTGTTACCTCGACCACAAAAACATTTGGAGATTGGTAATAAAAATATGTAGAATTTAATCAATTTTTATTGAATGATTATATTTATATTACCAAAATATACAACTGTGTGTATTCAAGCTTTTGAATGATATTAAGTTAGAAAAGTGATACAATTTAATAAATTTGATAATATATTGATGTGTGAAATCATTATATATACAAATTTATTATAATACATATATTTCAGTCAAATTATTACAAAGGTATAACTTAATTTATATGTATATAATTAAAATAAATTTTATTTACCATGTTAGATATTTTAAATCTTTAATATAAAGTTAATTTGTATTATATTATTTTAACAAATAAGCAATGTTTAATGTATAACAAATATTATATAATGCAGCTATTTTATCTTTTATAGCCTATGATATATGACATATTATAAAAGATACTGTAAAATGTATAATCCATAATCCATGTTATATGTTGGATATACTTTCAGAAGCATTTCATTATCGTTACATTAAATTTGTTATAATAAAAATGATTATTAGTATATTCTTAATTATTTCAATAATAATTTACATATAAGAATTCCCAGCAAACTATCAAGAGCATTTTAGTTTTTTTTGCTATATAGATAATATATTTTATTTCTATTTAAAATATATCAATTACATTCAATTTTAAATGATTATATAAGATGGTATAATAGTTGCATTGTCTGGTTTCTTGGGTATAAGATAAAATATGCATATAATTTAATATTTGTAATATATAATAATATTAACAAGATTACTTTCAGAAAACTAATACTTATATGCAGAATTATTTTTTAAATTTATTATAAGTTAAATTATATTAAATATTTTAACTTTAAAATTTGTATACCTGAATTATAATAAATTGTATTGGATTTGATTTATAGACATTAAATTTATTAATAAAATTAATAGAATTAACACAAATTTAATTTGATAACAAAAATATTTGAATTAACTTAATTATAAATCTATATAACGTTATATAAATAATATATGAAATCAATGAAAGTATATCAACAATATACAATTGATTAACAATATATACAATGATATTACCTTCTCATTCTTTTTTATAATAAGAATATGTTTATGTATTGGTCAATGCAATTGGTTAAATAAGTATTTCTTATAAAAATCATACAATGTAGAATTATTAAATGATTATTCCTAATTTAAATATCCAACGATTTATTAATAAAATGATATAATATTTAAAGCATGATCTGTAATTTATTATTGTATTACATAACATGCTTTAATCATTACATCAATTAAGAGAGATTGATAGTCAATGGAAAGTGTAAAGTACTCATTTCATGAGATATTCTATCTTGATGCTCATCGATCATGAAGATATTCTATCTTGATGGGTGTGTGTATGGGTGTGTGTATGGGTGTGTATGTGTGTGTGAAAACTATTTTGAATGAAACCCATCCCATTATCTATTTCTCGGCGACTTCGATAGGAGAATAACTGTTGCCATTGATGACTGACTTAGCCTTCACCTTCATGGCGGCGATGGCGGTGCTGGAGCAGTAATAGCGTTTGCTCATCTCTTCGCGTTTCATCTCCAGCGACATGTTCGAGGCCGGAGTAAGGCCAAGGCAGGCGCGGAACACATTCTCGATGCAGGCGCGTTGCTTAAACAACGCGTTGACTACTGGCGCACCCGCCGGCACCAGGGGAGCCTTGCACAGGTAGGAGAGAATGGACAGAGCGCTGTTAAAACGTTCGTAGGGCCCGTTCTCGACGCTGTACTCTATGCGTTCGCACATCTCCGCCAGAATCACCAAGTCGAGGATGATGGGTGCTGCCAGCAACGAGTCTTCGCAGGTGTTGTGTATCGCAATTGTCGAGTGGCCTCCCAACATCAACTCCGAAATATATTCATCCATTGCGCGTTTACTGTCGCCGACGTACGGAACGTACTTGATGACGACGCAGTGGTCTGGGTGTTCACCTGGTGCATACAGCTCCTGGTTAGATGCGACCATGTCGTCGACTACATTAGACTTCGAGATCTGAGAAGTCGGGCAGTTATAAATTAGTTTCATTCGGCGATTGCGTAAACATCATTTTTACAAAGTAGCGAATATTAGATTTATGGTCAGAAATTTGAAACGCTTGAGGAGTAAATTGTAAATTGAGTAAATATAAGAACTGACCTCTTTAGAGCGGAATTGTTTGGGTGCCGAGAGGTTCTTGCCGTCATTATTACCGAGATGGTTATATGAAACAATCGAGGTGGGCTTGATGCCCGCCGACACCAGGAAGTCTACGAGAACTGATTTAAGTTTAGTTTGACCAGATTTAAAGTCATCGCCGGCAATATAAACACGTTTCTCTTTTGCCAACTGCAAAACTCCAGGCACAAATGTGTTTTGAGGAGAGCCTGCGAGGGGAGTGAGTTAGTGTGGAGAGGGTTTATGAGCAAAGAAGAGCTGATTGTACCACTTCAGGCAGAAGAATGGACAAGTCTGCGGGGGAGTTTACTTTGTATACAATGTGAATGAGATATTCCCATGAATGTATATATTTAACCCAACAAACAAATTGATATTATAATTTTACAAAATCATTAGATTCAACAAAATTAAATTATCTGGATTATTTGTTCAAACGTTTGTTTATTTAATCACCTAATTAGGTAAAGAATCCTCTCCGAAGTGTTACATAAAGTTACATAAATTACGCTCATTATCGATTAGGTACAATTATTTATTGGACTGGATAATTGTATAGGAGGTTGTATGTACATTGTACAATCTACAGTAATTTAACGGTGGATAGTTTATTTATAGGTTTATTTAATTGTATGTTCAAGTGTCAGTGTTTAGTTGTAGCAGTTGTAACATATTAGTGAAATTGTAAATCAGTTTAATAGTGGATCTAATAGTTATATTATAGCATTGCTGTTTAGTGTACAATAATAGGCATTAATGAACAGTGGTCAAGGTGTAGTAGAAGTGAGTCAACTGCTCTATTTATTCTGTAGATATTATTTGAGATTTGACATTGGAAGAAGGAAATATGCTGCAAGGTATTCAAGGTATTGAGTAGAATAAAGGTGGAAATGAATGTCGGCATAATTTGAGATTAGGTAATATAATATATTTGCATCAGAAATTTATATACAGGATAACAGTTTTCGATAAAAGATTTATACCAGGAAAGATCATGTTTCATAGTACCTAGACTATACTGTCGGCAGATTAAAATACTACGGTAGTTAAGTGTGTAAAATGCACTAGATAGGTCTAGCATTACAAGTAAACAGCAGTTACGGTTAGTCAGCGAATACGATATGTCAGTAGCATTTAGTAGTGCAGTTTAAGTGGAGAGAGTGAAGTAGTCTAGTGATTTAGTAGTGAATAGTGAAATGCACATTGTAACAGGGGTATGTAGATTATTTTCTATTTATAACTGTAGAATGTTTGGTTCAAGGGAAATTGAGATGATAGTGAGTATGACCATGCATAGTTTGATACTAGCATAGGACAATAGGTCATAGAGAACTAGAAGCTAGTAATATATGCGATGGGGCACATAGCTGGAATACGGGAATGAATTGTAGAAAGCATTATACTATACGGGGAGTAGAAACAAGTAGAGTAGAGAGATGTAGTTACAACTTGTCTAGTCTTTGTGACAAGATCAGTGTTATTTTGTATGTAGAGTTTATGTCTAGTAGAGATTTATAGATACAATTGCTTTTACAAATATTTTTCTCATGATATTGAATTGATATTACTTAAGGTTATTTAAAACCAGTATAAATATGTGAAGAGAGATTGATTGTGGATAAGGAATGCTTTTGTTTGAGTTTAGCTAAATCAAGAGTACTCATGAATAAGAATAAATAAAGTTATATAAAACATGAAATATAGGATGTACCAAAAGATTGAGAACTTAATGAGAACAGTAGACAGATGTATATTTATAGTGTATAGGAATATTATTATAGTAGATTATAGTTTGGTTGAGAATTAGAGAAATAACTAGAACTTGTAATTTGTACATGTAGAAGATTTAGTGTAGAATACAAAAAAAATTTATATTTATACAAAAATAATCATTTTACTATTTTGTGAAATTTTAACAGGGAAAATAAATTTCTATTAAGTCGTATTATTAAATTTAGTTTTTTTAATTATTCCTCAATTTTTCAAAAATAAACATATTGGGAGAACAAAGTATTCCTCTTATATTTACAATGAATTAATAAAGTATAAAGTAATACTTTTTAAATGCCTAACATAATAATATATTATATTTTATTTATATAAGACGAGGTTAGACATATTATATAATTTATATTATATAAGACTTGTCTTTTTATATTATTTATATTATATAAGGCTTGTCTGACATACATTGTGGATTGAAAAAAGAAGCTAAATGTCGTTGAGTTCTTAAATCCATTGTAGATCAATATAATATAATAATAGATGAAAATGCTTACTGAAGATATGAAAATTAAAACAATAAAAATTTGCATGAGTAAATTTGCAAATATTTATTCAGCCTGCATTTTTTAAACATATTTCTACAAACTTTGATATCCTGTCGCTTACACATTATTGACTCTAAAAATAGTTTGATTCTACATATCTTATTATTTTTACTAAAACAATATGATACACTATAAAATGGCATGTTTTATAATCAATCACCCTTAAGGTACCCTGCAGTGTATCTAAGCAGTAGTTAGGTAAGTAGGTAGGTAAATAGGTAGTTACGTAGGTAGGTACGTAAGTAAGTAAGTAGGTACATAGGTAAGTTGGTACGTAGATACGTAAGTAAGTATGTGAGTAGGTAGGTAAGTAGGTATGCAAGTAATTAGATAGGTGGGTGGGTAAGTAAGTAGGTAAGTAAATAAGTAGGTACGTAGGTAGGTAAGCAAGTAGATAGGTAGATAAGTAGGTTAGTAAGTAGGTGAGTAAGTAGGTAGGTAGGTAAGTAGGTATGTAGGTAAGTAATTAAGTAGGTAGGTACACAAGTAGATAGGTAGGTAAGTAGATGAGTAAGTAAGCGAGTAAGTAAGTAGGTAGGTAAGTAAGTAAGTAGATAGGTGGGTAAGTAAGTAGGTAGGTAAGTAAGTAGACAGGTAAGTAAGTAGGTAGGTAAGTAGGCAGGTAAGTAGGCGAGTAAGTAAGTAGGTAGGTAAGTAAGTAGATAAGTAAGTAGGTAGGTGAGTAAGTAGGTAAGTAAATAAGTAGATCAGTTGGTACCAACCGTTGATGTAAGTGCAGCCTTCGAGGATGCTAGCCACTGCAAACACGGTGGAAGGACTGACTTCTTGGTCTCCGCGGGCAATAGAATCCATTAGAGACTCGATGGTGTCATTTAGGCCTGGTGCTACTTCACAAAACCTCTCCGTATTAGCAGTCCACAACACAATCACCTGCAAGAGAAAGAGTTAAAGCTAATTCCCAATGTGCATTAATGATGAGGAGATTAAGGTATGTTGAGATAATACATAATCTAATGGGGCTGCACATATTTATATTATATTTATATTACATTAAATCTTCATTAAATCAAATCTAAAATATATTTATCTAAAATGTCAAAAATATATCCATATATTCTCTATAGGAAATTGCAAGGAATTCATGAATAAATGAATAAGAACGGATGAGATTTATTATACTTTTATTATAAATTAAAGGCCACCTACCTTCAAGTTAATTACATGCTAATAGATCAAAGCCAAAACTATACTATATTAATGATAATTTATAAAATTTATTTTTAAAGCATCTAATTTTTTCCGTGTAATACATATATCTATAAATTTTATAATAATTTTATATTTCTTATAAAAATTTCTGATGCTTTGTTTCTATTGTATATTCATGATCATGATGTAAAAGCAACGCCTATCGAAATCTAAATAAATTATCTGTTAAGTTTTAAAAAAATTTAAATTAACCCTTTTTCCAACGATGTCTCGGATCGTCTTGCAAACTAATGCAATAAATAATTACTTTTAAAACTATTTTAAGCATATTTATATTGAGTTTCAAAATATACATATTATAAATATCATTTTAATGTTTCATATTATTTATTAACACAAATATGTTTATATACAATATTATTTATATAATTAATATAGAAAAAAAAAATTAAAAATTATCCATTCTATTTTTATAAAAACAACTATTTAGTATAAATATATAATACATTTATTTAAAATTTGCAGTGAATGTTTGTTTATTTACATATACAAGTTATTTTTCTTTTAAAATTTACCATATAATTTTAACAATATTTTTCTACATATGAAATAATAAAAATAATTACATATAACATCATAAAACTTATTTTATACATTGAAAGAGTTAAATATATTGCTTAAGAAGTATTAATACATAAGAAAATAGTCCGTGTATGTCTATATAAAGTAGCTACAAACAAAGGCGACCTTTTCGATTTTTAATTTTTAAAATGGCTGATTCTTCAAATATATTAGATTTTAATGATTTGTCATCTGACGACTCATTATATGATATTGTGGACCAGGTTATTATATATTTTATATACTTTATTATAAATACTATATTACTATCATAATACAATAACATTATAAGTAAAATATAGTGTAATATCATAACGAAATTTGTATTACAATTTAAAAATATTTTGTAACCATAATTTGTATTTGTTCCTTTTCTTACTACTTTTACTTATTTATCTATTACTAACAGGTAGAACAGGACTAGTCTTAATTTCGACCCTATTCAAGAGCGTATCCTCAACTACTAGGTACTTTATTATAAATATTTAAATCGTATCAACATTTTGAATTTTTGAATTGAATTTCATATAAATTTTCATCATTCGTATTTTTTTCTCAAATATTATTAACAATATTTTTAGAATGGCAGAGATTTATGTGATAATGTGACATTGCTTCCTGCTTCTCCAGTACTTGTGGGTACTGGTAGAGGAGGGGTCGGTCTAGTAGGAGAGGTAGAGTGGGAAATTATTCTGTCAGCACTGAAGCGAGGCATTTCCAACAGAAGGATGGACTTAATGAAATGCCTTCTTCAGCTGATGTTAACCTTTGAAAAAAAAACTGGAGTCAAAGACGAATCAGCTTTAAGTTATCTAATGAACTTTTTGATTTTGCATAATCTGGTCTCATCTCCGATGGCTTACCAAATGAAATACATCTTTCTTTATTGAACTGGTCTCATATCCGATGGCTTACCAAATGAAATATATCTTTCTTTATTGAACTAGTCTCATATCCGATGGCTTACCAAATGAAATACATCTTTCTTTATTGAACTGGTCTCATATCCGATGGCTTACCAAATGAAATATATCTTTCTTTATTGAACTAGTCTCATATCCGATGGCTTACCAAATGAAATATATCTTTCTTTATTGAACTAGTCTCATATCCGATGGCTTACCAAATGAAATATATCTTTCTTTATTGAACTGGTCTCATCTCCGATGGCTTACCATAGCAGCAAAGGTTTGATATAATTTTAAAATAGTCAAAAATATAAAAAAATTCTATTTTAATTAATTTTCTAGGGATGAATATGACTCTTGATGAAGATGACATCAAGGTTTATACTGGTGCCATCATCTTCATGTGTCAAATAAGCCATTATTGGTCAAATAATGAACGGCACAACAACTCCTACATGTCGAAAATGTTTCACATTTCGATTCCCTCACAGGAAGTTGCTGGTGATAAGCTTCGCGGTGTATGTAATATATGTGACATTAATATTATATGTAATATAATATGTATATATATCTAATGATAATATGTATATATATTTACATGTATACATAATGATCTCAGCTCCACCCGATTCTCAATGTTTTGGAAAGGAACTTCGTGAAACTCTATTCACCAAATCAACAGCTGTCCATCGATGTATGATCGCATACAAGGGTCGGCTTAGTTTAAAGTAATATTTGCCTGCCAAATATGGCATCAAGTTTGTTGCTGTATGCGATTAGATTACCGGCTATTTTATGCGGTTCGAGATCTATTCCGACAGAGATGAAATGTTAAGCTGCGGGTCCACATTTAACATCATCAATAAGCTGATCTCGCCTTATATGGAATATAATCATATTCTATATACCGATAACTTCTACACCTCCATAAAGCTTGCTAGGTATCTGCGAGGATTTCGCACTCATTTGGTAGGTACAGTTAGGAAGAATTCAAAACTGTTCCCAAAGTTTTGAAATCAAACTGTACTACCAGATGAGAACATAAAACTCGTAGATAGCTTGGGTATAGTGGCGTGTAGATAGCTTGGGTATAGTGGTGTGTAGATAGCTTGGGTATAGTGGCATGTAGATAGCTTGGGTATAGTGGTGTGTAGATAGCTTGGGTATAGTGGCGTGTAGATAGCTTGGGTATAGTGGTGTATAGATAGCTTGGGTATAGTGGTGTGTAGATAGGTTGGGTATAGTGGCGTGTAGATAGCGTATCGGTACAAAGTGAGATTTGTACATGTTGTCGACCATCTCTGAAGGTGGAGATGTCGAGGTTACAAATAAGCTTCCATTTATTCGGCCAACCATCAAACCAGCAATGGTGGTCGACTATAATAAGTATAAGGGGGGAGGGTCGACAAGTTCGATCAACTCCGTAATTATTATCCGTTTGACCACCATGCAAAGAAGTGGTGGAAGGTATTGTTTTTTTAATTTATTGGATATGGCAATCACAAATGTCCACAAATGTCACAAATTAAAATACAAAACCTCTCTACTCGATTTCCTCAATCAACTTTTCGGCAACGTTGATCTACAGAAAAATAGAAATGCACTTAATGAACCTAGTTCATCTGGCTCTCCTATTAGCTCTGTAGAAGACAATGTGCTTATGAACAGTGGCAAACTCATTGTATGTCTGTACTGTGCACAAGAAGGTAGGTGAGCCCCATAATGTGCGATACGTACAAAATTCCGGTCTCAAATGTAACAAGAGATTTTGTAGTTATTCTAAGAGAGATTATTTTAGTAAGTATCATATTTTGTAAATTTGCTTATTGTTATTTTTTTTTTTGTTTATTTTATTGTTGTTTTATTGTAATCTTATTCATTTAGTTACATATTTTGTTAAGAGATTCTATATTTATATTGTGTTTATATTTTATGAACCATACCATTTACTTAGTTTACACCTATGATACTAATATATTGAAGAGGTTCTTGTATGTATATATTGTGATTATATTTTGTAAACCAAAATATTTTTCTTCGTCTACTCTTTACTAGTTGAGGTACTTGCATATATATTTTTTTTATATTTTATAAATCTATAAATCTTTATATTGTTTTAAAAAACTTATATATAGATTACATTATTTACTACGAAGTTTTTGACAAAATAAAATATATTTATATTCCAATATTTATTTAATTTCTTATAATTGTTTTAAAATAGGTATAATAAATAAATCATTATAATTTTTGTTTGATTAAATAAATTTTAATAATATAAAAATCAAATCACAGATAACTGAATTATTATTATTTTAAACTTTTAATAGATATATTCCCAAATTATATATTTAACTTGGTAAAATAGCAATACATTACTTTCTTATAATTTTATATTAAAAAAAATTCTTTAAAAAATAGTTTACATGAATATACTAAATTAGTATTTTATTTTGACATTAAATAGATAATACTCTATTGTGTAGTAGTTAGATATATTTACTATGTGTTTTAGTTTTATATAAGAAATGTTTATAGTTCATAAGTTATGAGAAATTAAATAAGCCATATGATAAATTTAAAAATTAATATTTTTACAAATTTAATCGTAAATCGGACGTAACTACCGTTTTTATAACATAAATTTTGCTATATTTATTATTTTAATAAAATTTTAAAACTATTGTAAATATTATTATATTATCTATTACTTTTAATAGATATATCCATACTTTAATTGAATATAAATATTAGTAAAATAATATTATGTAAATTTAACCAGGAAATTAAATTAATTTTTTTACATACTTTTTTTTGATATACCCGAAATTTTTTTTTTTAATTATATAATATACTACGATATTTATATTTATGTTTTATTTAATATTCTTGATACTTTTATATTCATTATATTAATATTTATCGAGTTATGAGCTATTTTATTGACCATAGTAAAAAAATGAAAAACACGTAAAATCTATTGATCCAATCAGAATGTGATAAAAGTTATCGCGGCAAAAAGGTTTGATAAAAAATTTATATTTTATAAAATTTATATTACTACTGAGATATGTTTCTAAAAATAGTTCATAACTTATGTAAAAATAAATGTATCATTGTCTTAATATCATTGTCTCTATATACAATTGAGCAACATTGTTGAGATCCAAAAAACTATAAATAAACAATTAAACAACTTTGTCAAGTGGTTAGTTATATGTTTTTACAGTGTAAATAATGGAGTAAGTAAAAATACATGTTATTATAGGAAATCAATATGACTGTTTAAAATAGCAAATGGGTGGGATCCAAAAAAAACTATAAATAAATATATAAACAACTATATGAAATAGTTTTTTGTTATATATTTTTACATTGAAGATAGATTTTACAAATGTAGCTAATTCATTAATACTAATAATTAAGAATCAAAAATATAATAAGATTAATTATATTTGCTGAACATTAATTACAAAACAATAAAAAAATGTCATTATTACCATGCTAACATGTGTCAAAATGTCACTATTACCATGCCGATATGCTACAAAGTATCAGTTACCTTATCCAATTTCTCCTTTTGCTTGAAGT
Source organism: Osedax frankpressi (assembly GCA_964035775.1). Lineage (NCBI taxonomy): Eukaryota > Metazoa > Annelida > Polychaeta > Sabellida > Siboglinidae > Osedax > Osedax frankpressi. The sequence continues at coordinate 22,345,937 of OZ038312.1, forward strand.
CGCGGATGTCTTCGCGAATCTGTTTCAAATTATCGGCTTTACTTCCCAGCATCACATTATCGCATCGCTCCGATTGGTTGGCAGCAATGAAGTCCGGGTAATAGATGGAGGGGCGTGGCTTAAGTTCACACATCATCGGTTGCAGTTGTTGTTGTAGAGCGTAATCGACTACTTTGGCTCGCTTCATTGCATCTCCAATGTTCATACTCGAGATGTCCCAGCCTTTCAGGAGAGAAGGTTTAAAAGGATGCGAAGGGGAGGGTTAAGTTAGTTGTGCCCGATGGTTAGCTGGAGTGAAAGTGAGTTAGGTAGGTAGGTAGGTAAGGATAGAGATTGACGGTAAGCATTTAATAGAAGTTGAGGATAGAGGAGAATCAAGGTATGGTAGCAATGAAGATAGGTTAATGATTATATAACAAAACAATACTCGATTAATAATAATTGAGGTGAATGGAAAGGAGAGATTGTATTTAGAAATCAAATGTGTATTGGTATTGGCATGAATGGTACGAGATATCGATGATTCATTATGCAAGTCATATATATATATTAGAAATATGTCTCGCTAGCAGAAATAGAATGGTAGACAATAGATGGGTGAAAGTTCAGAATCCGGGACTGGGTGTAATAAAAGTAGAGTGGATTCATGTTGATATGTACTCCTCTACTATAGTAAACTAACCATCGAATACAATGTCATTGGGGGCTACCATTGGCATGAGGTCTTTAAATGCCATATTCACATCGCTTCCATCGTCGACACTCTGACCTAGACATACGGTACTCGCCTGGGTTAGGGAACCATAGTAATTTGCAGTGTATTCACCCTCCTTAGTGTTCCAGGAGAGTCCGTGTCTGATAGGTGGGTTTTGTTATTGTTATAAAAAATAAATCGCATTACAAGTGGACAGGCGGGATAGGAGGGAAAGATAGCTAAATAATGGAGAAAATCAATAAAGAAATATTGTTATCTTGCATAATATCATATCGGGTTTAATATTCATGCTAGGTAATAATAAAGTAATATAATCATGAAATTAAAATATACATTTAAACGTACAGGATGTAAGTAAGTGTGAATGTAGGACGACTGAATAATATTATATTACAGTTAATTACCAGGCAAACAAAGTGATGTAAGAGTAATATAAAATATGTTGTATGTTATAGAAATCGTTGAATAACGTAAAGAAATTATGCAATGAAAAAATAAAAACTTCTATATTTGTTTGCGATAAGTTAGTTGAACTTTTCTGATAATTCATTGATAATATAACAACAACAACGTTTATAGATACATAGAGGATAGCAACGTACAACATCTCTTATTGATAATATACACAATACACGCATTATTCTACTGTTGAGAGTGTAGGATTCTCTATTATTCCTGGTGCACTGTTATTTGCAACTGCGATAAAATAACATTGAATGTAAATAATGTTTTGTTTAGTTAATTATTGTATAATTCAGAATACTCGGGGTGGAGTCCTAGGTCCTAAATAGACGACGATGTACACAGATGCCATAAGAGAGAAGACCCACCTCTGGTGGTGTGAGTTGGAGATGGAGGCGGAGGTGGAGGTGATGAGGTAGTAAGAGCTATACGTGGAGACAGACAGAGTTCGTGGTGCTGAGGTAGGCGGCGAAAAGGAGAGCGATTTTCACACTGACCGGTTGGCCAGAGTGGCCGCAGTTACGGTGGATCCGTTGTTGCCTCCCCAGCCCACCATCATACACCCGAGTCGCGGTACTCGTCGCTCCGTGCGGAAGTTGTAGATGGTTTCGCGGGGCGTGGCCTGCAAACCACCGCCGGAAGTGCACCGTACGTCTGTTGTACGGTACACATACTTGGAGTTGATGTACTCGTCGCTGTACTGCACGTCGGGACTGTCCACGTGTAGACCTTTTGTAGGGTTCGTCATCGAGACGACGGTTGGTCGAGGAATATTCTTGTTTTCTTATGCACGAAGATACCTGCGAGTTAGTGACAGCGTTAGTGGTAGTGGTAGAATTAGTGTAGGTTTTATAGGTAGTGCAAGCTTTGGTTTTAGTGGTAGTAGTAGTAGTAGTAGTAGTAGTAGTAGTAGTAGTAGTAGTAGTAGTAGTAGTAGTAGTAGTAGTAGTAGTAGTAGTAGTAGTAGTAGCAGTAGTAGTAGTAGTAGTAGTAGTAGTAGTAGTGGTAGTGGTAGTGGTATAAATAGTACTTACAATACTGGTAATGGTATCGTAAGTTTTAGAGGTAGTATTTATGTCAATGGTAGTGATTGCAGTGTGTGTGTGTGTGCGTGTATGTGTGTGTGTGTGTGTGTGTGTGCATGTATGTGTGTGTGTGTGTGTGTGTGCGTGTGTGTGTATATATAATATTCACACTATTATTTATCTGAAAAAATCAATATAGAACAATACAATGTTTTCGAGTAAAATAACATCGGCTGGTTAAAGATAGTGTCATTATCGTTATACATATTGTGTAGTATTTATAATAAATGGTAGTGTAGAGATATGGTATTGTTAGTAAGATATAATGTAGCGATAGTTTAAGGGTAGAGTAGGCCATACACTATAGATGTGGAGGTAACTGTAGGTTAGATGTATATATGGGTACAGGTGTTGAGTAGGTATATATGGGGGTGTAGAACCTACACTTTAGGTGTAGGTGTAAGGTTGGCGTAGACGAATTATTTGTAATAATTTATAATACATGGTTACTTTTCCCCTAATAATACAATATAATTGTATTGCATTGTTCTTAAATTTTTATTAAAAATAGATATTTCAGATATAAGCATACATTAAATTTTGAAAACTTTATTTTAATGGGAATTGATGTCATTACTTTCTATATTGAATTTGATATGAAAATATATTATATTTATTTATTTAAAATTATTAGTAAAATATGAAATGTGCAGAATTTCGGTATTCTGGTGGTATTTCTAGACTCAACATAATGAATTCACCTAGATCAAAAAAGATAGAAATGTGGTTAAAAATAATAAATAAAAGTAGCTAAAAGAAATTAAAAAAGTGAAAAAGATTGTGTTCAAAGCATTTTGATGATGATGATCAATAGATTGTCAGTGCAATTGTTTATAAATTACTGAACTTTACTTATTCTATAAAATTATAATATAATATATATGACTACAAAAATTGAAATATGTTAATACAATGAATTCTTCATATTATCTTATATAATATACTACAATATCATTTAATTCGAATTACTGTATAACATAAGCTTGTTTATATATAATATTGTATTATAGTTTATAAGTTAGATTATATCATCTAGTAAAATGAATGTTATAGAAATAATACAATGTCTATGTTATTTTACATATATAATATATTAGTAGAGTATTTTATAAATATACTAATAATATATACAATGTACTATATACAATATATATATTATATAGTATAACTGTTATATTATAATTTAACATATGCAGGTCTATAGGTATATGATTTAAACTAGTTTTAAAAAGTAATGCAATACCTTCTCCTATATTATCAAACACGTAGAAGTCCAACTAAAAGTAAGACAAGAAAATAAAAGTATGAGAAATAGAATTATCAGCAAATAATAAAATAAATGAAATGAAATAGAATAAAAAATAAAAATGCGGATATTTTAAGAATTAATACAAGGAAACTCAAGATAAGGGAAACAAAATAGTTTAGAATGAACAAACTTAGATTTAGGGTAATATATTAATAAAACGTAGTGATTAAAATCATTATGTTTATGTATATAATGTATTTAAATATTACAATATTTACAGTCAATCGATACACAAACTGATTATATTTTTCCTTATACAAATGAAAATATATATTGTGAATATCATAATACATATTGAGCATATGATAATACATATTGAGCATATGTTCATCAATTTGTAGATTCAGATAATGAAAATGATTTCAATTTAAAAATGATTAATTATAATTATTCAAATAACAATCAATACTTTGAAGTTAGAGAAAAATGTGCCTAAAGAATATAATATTATAGATTAATAGAAGAGAATACAAATTACAATTATTAAAAATATAATTATTAATTTTATGATTTCTAAGTGTTTAGAACAAAAGTACAATAGCTAATGTTATATATAAATATAAAAAAACATATATCGGACCAGCTGCAATTTATAATATCATTTTTAATAACTACTTTCTACAACAATTATATACACAAATAATTAATAATATAATCTCCGACTATATCACTTTCTGGATCATTTTTTTAGCAGAAGAAGACTTAGAAAGATATTAAATATAATTGATCAGTCATATACAAATGTTTTCTAAAAGATCAGGATTAAACTAAACTTAGGAACTAAAGAAGGATTAAACTAAAATTAAATATAAAGTATGAAAGTAAAAATATTTAGTAAATGAAATAATATTTACCTATATATTAATATTAATATCGCATTAGAAATAAGTAAATTTTATTTTTCGGAAGCTATGGTTGTTTTGAATAAAATACAAGCTATTATTTTTGAAGGATATTAATTATTATAGTATGTATAAATTACAAACATGGATTGTTGTCCACTTTTATAAGCTACTAATTTAATTATTAATGATTCAAAGAATAAACAGAATGTGAGGTTCTGTACATTCTGGTTCTGGACATTCCGCTAAAAATGGAAGTCACAGTTGAAGTAAACAGTAGAATAGAAATACAATACAATAGAAATGGTAAAATAGTCCATGTTGAATTAATGCGGGTTAGTATTAACTACTTACAGTAATTTTAAGGAATATTTTTAAAAATTATGACCTAAAGTAAATTATATTATTACAATATAATTCTTGAAAGATAGAAAAAAGCATTATAAATAATATTATTGTTCATTGAAAGCAAATAGCAATATTGAATTACGCACAGTAAGTAAATCAATATAAACATAAAGATTATAACTAACTAAATATATATATAAACTAAATCTGTATTAAATAAATCAATGTTAAAGCATATTATTGATAATCATGACATATGCCCAAGGACAAGTTGGTGAATACATTAATATATTAAATAAATTATCATTACGTTAATTATCAAATATGCAAAGCATATATTGAAACTATTGTATGCGATAAAAGATTATTAAATTACATTATCACCAGTACAAATATTTAGTCTGGAATAAAATCATAAAACTGTTTGTCATTTTGTTACGAAATATTTACATTTTGGTTAATTAGAGAGAGAAGTAATATAAAATATATTCATATACATTTTTATAATAGAACATTTGTTAATACATTTTTGTATGTATGATAAAGTTATATTATAGATAGTATATTTAAAAATACTACTCGTTTAAATCTTGCTGAATTACAATGATACTACTACAAGAATATTTGCTAAATACAAAATGGTAATGACATTATTACAATATTTTACCAAAAGTATAAACATGGAGGAGTAGTTAGATATCAGAGAAGATATAAGTTGAGTTAGGCATACTTCATACTTATGGAATGTTTACTTTATATTTAGGAAGTCATATTTAATTTATATAATCACATACCATTATTTTCAGATTATATCAAAGAATTCTTAACAGAAGCCTAGTATAAAAAAACAGTTACACTTAACATCAATAATAGAAATACCACTTAATATCAATAATTAAGATTTACCTGATAATATTAAGTAGCAATATAATAGATTGGATAACAAATTTATAATTGATAGATTTATATCAAGATTTTAAAATAAAGTTAATAATAAATAGTATATTTTGATTTATTATATATTAGTTATATGCTGTTACAATATTTAAATACTTTATATATTTATTAAGATATTTAGTCCTAATTAATGTAATAAGACATGAAAATAAATGTTATATTTTGATAATTTTACCCAAAATAACTGCACCAGTTTTATAAGTGTATAGTGTTCTTATAATAATTTGATGGTAATATTATATTGCCTCGAAAGTATCTTTTCTACAAACATTACATTCCAGGTTAGTATCTATTAGTTCTATGTAGTAGTGAAAGATATGTTTATTGTCATCATATACAACAATGTGAACAGAGAACTTTGCATAGATATTATGTTTGTAGATAAATTTATATAATTATAAAGGTAGACAATATTTTAAATTATATCATAAAACACTGTAATTATTATGTTAACTTTATATTTCAAATATATTAAATCATAATAAAATATTTAACTAATAATCTATATATTATTATAAATTGTGTATTCAATTTAAAAAAATAAAATTAATAAAATATATTTAATTAATATAATAACAATTAGATAATGTTAATTAATATATCGTATTAAGCTATAACATTAGTTGTGATATTAATATTATCATATGTATATTATAAAATATTTTTTTAATATGAAAAAATATTAAAATTTCTAAAATATAAAATATAGTAATTTTTTTAATAATCAACATTTGTATATTCAATCAACATTTAAAAGATAGACTAGATTAACTACTTAATTATATTTATAATTTATATTATACTGTTTAGACATGAAGAAAAAATTAGAATTAATTATTTAATCAATTATATTTAATTAAAGCTTAATTATATAAGCTTAATTCATATTTCATCAGAAAAATTACTTAAATATCTTTACAGTGACAACTTATAATTACTGATTATTAGTATTTAATAATCTAAAAGTATTTTATGTGAGTAATATTATAAATTTGTAAAAAATACAAAAACTATTGTTGATAATACTACATACTTTTGAAAAATCAGCGGGAAGTTAAGGATTAATATTGAATAAGTTTGTGAATTACTAGAAATTGATACATTTTAAAAATAATACAAAATGTGTGACATCATAAATATAGGTGGAGTTTTGTTTGTTTACATAATATTTATGAAAATTTAATACTATTTATGTAAATATTGAAAAAAAGTTAACTTACGTTAATCTTTATCCAGAATTATATGTACCTAGACGTTGTGTACCTGTATGTATGTATGTAAATATATTGTGTACCTGTATGTATGTATGTATGTAAGTATGCTGCATAATTACCGATATTTGTAAAATGTTGTCACTTATTGTTATTTTGTATGTTGAATACAATTGTGTGTGTAAGTGATACCCGATATACAGAGTGATGTAATGGTTTTAGAAAATCCTTACAATAACAACTATTGATTCATACAAAATAATTTAGGTAATGCAAAAATTAAAGTACCTGGATAACTTGCTTGATATTATATCGAAGTTTCAATTCGGAGTGAGTGTATGTATATGTGGGAGTCTGCCGATTAATTATACGGACCTTATTTCAGGCGCGTTTATCGCAATTAGACTGGATCTGTGTGTAGTTATGCAGCGATGTATACAGAAGATTGATGATGGTACCGATTTGGATGTCGGATTAAGAATTATGAGTACATGTTATTTGTACGCCGCTGCTTTTATAGAAACGCACGCCATGCGTTCTGTTTGCGGGCTAAAGTGCGTGTGCGCGGCTAACGAATCACGCGGGTGACTCACCTCCTAGAATGTCAGGTACTCGTGCACCGACGAAATATCGAGAGAACACTGGACTAACGCTACTAAGGTGATGTGTACAACGAAATAACGTAGAGGCTTGAGTGCCCAGTTTTTGAACCCGCGTTGCTATTCTACGTTTAGGTGCTCGTGTAGATATGGATCTGGGTTTCTTTAGTAGCTGTGGAGCTGGGGTTCTCTAGTAGCTATGGAGCTGGGGTTCTCTAGTAGCTATGGAGCTGGGGTTCTCTCGTAGCTATGGAGCTGGGGTTCTCTAGTAGCTATGGAGCTGGGGTTCTCTCGTAGCTATGGAGCTGGGGTTCTCTAGTAGCTGTGGAACTGGGGTACTGTGGAGCTATGGAACTGGGGTTCTCTCGTAGCTATGGAACTGGGGTTCTGTGGAGCTGGGGTTCTAACGTATCTCTCCGTCCTGTCCGATACTTCCGTACCGCCGGCTTTGCGGATTTATTGTATACCGCCTTAGCGTAGTCGTACGATCGTAGTGGGTGACCGCAGTGGTCAGAGCCGCGGATACCCGCCTAGGTAACTATGCACCCCGGGGTGAGCGATTACATATTCGCTAAGTACGGAATTTATAAATTGCTCGATTGCGTAACTTACATGATAAACACGCCAGAACACGGCTAGTAGCGCACGGGTGCATTATAACTGAATTCGCTACACCGAACACTAGCGATGGCCTGTATGCAGGGCAGCAGTACACAGCGCGACATATTTCCTTGGTAGCTCACTATTTGGCTACAAATCGCTATCGTAATGTAACAACGCGTATAGTGGCGTACGCTACGGTACCGTACGACGTACGTGTACAATGCGCGCATCGTACATCAAATACTATTTTCTTAGCCGCACATTTGCAGTTATTGTTTAGTGATTTATTGTAATTCCGCGGGAAGTTGCATTTAAGATGCCGGGGTTTTCTAGGAATACGTCATACATGCAGTATGTGGCTGTAAGTGTGGTGGTGGGTGAATGTTAGTTAAGTGGTGGTAAGGTGTACTACACTATAGGGGTTAGATTAGAGTGGTAGGTTAGTGGATGCAGGATTGGTGGGTTAGAGAGGTGTTGTAGTCGCTGTAGTAGTTGTGAAGAGGAGAGATATAGTGGTGTAGATGTGATAAAGTGTAACGAGGATTTATATAAAGTGTAACGAGGGTTTATATAAAGTGTAGCGAGGGTTTATTGGGATATTAATGAGGTGGAGAAGGGTATGGGTGAAGGATATATTGGTAGTGTAGTATAGAGAGGGTTAAGTGCAATGGTGTGGGGTGGAGATATACAACTATACGAGTGTAAGTATGTAGAGGGTAGAGTCTAATGATGTGGGTATAGTCCATACAATGTAGGCCCTATAGTGTAGAGACGCAGGCCCAGCATTGCAGGGATGTATAAGTTGATGACTTAATAGTGATGATTACAGGTATTTTGGTATTTGAGTAGATGGTTGAAGGTATTTTGGTAGTGGAGGCAGTAGTGGTGGAGGTATTAGTAGTGGAGTTTTCAGGGGTTTGGTGTGTAATAATGTCGTGTAGGAATATCGTGTATAAATGTCGTATAGTAATGTCGTATAGTAATGTCGTGTAGTAATGTCGTGTAGTAATGTCGTGTAGTAATGTCGTATAGTAATGTCGTGTAGTAATGTCGTGTAGTAATGTCGTATAGTAATGTCGTGTAGTAATGTCGTGTAGTAATGTCGTGTAGTAATGTCGTGTAGTAATGCCGTGTAGTAATGCCGTGTAGTAATGTCGTGTAGTAATGTCGTGTAGTAATGTCGTGTAGTAATGTCGTGTAGTAATGTCGTGTAGTAATGTCGTGTAGTAATGTCGTGTAGTAATGTCGTGTAGTAATGTCGTGTAGTAATGTCGTGTAGTAATGTCGTGTAGTAATGTCGTGTAGTAATGTCGTGTAGTAATGTCGTGTAGTAATGTCGTGTAGTAATGTCGTGTAGTAATGTCGTGTAGTAATGTCGTGTATTAATGTCGTGTAGTAATGTCGTGTAGTAATGTCGTGTAGTAATGTCGTGTAGTAATGTCGTGTAGTAATGTCGTGTAGTAATGTCGTGTAGTAATGTCGTGTAGTAATGTCGTGTAGTAATGTCGTGTAGTAATGTCGTGTAGTATAGTGATGGTGTGAAGGGGTAGTAATAGTGTTTATGTAATGAACAGTAATAAGCTAGACAAAGGCTATTCAACTAACTAATGCACCATTCCAATCTAGACATACTCACCTCCATACACGACATAATATGTCTACATTTATAGATTTAGTTTTAATTAGTAAAATAATACTAGTTTATTACGCGTTCTTAACGATATTCTAAGTGCTATTATATACGAATGTTGATATTGCGATATCAGACTCTAAACTCTATTTACAGTATTATAAACTCTATTTAACGGTGATTACGGGCGATATTATTAAAATCTGAATACGAATTCTGAATCCTAGCCCTTAAATCTATTTAAATAGCAGTTAGATATTAATAAATGTAACGATTAAGTAACGTATAGAATTAGATTAAGTGACGTGTAATTGTATTCTAGATCTCCCGTTCAGATAATTCTTTTGTAAATCATAAATTGTAGGACTTACAATGTTGTTATATAGATATACATATATAATAAACACACTGAAATATATTTATATATATATATATGTATATAAATTAACAAAAATATAACGATATAATATATAATCATATATTATATATATACATATTTGAAATAGAACTATATAATATATAAATTTATTATATATATACAAATTAAATATAAATTATTTAAATGAAACAATATAAATTATAACTAACTAGTTAATCATATTATATAGTTATATATATTATATATTTGTATATATAAATCTATATATACAAATAGCTATGTATAGCTTTCTATTAATATCGTATATAAAAATATATGTTCTTGGTTTAATTGAAAATGATAGTTGATTTGCGATTACGAATGGTTCAGGGGGAGTTTCTACGGAATCAGTATCCTGAAATATACAAGATGTCAATTTGTCTGATATATAATAATAATAGTTTATGTACTCACGAAAGTTCATATGGTAAATATATAGTAAATACACACACACACACACACACACACACACACACACACACACACACACACACACACACACACATATATATATATATCATATAGTTAATATAAGTTCATGAATTTTAAAATCATCTCTGCTCACCTCGCCTCTCTTTACTATTGACACTAACCCCTAGCATGTATAATATATGATATTTACTAGGCTGTAATGTAATTATCAAGTCTCCCTGTATATAAGATGTTTAACATAATTTGCTGCTATACTATGACATATCGAGCCAATCATATATGATAGCTACCCACTTCAATAATTATAACTGCATATATATAATGTATTTTACTATATATTGAATAAGCAATTGGTTTAGGTTTGTTTTTTTGTGTTTTTTAAAATAAATTAAATATCCGACTAATTTATATATATATATATATATATATATATATATATATATATATATATATATACTATAAATATAATGTTTGCTACATGAACACATCATATAGTTATTATATAATAAACTATATTTATGTTATAATTATATGCAGTTATTTAATTTAGTGTGGATTTTGTAATTGTAGTCATTATATATATATATATATATATATATATATATATGTATATACACATAGATTCATTAAGGTACTAATCTATATTTACATCAAATATTATTAAGTGTTTATTATATATATGTTTAAATGATTCGAGAAAATTATTATATGCTAGATTCGAGTTATTATTATTTATAACATCAGGTAGTAATTTGTCATTTATTTTGTCTTGTTAGTTAATTATTTTTGATATGCTTTTGTTTTTTAATGATATCTAAATATATAAAAAATTAGTAAATGATCGTTATACTACTCACACATATTCCTTTTTTAATGATTTTACCTGATGTAGATATTATCAATTATATTTTTTAGAATGTATTGTATTTCTTGTTGGATTATTTATAGTATGAGAATAACCATATTGTACCATTATATCTTTATCTGTTTTAAGCATATAAACATATGTCTTTTTTATAAGAGTATCAGTATTCAGTATAATTGTTTTCGTATCGGATTTAATAAAACAGTATAACTACTATTTATACTGTTAAAGTGTGTATTAATATTGTTAAGAATAGTTGTCTGATTTTTAATAATTATATTTGTATTTGATATTTCATTTAATTTTACTAATATTTTGATAAAATATATAATAATTATCATACCTAGGTCATTTTAGTTTTTTTGTTATAAAATGAAAATGAAAATATATTTTATTTGCATTACAATTATATTGTTTATTTTGTATTTAAAATAATTATATAATCTTATATAATAGCTATATCATCTGGTTTCTTGGATAGGTAATAATTATTGGATTTATTAAATTGAAATACAAAATAATATTACTTGTATGATATTTTATATACTAGAGATTTCAGAGTAGAAATTTCTACAAACAATGAATATATTCATCAATGAAATATGATTTCGATATAACTGATATAATATGAATATAAAGAACATACAATTTGTTAATTAAAATATAATAATTATAATTTATTGTATGCACTATTACTACAAAATAATATGTATATTTCAGTACAGAATTCTGAATTAATATTCCTAGATAAAATTTTAAACAATCACACATTATAATATGATATTTCTAATTGCTTTTCTGTGTTATATTGGAAATTTTCCAATAATATAATTATATATTAAATACATAAAATATAGTTATTACAATATGCATACTTTGTGTATATATATTATATATAGTATTAGTATAAATATGTTATATATATAATATATATTTACATTACATACATATGTTTATAAATATATTTACTTATGTATATTTTATATAAATATGTATGCTAATCTAATGCTGCAGTATTTGATATTACAATTATTACAAACTATAAATATTTGCATATGTGATACATATTATAAAATATATTACAAGTATATAATTATTTAAAAATATTAATTACTTAAAATAATGAATATTTACCGAAACCATTACTAGGAAGAATACGTACTACGTGCATTTTAATATAAAAATACAAATAACATATTAATGATATATACTCATAAATTAAAATATAGTGCAATATATGATACATAAAATAATAAGACTAATACGTCAAATAGAAAATTGTTTGCAAGTTTAAATATTTAAGATTTTACCATTTGTAATTTACTTACCGACAATTATAGTATTGAATATTAATGAAATTGCGTGTTTACCATTCATCGTTAATTGGCTACTGCCAAGAAACAGGTAGCCAATGAAAATTCCTAGTTTAGTGTACATAGCCAACCGTGTTTTCACCTTGTATTTTTTAGTAAATATTAACTATGATTTTCTATATTATTCAGTATTATATAAAGTACATATTTTAATCAAATTATAGTATTATTTTTATGTAATTTTGAATATATATTATAAAATTAATATATTGTTACCGATAAATATATACTTTTATAAGCTTTTGTAACTTTAGAAAATTATAAAACATGATTACCGTGTATTTTTCAATATTGGGTTTCGCCGGATTCTGAACGATCGAGACTTAAACTGTAACTAATAAACTAAAAGTACTATCCATCACGGAATAGTATGCTAACCACTGGATTTTAAATGAACATGAAACCGAAATCTCAAAGTTACGCGGAGAACGGAGATGAAAGCTCTGTTAGCTCAGATGACTCAGAGAGCGAAAGTGAAGAAACCTCTGATTCGGTGAAACCAGATACCGCGGAGGTACCATTAGAAAATGAAGGAATACCATTATTGACACTAGTCGATGACGAAGAAAGCGGCCTTCTGCTGCAACAACCACCATCTTTGATTTCTGAATGCGGTTGGGGTAAATTTATCATATTTGTATGAAATGTATAGTATATAAATGATCTTAGTTAATATTATATAGTATTTTGAAGTGATCTAATATTAAAATTTATACTATAATATCAATCTATAAACTTCACATTATCTATACAATTATATATTAAGACGTATTTATTAAATACAACTTATTTCTAAATAGTATACCTAGTAATACTAATAAATTGTGTAATATATAATGAGCATATCATAATAATTATCTATACACAAATATAATATATATTTTATAATTATGTTGTATTCCAGAAATATTATATTTAATATTTAATTATATAACATTATTACTGCATAATATTCACAAAAACGTAACACATTAATATTCTATTTGAAACACTTTTATATATAATGATATATAATTTGTCATATTGCCTAATTGAATTCTTGAATACAAAATAATATAAAATACATATTCATAATATAATATTAAATTATTTGGTTTAGTTCAATCTTTGATAATGGAATATAAATTATAAAAATAACCTTCAATGGATTTCTTCCATTCACTTTTATTAAACATCCAGGCTCTTTATTTATTATATATTGTTTCTTCGTAAGATATACTATTATAAAATATTTTTAACCATTTATTTAATTTACTACCTAACTTTTCTCTTTCTCACATAATCCAATCATGTTTCCTTAACCTTTAATTCCAACTATTCTCCCTCTCCTCCTTTTCCATTTCACTCTTACTCTCCTTCCATAATTACTTACTACATTCATTCTTTATTGCATTCCTTATACTACATACACCAAAACACTTTCATATCCCTAAATTGCCTCTATTCCGTTATACTTTTTCAATTTTTAACTCTAACCTCTTAATAATACTCCAATCTCACCGGTATTTTCTCTCACTTTACTTAACTCTACTTGAAAACACGTACATCTTTTATTCTTCTTATCTTTGACATCGCATCCATCGACGCTCTTTAACTCTATAATTGATACCTCCTTCTAGTTCTCCTCAATCTCTTCACTTCTCGTACTTTATGCCTCCCTTTCAACTTTAATAATCTACCTTTCATCCTACTCTACATATTTCTCATCCCCAAATTCAGTTACTACCTTAGTTAATACCTTGTTGCTATCTCTATAATTAATTACTATCTCTATAATTAATTACTATTTCTTCCTACTCAATCCATTATAACTATCAATTTAAATGTACCTATGTAGTATTATATATCTCAATCCCTCTCTCTTCATTACCCTACATTCACTCACTCACTCACTCACTCACTCACTCACTCACTCACTCACTCACTCACTCACTCACTCACTCACTCACTCACTCACTCACTCACTCACTCACTCACTCACTCACTCACTCACTCACTCACTCACTCACTCACTCACTCACTCACTCATTCACTCACTCACTCACTCACTCACTCACTCACTCACTCACTCACTCACTCACTCACTCACTCACTCACTCACTCACTCACTCACTCACTCACTCACTCACTCACTCACTCACTCACTCACTCACTCACTCACTCACTCACTCACTCACTCACTCACTCACTCACTCACTCACTCACTCACTCACTCACTCACTCACTCACTCACTCACTCACTCACTCACTCACTCACTCACTCACTCACTCACTCACTCACTCACTCACTCACTCACACACTCACACTCAATAACTTACTCACTCACTCACACTAACTCACTCACTCACTCACACTCACTCACTCACCCACTCACACTCACTCACTCACTCACTCACTCACTGTCTCACTCTCTCAATAAAAACACTATCAACTATAATGACTACATGTGCCACCGAAAAAAGTATTTTAAGGAAATTAAAATTACTAAAACAATATTCTATCAAAACAAAATTGCTTCAGAAAAAAATAATATGAAACAACTCTATAAAACATTTGACGCTCTCTTATAAATAAATAAAAAATGCACAATATCAATGAGTCTACATAAAAGCACACATTTCCTCGCGTCATACCACAAAGACATGTCAATGTCAATGTCAATGTCATCTATATAAACCTTCGACGTATCGACGCATCTGAAAAACACTTTAGTTGCTACTAGACTCAAAAAGCAAACATCGCTTGATCAATAATATTAAACTGTCATGCAATCCTGACTTCATTAACTTTCTCGGATTAGTTATCACCTTAACACCAAATTAAACACCTTATTTACAATCCCCGTCGAAGCGTATACGCCGACCACAAAAGTACGGCCGTAACTCTCACCTCGACACTGAAGTTATATCTGTTACCTCTGGTTAATACGTTCAAAATTACTAAAACATAAATACATCAAATATGCTGACGACAACAAATATATATGCCACTTCAACATCTATCATAATCTCGGTAAACAATTCTATTTTCAGATATTCGTAGTTGGTTCTCGAGCAATTCTTTAGAAGTCAATTGGTTGATTACTCCGACTATGAATATCCAGCGACCCCTACTTAGAAATACCATTCTAAACATATGAATCGATAACCAATATCTACCATACGTCGATAAAATATGCATACTTTGATTAACCCTCAACAACATCTTGACCTTTAATATACGACCTCCCATATTGATAATATTAAATTAGTTATAACAAAATCAGCTGTATCTAAATCAGTTATATCTAAATTAGTTATAACTAAATCAATTATAACTAAATCAGATATAACTAAATCAGTTATAACTAAATCAATTATAACTAAATCAGATATAACTAAATCAGTTATAACTAAATCAGTTATAACTAAATCAATTATAACTAAATCAGATATAACTAAATCAGTTATAACTAAATCTGTTATAACAAAATCAGTTATAAAAATCAGTTATAACTAAATCTGTTATAACTAAATCAGATATAACTAAATCAGTTATAACTAAATCTGTTATAACTAAATCAGATATAACTAAATCAGTTATATCTAAATCAATTATAACTAAATCAATTATAACTAAATCAGATATAACTAAATCAGTTATAACTAAATCAGTTATAACTAAATCTGTTATAATTAAATTAGTTATAACAAAATCAACAATATCTAAATCAGCTATATCTAAATCAGTTATATCTAAAGCAGTTATAACTAAATCAATTATAACTAAATCAGTTATAACTAAATCTGTTATAACAAAATCAGTTATAAAAATCAGTTATAACTAAATCAGTTATAACTAAATCTATTATAACAAAATCAGTTATAAAAATCAGTTATAACTAAAATCAGTTATAACTAAAAGTATATAATTAAATGAGTTATAACAAAATCAACTATATCTAAATTAGTTATAACTAAATCAGTTATAACTAAATCTATTATAATTAAATCAGTTATAACAAAATCAACTATATCTAAATTAGTTATAACTAAATCTGTTATAACAAAATTAGTTATATAAATCAGTTATAACTAAATCTGTTATAATAAATTAGTTATAACAAAATCAATTATAACCAATATTCATCAATTTATTCTTCCATCAATCTCTTGCGGATCTACAAATCATTTCACTGATTTTCCACAAGCTGAACGACGTCAACTCCGACTGACTACGCTATCACTAGACTACAGCTATTGGAAAACAAGGAACAACCTTAAACCTTTGTCGTAAGTGCAGAAATCAAATCGCTGCATACAGCCTCGCTGGCTTCTAGTAAATCTGCATACAAGAGGTACTTTCGTGCGGACACCGCATTACATCCGAGTCGTGCTCGACCATCTCTACACCTCCACTAGCTCCTCACAAATCCTGCCGACAACGGATAACTATGTTTGCAGTATGAGAGCAATTCAACTTCGAGCATTCCTTGTAGCCTGCCCTTCCTGCAGATTTCTATTATCATTAAGACTAATCGCCTCCGGTTCAACATTTAAGTGCAAGATAAAGACACATCTCATTGATTCAGTCTTAAATAATATATAGAACTCCCCTCATACATGTCCGAAAATTCCATACGGAAGTTGAAGGAAGCGTTAAAACCATACGTTTGTAGGTCATAGGTTACTCACCAACTCACTTATTCACTCATTCACTTCCTTACTAATCACTCACTCACTCACTCACTCACTCACTCACTCACTCACTCACTCACTCACTCATTCACTTCCTTACTAATCACTCACTCACTCACTCACTCACTCACTCACTCACTCACTCACTCACTCACTTACTCACTCACTTACTCACTCACTCACTCACTCACTCACTCACTTACTCACTTACTTACTCGCTCACTAACTCACTCACTCGCTCACTTACTCGCTCACTTACTCACTCACTCACTCACTCACTCACTCACTCACTTACTCACTCACTCACTCACTCACTCACCCACTCACTCACTCACTCACTCACTCACTCACTCACTCACTTACTTACTCGCTCACTAACTCACTCACTCGCTCACTTACTCGCTCACTTACTCACTCACTCACTCACTCACTCATCTCTATTATTATTTGGGTCAAGTCATACCCAAAGTCAAAGTTTCGAAACAGTATCAAATGCTAAAATCAAAGTTTCGAAGCAGTATCAAATGCTAAAATCAAAGTTTCGAAACAGTATCAAAAACTAAAATCAAAGTTTCGAAACACTGCAAAAGCATTAATATATAATTATTAATATAGTAATTAGTACCAATACTATTACTAAATAGTATATATATAGTATACATATTATATATATATTAATTGGTAGTATATATTATGCCTTGCAATACTTATATAATCATTGTATAATATTATAAAATATATGATATATTCAATGAATATTAATTTATAAAATAATATATTACAAAATAGAATATTTTAAAATATACTCGATATAATTTATTTAATTCAATTCAGTGATTTAAACGCACACACTAGAGTATTCTATGCTTATATATTATATATGATCTCATAGAATTAAAAATCTACTACATTTAATTTAATGTCCATTTTGTTTGGTTTGGAACAATGGGAAGTGTCATAATTAATAAAAACTAATTCAGCCAATCATTGATTACTAATTGAGTTCATAATATAAATCTCAAATCAATATAATTATTTATGTTATATAAATCTATGATTAATAAAATATTCATTTGTATTTTGCATTTTTGACCTTAGGTCAATTTTTATTGACTGTCAATAAAAAAATGTATCAAAATTAATTTTAATTACAAATAAACTCCATGAAGTTATTTATGACTTTATTATTTAATAAAGATCATAAATGTATCAGTTCGGGTTCGAGTTCGTAATTTTTACTATATCAAAGTATCAGTTCGGTTCGGTATCAAAATATGAAAGTATCAGTTCGGGTTCGGGATCGTAATATATTGAATTACAAAGTATCAGTTCGGTATCAAAGTGTTAAAGTATCAGTTCGTAATGTATCAGTTCGGTTTTATTTACAACCCTATAATTTACCCTCAATCCTTACTCCTTGATAATGTAATACATATATCGATTGAGTTTTTTATAACATGATAATTGTAATTCAGTTTGTCATCTAAACCTTATATATATTAACTGTTATTATTTGCGTATATGATCTAATAAACGGTTAATGTCGGTCATATTGTAATTGAAATATATTTTGTTTAATTTATATTAATTTTTGTATTTATTTTCACTTTACCATTTTTTAACCTTTTTTTAACCATTTTTTAACCATAAGCATAAAGTTGTCATATTGAGTTGTGTATTTTAAAATATTATTTCTCATTATAGATCAGCAAATATAATTGATTGTTTCGCACACTCATATCTTAATATAATAAAGTATCTACTTTTCTATAATCTAATTTTTATCCTACTCTTTTTCGAATCATACCAAGAAATTGTATTGTATCCTTTCGTTTATTATGCCCATCTATATCCTTTTTAAAATTCCTGACTACTCCTCGTTACAGGCTGCTTTGCTAATATCTCTCTCATATTACCTTCATCGATTCTCCCAATACCATCGCTACCCGACTCTTCCCATTTTCTACTCGCTCCCTTTTCCGTAGTTTAAATAATTCCGAACATTAATCATTCCGATTCCCATCTTACCACCTTCTTCTATTTTCATTTCTTTAACAACATTAGAATCGCTACCCTCCTGCCATATCTCTTACGTAACGTCTCGACCAGTTACTCCCCCCCCCCCCATCTACTCTCTACGTCCGCCATACCCAAACTCACGCCACATTCGACCGACAGGAGATTTCGCTTATGCCGGAGAAGAGGACGAAGGGGAAGAATACGACGCGCCTCCGCTGCCAGTCGATGACCTCGCTGTCAAAATCGGTGACCTTTCGACCTCTACGCTTGCCGTGAAAGTAAAAAAAAAGAAACGAAAACGCAAAAAGTTATATTCGCTTCATCGGCCATTGCAAAGTAACAGAACTCGTGTATAATCAGATTTCACAGCGTAGTGGAATTCGAATCGCATTCAATAACCAATACGCCGATACAAACTCACAACCGGTATAATCAGGATATCTCTATAGCACTAAAATCGCAGGGAAATACCGACTACACGTCTTCGCGGGGTAATCGTAAATCGTGAAACCGCTAGCTCACCGAACCTAATTTCATTTGCGAAGTTCGACTGTAATGACCTCTCGGACTACACTTGCACGCGTTGCTCGTGTACGTCTGGGTAGGTCGTCTAGGGTGGTCTGCCTATAGGTGGGCGATAATCAACACGCGGGGTAATAGACTGCCGCGGACAATACACCTGTCCCAGGCACCTCGCGCACTCGAATGCTCAGCCAGGCGTTATGTAATCGTTATGTAATCGTTACGTAATCGTTACGTAATCGGTGCGTAATCTACCGCCCTCGGATCCGAACATTTGCAGTCGCTTAATCCTAATTTACTAGTATTGAATCTTAGAATTCGGTAGGATCGAAACAATGCAAATTTGCGCGAATAGGACACTATCATACAAATGCAACTATTAATACCGGTGTACCTTACAGTAAGAGTGTGAATTACATAGGAATAGTGGATAGTGCCGTATTTCTCATGCAACGCAATAAGTTATGTAATTTTAGTTGTGTATTTACATTTTTATTTATTCGCAGTTTTCTGGATAATGACCTTTAAGCTAATTTGTGTTTAAAGTAAATTATATAAATAATTTCGTATTTCGTATTCCGTATTCTGGGCTGTTTTTTAATTAAGTAACATCTAATACGGGGTTTACATGATAGGAAATCATCCTCAGAACTCTATAATGAACACATTAAATGATATAACATAATTACATAATTAATATATTCATTTTATTAGTGTACATAATATTGATGTAATTTTCAAAATAAAATTCGCATAATAGCGTAAATTAACTTCACTGTAAACTAACTCCAATTCTCTTGACCGCTATACTAACTTTAATCTCTCTCCCTAAAGCAGTCTGAATACTCCGTAAGTAGACCTATGTGCAGTGTGTACTGCCCAATTCCGTGTGTGTAGTAAAGTGCACCTCGCCCCACCGGCTACTCTAGCCTTCACTTGCGTGTGTGCGTGTGTGTGTGTGCGTGTGTGCCTGCTTTTCGTGAGTAGTTGCGATACTTCTTATCCGGTATCAGACTCAACAACTCCGCGGCGTGGTTCCGTTGTAATGCAATTGCTGTCAGGCTACACGCGATGGGCTTGCTTACGCTTATCGTGGCATTTCAACACTTTATAATTAGGTTCCAGGTGATATACTGGGGTTTCAGGTGTTATAATTGGGTTCCAGGTGCTATAACGGGGTTGCAGGTACTATAATGGTGTTCCTAGCTGTCTATCGAGCTCTAGAGCTGGGTAGATTTCGGAATTGCATTCACCTTTTCCCACAACTTCTAGGTTATTAACTCTATAATAACTTGATAACAATCTTATTGATGACATTTCTAACTCGATTGACCATTTGGCCATCTGCGTGACCTTATCAACCCACCTTCACCTTCTTCCCCTTCTTCCATTTAACAACGTGCGCCCTGCAGGCCCATGGACATCACATTAAATTGAAATACTCCCTGGACCTGTCATTTAATCTGACACGCACCCTAGACCTGTCATTGCCCCAGACACGCACCCTAGACCTGTCATTTAACCTGACACGCACCTGGGCTTGTCATTTCACCTGACACGCACCATATACCAGTCATTTCACCTGACACGCACTTTGGACTAGTATTAGCTTTCATTTCTAATTTGAAGTTATTTTTTTTCTATTTTCCTATTTTGCACCTCAATTAATTTAAATTCAATTTTGCTGATGACTTATTCTAGTCTACTATATATTTGACTTATATATATGCATATAGTTAAACACACATATATATATATATATATATATATATATATATATATATATCTATATATATATATATATATATATATATATATATATAATTAAATGTATTACAATTATATTTAAATCTCCTATGCTATATCAACAATACTTCAATCTCCATAACTCACCTCCTAAACCTCACCTACCACATTACGACCACGACTCCTACACCTCCCCACGACTCCTACACCTCCCCACGACTCCTACACCTACCCACTACTCCTATACCTCCCCACGACTCCTACACCTCTCTACTACTCCTACACCTCCCCACGACTCCTACACCTCCCCACTACTCCTACACCTCCCCACTACTCCTACACCTCCCCACTACTCCTACACCTCCCCACTACTCCTACACCTCCCCACTACTCCTACACCTCCCCACGACTACTACACCTCCCCACTACTCCTACACCTCCCCACTACTCCTACACCTCCCCACTACTCCTACACCTCCCCACTACTCCTACACCTCCCCACGACTACTACACCTCCCCACTACTCCTACACCTCCCCACTACTCCTACACCTCCCCACTACTCCTACACCTCTCTACTACTCCTACACCTCCCCACTACTCCTACACCTCCCCACTACTCCTACACCTCCCCACTACTCCTACACCTCCCCACGACTCCTACACCTCCCCACTACTCCTACACCTCCCCCACTACTCCTACACCTCCCCACTACTCCTACACCTCCCCACTACTCCTACACCTCCCCACTACTCCTACACCTCCCCACTACTCCTACACCTCCCCACGACTCCTACACCTCCCCACTACTCCTACACCTCCCCACTACTCCTACACCTCCCCACTACTCCTACACCTCCCCACTACTCCTACACCTCCCCCACTACTCCTACACCTCCCCACTACTCCTACACCTCCCCACTACTCCTACACCTCCCCACTACTCCTACACCTCCCCACGACTCCTACACCTCCCCACTACTCCTACACCTCCCCCACTACTCCTACACCTCCCCACGACTCCTACACCTCCCCCACTACTCCTACACCTCTCTACTACTCCTACACCTCCCCACGACTACTACACCTACCCACTACTCCTATACCTCCCCACGACTCCTACACCTCTCTACTACTCCTACACCTCTCTACTACTCCTACACCTCCCCACGACTCCTACACCTCCCCACGACTCCTACACCTACCCACTACTCCTATACCTCCCCACGACTCCTACACCTCTCTACTACTCCTACACCTCCCCACGACTCCTACACCTCTCCACTACTCCTACACCTCCCCACTACTCCTACACCTCCCCACGACTCCTACACCTCCCCACTACTCCTACACCTCCCCACTACTCCTACACCTCCCCCACTACTCCTACACCTCCCCACGACTACTACACCTCCCCACGACTCCTACACTTCCCCACGACTCCTACACCTCCCCACTACTCCTACACCTCCCCACTACTCCTACACCTCCCCACTACTCCTACACCTCCCCACTACTCCTACACCTCCCCACTACTCCTACACCTCCCCACTACTCCTACACCTCCCCACTACTTCTACACCTCCCCACTACTCCTACACCTCCCCACTACTCCTACACCTCCCCACTACTCCTACACCTCCCCCACTACTCCTACACCTCCCCACGACTACTACACCTCCCCACGACTCCTACACCTCCCCACGACTCCTACACCTCCCCACTACTCCTACACCTCCCCACTACTCCTACACCTCCCCACTACTCCTACACCTCCCCACGACTCCTACACCTCCCCACTACTCCTACACCTCCCCACTACTCCTACACCTCCCCACTACTCCTACACCTCCCCACTACTCCTACACCTCCCCACGACTCCTACACCTCCCCACTACTCCTACACCTCCCCACTACTCCTACACCTCCCCACTACTCCTACACCTCCCCACTACTCCTACACCTCCCCACGACTCCTACACCTCCCCCACTACTCCTACACCTCTCTACTACTCCTACACCTCCCCACGACTCCTACACCTCCCCACTACTCCTACACCTCCCCACGACTCCTACACCTCCCCACGACTCCTACACCTCTCTACTACTCCTACACCTCCCCACTACTCCTACACCTCCCCACTACTCCTACACCTCCCCACTACTCCTACACCTCCCCACTACTCCTACACCTCCCCACTACTCCTACACCTCCCCACGACTCCTATACCTCCCCACTACTCCTACACCTCCCCACTACTCCTACACCTCCCTACTACTCCTACACCTCCCCACGACTCCTATACCTCCCCACGACTCCTACACCTCCCCACTACCCCTACACCTCCCCACGACTCCTATACCTCCCCACTACTCCTACACCTCCCCACTACTCCTACACTTCCCCACAATACTTCAGAATGAATCACCTCGCACCGCTGACATCCATCACCCCTACACCACGCTTCCCTCACCTCACCTAACAAACTATACCTCACCTATTGCATTTCATTACTCACCTCCCATTCTTCACTTCCCATTCCTCACTTCCCACCCTCACTTCACATCCTCACTCGGGTAAATGATCACCAAGTATGTTCGCACACCGACACTGATTCTAGATGTTAGTTGATGGTTAACGTGGTAAGAATAACACTGATGATATTTGTGACATGCTCGGCGCATGCGCGATGTGTAAAGTGCGCACTGCGCATGCGCGATGTGTAAAGTGCGCACTGCGCGTGCGCGATGTGTAAAGTGCGCACTACGCGTGCGCGATGTGTAAAGTGCGCACTGCGCGTGCGCGATGTGTAAAGTGCGCACTGCGCATGCGCGATGTATAAAGTGCGCACTGCGCATGCGCGATGTGTAAAGTGCGCACTGCGCGTGCGCGATGTATAAAGTGCGCACTGCGCGTGCGCGATGTGTAAAGTGCGCACTGCGCATGCGTGTTGTGTGAAGTGCTCATGTGCGATGTTTTTTAAATATACGCTACGATAACTCCACCGTACGCCACTAGACTCCGTCTAGCCGCGACGAGCGTATGCGTGCACGTACGTAGGAGTTCCCAGGGTGTTACGAATCACATGATCTAGTCTAGTGCACCGTTTGGTGAGGTGTTCTCCAGTCCCCGTAGTGTACGAACGCCGCGAGATTTTGGCGTCGCCATCTCGTTTATTTTTACGTAACTCAATTTTGTCGCCTTCACAGAACACTCTACATTTGTCTGACGAACTGCCGCTATGAATCAGGTTAGAATTACGGTACAGTGTGCATAGGCACGCGATGCGATGTGCTCCAACGGCTACCCTAGATATCTAGGGTATACATTAACTCCTAGAACTGTATATATACGTATTTATAACGTATGAATACACTATATATATTAGATATAAATTCGTTGTGCTCCAACGGCAACCCTAGATATCTAGGGTATACATTAACTCCTAGAACTGTATATATACGTATTTATAACGTATGCATAAGTATTTATAACGTCCATGTATATATGTATAACGTATGCATACAATATATATATATACTAGATATAAATACGTTGTTATGATCATGTTTGCTAAAAACGCCCTATCCGCATATCTATTATGTGAAACGTCTATTCATATATCTGTCGTACACTGTACAGTGTACAGTGTACACTATACACTGTACACTGTACACTGTACATTGTACAGTGTATAGTGTATAATATACACTGTACATTGTACAATGTATATTATTCACTGTTTACTAGTATTTTTCGCTGTTCTCATTTTTTAATTCTTATAATAAAATAACAGCAGTATTCTTACAAATATGAAAACAATTTTTACAATAATTCATTGATCAATTATCTAATTTTATGTCTAATTCATCAGATCCAATATGGTGTAAAGTTATGATGTTATTTAAACACTTTTAGTTAATATCGATACATAATTTACAACAAAATAATAATCTTCACATTACAAATTGTCATCTGGAAAACCGAGATGGCTTCTAGGCATTAGCATCACTCCCGTAGTCACGCCCACTAGGTCACACCCACTACGTCACGCCCACTAGGTCACACCCACTACGTCACGCCCACTAGGTCCCGCTCACTAGGTCACGCTCACTACTTCACGCTCACTAGGTCACGCTCACTACGTCACGCTCACTACGTCACGCTCGCTACGTCACGCCCACTACGTCACACTCACTACGTCACGCTCACTACGTCACGCTCACTACGTCACGCCCACTACGTCACGCTCGCTACGTCACGCCCACTAGGTCACACCCACTACGTCACGCCCACTAGGTCCCGCTCACTAGGTCACGCTCACTACTTCACGCTCACTAGGTCACGCTCACTACGTCACGCTCACTACGTCACGCTCGCTACGTCACGCCCACTACGTCACACTCACTACGTCACGCTCACTACGTCACGCTCACTACGTCACGCCCACTACGTCACTCTCACTACTTCACTCTCACTACTTCACTCTCACTACGTCACGCCCACTACGTCACTCTCACTACTTCACTCTCACTACTTCACTCTCACTACGTCACGCCCACTACGTCACTCTCACTACTTCACTCTCACTACTTCACTCTCACTACGTCACGCTCACTACGTCACACCAACTACGTCACGCCACTACGTCACGCTCACTACGTCACGCCCACTACGTCACTCTCACTACTTCACTCTCACTACTTCACTCTCACTACGTCACGCCCACTACGTCACTCTCACTACTTCACTCTCACTACTTCACTCTCACTACTTCACTCTCACTACTTCACTCTCACTACTTCACTCTCACTACGTCACGCCACTACGTCACTCTCACCGTCACGCCACTACGTCACTCTCACTACGTCACGCCACTACGTCACTCTCATCACGTCACGCTCACTACGCATCTTACGTTCGTACCTCGCTACCTCAGTACGACGCGTTTCGAGGCGATTCGGTCTGAAGGAAGTTTCGGACGAGGAAGACTGGAACCTCTATTGGACTGACTTCTCCGTAAACCTAGAACGCGTCATGGACATGAAGAAATATCAGGTATGCTAACGCCTCCCGATATATCTCGTCCGTAGTACTACTGGCCCACGGTGTGGGGGTAGTATTAAACCTCGGCCCCAGTGTAGTTGTAGAATAGTAGGCCATTCCCCCAGTTGTGGTGTTAGAACATGCCGTCTAGTCGTATTGGATTAGTCGGTCACGGCCTCTTGTAGTATCGATATACTACGCGATAGGACCCGCAATTCCTAGTTCAAGACCACGCCCTAGATCTATCAGAACGCATAATGGAAACATTAAGGCTACAGGCTACAGGCTACTGCCCACATAGCAAACGCCTTGCAGTTGTAATCCGTGGTAAGCGGTACACTATTTATTTACCGGTGAATATGTGTTCGCTGTCTGTCGGTTAGAGTGCCTCGGCGGAATTAATGGGAAACTGGGCCGAGGTGCAGTTTTTGCAGACCTATCAACTCTAAGAATTACAACTGTGGTTTACACTAGAAATCGGTTACATTATTGGTATCGATCTATTTCCCTATGAAATGAGATCGCACTGACCAACACCTATACTGACGAAATTTAATATTATTATTAATATTCATATGACCCAACTATGCTATTTTTATTAAAGGTGTATAACTCTATACCCCCTCTATATCCCTACATATACAC
>OZ038312.1:22386141-22403641 GCA_964035775.1 Osedax frankpressi
CTTCCTCTCATTCACTCTTCCTCACTTACTTCTCACTTCCTCTTACTCCCTCCTACTCCCTCCTCCTTACACCCTTCTAACTCCATCTCACTTACTTCATCCTCACTTCCTCCTCATTCCCTCTTTATACCCTCTCAATACCTCCTCATCACTCCCTTCTCTACACTCCCTCCTCCTCACTTCCTATCACTCCCTCCTCCTCACTCCCTCTAATCTCTCCTCCTCACTCCTTCCTCGCACTCCCCCTCCACACTTCCTCTCACTTCTCATCATTTCCTCCTCACTCCCTTAATCCCTTATCCAACATATCCTCATCCTCACCTCATTTAGACAACAAAGGGAAGAGATATTGCGTCGCCAGGAGAAACTGGATGCAATGATCAAAAGAAAGAAAGATTACCTGAGGCCTGAGAGTCCAGGTACGAGTAATAACTACCGTATACTTATTGGTACACTCTAGTATATGTCTAGTAAATATTGTATTTAATTACATAAATATTACTTAAATATTATGTGATAATAATCTTCATACCAGTAAATATTCTTAATACAAATTTTGCATGGGTCTAGAGAAGCTAGTGGGGCTAAAGAAGTAAGTAGGGCTAGAGAAGATAGTAGTGTTAGATATAGTGGATCTAGAAAATCTAGTGGTACTAGAGTATCTAATGGAACTATATAAACTAGTGGGACTAGATAAACTAGTGGTGCTAGAGAAGTTAGTGGTACTAGAGTATCTAGTGGTACTAGAGTATCTAATGGAACTATATAAACTAGTGGGGCTAGAGAAGTTAGTAGTACTAGAGTATCTAGTGGGACTAAATAAACTAGTAGGGCTAGATAAACTAGTGGGGCTAGAGAAGTTAGTGGTACTAGAGTATCTAGTGAGACTAAATAAACTAGTAGGGCTGGAGAGGATAGTAGTACTAGAGTATCTAGTGGGACTATATAAACTAGTGGGACTAAATAAACTAGTGGGGCTAGAGAAGTTAGTAGTACTAGAGTATCTAGTGGGACTAGATAAACTAGTGGGGCTAGAGAAGTTAGTGATACTAGAGTATCTAGTGGGACTAAATAAACTAGTAGGGCTAGATAAACTAGTGGGGCTAGAGAAGTTAGTGGTACTAGAGTATCTAGTGAGACTAAATAAACTAGTAGGGCTAGATAAACTAGTGGTGCTAGAGAAGTTAGTGGTACTAGAGTATCTAGTGGTACTAGAGTATCTAATGGAACTATATAAACTAGTGGGGCTAGAGAAGTTAGTAGTACTAGAGTATCTAGTGGGACTAAATAAACTAGTAGGGCTAGATAAACTAGTGGGGCTAGAGAAGTTAGTGGTACTAGAGTATCTAGTGAGACTAAATAAACTAGTAGGGCTGGAGAGGATAGTAGTACTAGAGTATCTAGTGGGACTATATAAACTAGTGGGACTAAATAAACTAGTGGGGCTAGAGAAGTTAGTAGTACTAGAGTATCTAGTGGGACTAGATAAACTAGTGGGGCTAGAGAAGTTAGTGATACTAGAGTATCTAGTGGGACTAAATAAACTAGTAGGGCTAGATAAACTAGTGGGGCTAGAGAAGTTAGTGGTACTAGAGTATCTAGTGAGACTAAATAAACTAGTAGGGCTAGATAAACTAGTGGGGCTAGAGAAGTTAGTGGTACTAGAGTATCTAGTGAGACTAAATAAACTAGTAGGGCTGGAGAGGATAGTAGTACTAGAGTATCTAGTGGGACTATATAAACTAGTGGGACTAAATAAACTAGTGGGGCTAGAGAAGTTAGTAGTACTAGAGTATCTAGTGGGACTAGATAAACTAGTGGGGCTAGAGAAGTTAGTGATACTAGAGTATCTAGTGGGACTAAATAAACTAGTAGGGCTAGATAAACTAGTGGGGCTAGAGAAGTTAGTGGTACTAGAGTATCTAGTGAGACTAAATAAACTAGTAGGGCTGGAGAGGATAGTAGTACTAGAGTATCTAGTGGGACTAAATAAACTAGTAGGGCTGGATAAACTAGTGGGGCTAGAGAAGTTAGTGGTACTAGAGTATCTAGTGGTACTATATAAACTAGTAGGGCTGGAGAGTATAGTGAGGTTATCTAGGCTAGACAAGTTAATGGGTTCAGATAAGATAATGGGGCTGAAGAAATGCTAGCGAATCTAATGGTGCTATGAAATACATGAGTGCTAGAATAACTAATGGGGCTAGAGATGCTAATTGGACTTAACAAACTAATGTTGCTAGAAACGCTAATGGGTAGAAGGGGCTAGTTGAATTAGAGAAGCCAGTGGGGCTAAATAGCATTTGGGGACTGGGAATCAATTTTATTTACAATCCACCGTTGCAGGAAATACTCGCCGAGTCAGACGTTCAAGAAGACCAGATGCTTCAAGAGGAACTGCAGCCAGAGTTGACGTTAGTGATGACTTGGCCTAACTACTACTAATCTGCCTACTACACTCTGCTTACTACACTCTGCTTACTACACTCTGCCTACTACCCTCTGCTTATTACCGTCTGATTACTACACTCTGCCTACTACCCTCTGCTTACTACCCTCTGCTTACTACACTCTGCTTACTACACTCTGCTTACTACACTCTGCTTACTACACTCTGCTTACTACCCTCTGCCTACTACACTCTGCTTACTACACTCTGCTTACTACCCTCTGCCTACTACCCTCTGCTTACTACACTCTGCCTATTACCCTCTGCTTACTACACTCTACCTACTACACTCTGCCTACTACACTCTGCCTACTACACTCTGTTTACCTATGCTAAAGAATAAGAATCTAAGATCTAAACCAACTCCACTATCCGCTATTGATTCGCTAGCCCACTCCCTGCCTCATCTTCATTACAATCTTCTACTACAGCTCATAGCGTACTATCTACTAATCTCTAAAACCAACTTTATTTCTCTGTACTCCTGTTTATTGTCCTATTTGACCTTAGTTTCCATGTTCTGGATATACATTTAAACAACATTTCCTCTTTGAACCACTATTTCGTTGGCTCGTATTTTCATATTATGTAACACCTTTTTTCTTAGAGGACACTAGTGCCCTTATTTGAATTCTCTGATAATTTTTGATAATTCTCGAATATGTTGTAATGAATAAAAAAAAACTCCGATTAATCTCATCTTACTCACTTAGAATTTACAATTGTTATTGAAATCTAATATTTCCGAAATATACATAATTGATATATTTATACAAGTTCCTATTATTGTAATATTGTTTAAGTTTTTTCAAAAATATAAATAATAAATTATTCTACTATATATTTTGAACTGTTAAATTAATATAAATCAATAACATTTTATTTTTATAAATCAATGATATTTTCTATTGATTAATTAAAAGATAATATTCTCTTTTACTTATTATTTGATGTATATCTTTATTAATAAATATTTAGTTATTTTATGATATTTACATAATAAATTCTGTTAATTAATTTATCATTTGTTTTAAAATATAGTCATATAAAGAAATGTTAATACATTATAATATAAATTATTTAAAATAATTTCCCCACTTTATTAGAAAATTATGAATTTATTACATTCTTAAAAATATTCATTAAAAATATATTTTTTTAAATAAATGTTATTAAATTTTTATAAAAAGTTAAAATATATTTATTAAACTTTATTTATTTTCAATATTATATTTCTATTAAAAATCCATCTCAAAATAATATCTTCCCTTGTGTTCACATTATGTCATCGATATAATTATTCCATCCTTACAATTTATATTTTACTTTACTTTGAGGGTAATTTGCATGTTATTCTTATCACAGCCCAACATGTTGATTGCAGTAACGCTAAACTATGTAAAGTCATCAGCTGGCGCCTCTAGTTCCACCAATCCACACCAGGTGGGGTAGTTTTGCCATGTGAAAACGCGCGAGCACATATATGAACAAGCCAATTTGCCTTCCCTACTTTTATAACCCTTCCCATTAATGCATCAACCTTTCCTAGTCCATATTACCTTTTGCTACTTCTACTTCCATATCTCCTTTATTTTCCACGCCCTCCCCCCCCAGTGAAAAACCACGACTACCTCCCATATATTTGATGGGCTAAGTTTGATCTCATCGCAGTCGTCTACTTTATTTTCGATTTGAAACATTACTTTTCTTTGACTTTGTTTGTTTCCGTTTCCATAACACTACATAGCTGGTTACTAGCCCCCTTTCATCTAATAGATAGCGTACCAGCTTCTGGATTTTGGAAGCTGCGAATTCGATTATTTTCTTCCTACGAACGGATCCTATGTTTTTTTAGGTTTCACTCAACTTTACACACCTTCGTTTTTTCCTCTTTTGTGATGCTCTTCTTTTTTCCATCGCCACGGTCCGCCGCGAGTCCACTCCAAATTATCCCGTCACCAGTGCTACCAGACTTCGGCGTCGCACGTCAAGAATTGCACGTCAGACGGCGATTTGCTGTCTCCGGGAGCCCGCGATTCCGACTGCGCTCTACTCGACACCACCAAGCCGACGGAGATACTCGAAGCCGAGGAGCTCGAAAGAATTAGCAGCCTTTTGCAGGTTGCTTTCTGTACGCTCGTATCCCGGTCTACGTCTTTTCGAACCTTTAATAACGACGCATAATAAATCCCTCATATGATAATTCATATAAAATATAAATTAATCGGGTAAGTGCGGATGTTGATAATATGGAATCCTCCGCTCTGGAATGTGCGAGTTATTAATCAGTTGTACATCACACGATGTATCGCGGCCCAGCTTCACATTGTCAACGACTAATCGCTCCCACGTCGCAGAGAGACAACCTGGTACGAGGTCTCGGCATTGTGGAACACGTGTATCGACTGCTGCACTGCACGCCGGGCACGATGGGAGTCCACCTGAAGAACGACAAGTTCCTCTATCACAACGTTAGCTCGCCGAATGCGTTGCGGAGCTCTAAAATCGCTCGCTTTGACCTCTTTTGATTATCTTTGTCATTTCAATGATCTATTAGCTAATCGAAATTCTAGTCGGAGATAAAAATCATTTGGCATTCACTAAAACGCAGACCTTACTTTTGATTACGTAACAGCAATACCAATCGGATCCGATGATAAGCCATTCGCAACGAATCTACAACGACCCTCGGCAAGGTCACCAGGCGTCTTTGAACAACGTTGCCAGTAAATTCGCTTCGCTGCCGAATGCGTATGCGTTAACTCCGACCTCTAAACAACAACAACAACAACAACAACAACAACAACAACAACAAGGATACAGGGCCGGAGGCGTCATATCTTCTGATTCGCCGTCTAGCAACTGGAAACAGACTAGGTCCAATGGAAGCCGAGCACTGCCGGTATGTACTAGCCATATGCCAACATCATCTTTAATAATTTAACACTTTATTCAGACGTTATTTAATAAAGTAAACATTATTTGTAAATTGTCATTTATCTTTTTATATGTCTTTTCAGTTATATATTTTTAAGTCAATAGTTACTATTCATAATCACATAGTTACATAGTTACTATTCATAATCACAAAGTTACTATTCATAGTTACATAGTTAAATAGTTAATATTCATAATCACAAATTTACATAGTTACTATTCATTCCTAAGCTACGTACAAGATACGGAAACCCTCGAAAATCAAAACAAGACTCACAAGATATAGATTATGATAAACAACAATTTCAGGTTAAAATATAAGTAAAATATTATTATCATATTGTTGACATGATTTGATTTACTTCAACTAATTATCCAGGAAACCATCCAACTTTTAGTTTTTTTATAATATAATAAAAATATGACTATTTTTTATTTAATATAATTATATAATCTGGTTTCTTGGATAATTTTGAGATATTTAAAGATTTGTTACAATAGTTATTTATTTCATAATTCACTAATCGATCGTCTTCGCTAACAGGTTATGGCACCTTCGTTACGCTACGATAGTCGAGACGAAAGCGCCAACTCACACCACGCCATCTCTCTTAGCAACAATACCGGTTCCCGCAAAGATAGTTTGTATACATGGTCCCCACTTCTCCTTGGTAAGAGATCAATCAAAAGCTAATCAGATGTATTAAGTTCACACTAATATTTTATGTTTTTATTTCAATCTAAACGTAATATAAAATCAAACGATGTACAACTTCTAAATTACGATTCTTACTCGTTTCACGAAATTTCCCGTGTTCACTAAAATCTATATCGGTTTAATTTTGTAGATAAATGTTAGTTTCCTCGCAATTTCGTAATGCGAAAGGTAGGCTAGCGATCAAAAGAAATACGTTAACTCTCGAAGCCTACTACTCCAGGCATTTCTACTTCCCACGCGATTACACTAAACATCACAGATTCGCGAGCACTGATTCACAAGCAGATGATGACTCACCACGGCGTACAACCTCCGCCTGCTCTCGTGCAGTCTGGCGCCACCTACCACCTTCCCACTGTACTGAAACCTACGACCATCACCTCGTCGACTCTGGCTACGCCTTGCAAATCGGCTGCGGCGGCTGCGGCTGCGGCTGCGGCTTCATCCGGGGGCGTGGCTCAAGATGGCGGAGGCGCCGCCTTGACAGTGACTTCGTCGCCGGCACCCGTGTTGCAGCGGGCCTGCGGAGAATTCGTCGGCGCCACGCCCCTTTCTGCATTTGGCAAGGCGGCCGCCGGATCCCGTAAGCCCCGCCCAAAACTACGGCAACCCCACGACCAACACCAGTCCGTGGTGTTTAGTTAATTAGCGAATGCATAATATCGATATGTAAGTGCATACATATTCGGACAGACAAATCCAAACAAACAAACAAACAAACACACACACTCACACACACGATTAAAATATATGCCAAAGCTGTGATAGGCATGAATTATTTCATTTATATGTTATCAGTGCTTTATATTGAGCCAACAGTGTATATGTTTATTATAAAATAAATGACGTATAAGCACGCATATGTTGTTGTTATAGGGAGTGGTGAGGGGAGTGGTGAGGGGAGTGGTGAGGGAAGTGTGTGGTGGGGGAAGTGTGTGGTGTGCGACGTCAGGGTTTCATCTTGACCAGTGGAATGGCCTTGGCCGCAAGGCAGGCATCGCAGACCCACTCCGCGTAGCATTCTTTCGTCAGTAAATGGTAGGCGCTTTCTGTGAGCCCGGTGCATTGACGGTGAAACCTGGGGAGGGGTTGAGACGGCCGTCAGAGACTAGATCTATTTATTTGTAGTTAACCACCACCACTATTTATTTACTATCCCGATCGCCGAATGAGAATAGAACTGAAGATGATAGAAGAGAACACAATGGAAGGATGAGAATAAAATAGAATATTTTATAAAATGCCCCAATTTGTCAATTTCTACTATACTAGGTATTTTTTGTATATAATGATTTTGGTACAATTTTCAGTGGTTTTGCTACTAGAGTAAATATATACTGAGATGGATGAGATGACACACATGACCAATGAGAAAGTGTATCAATTACATAAATGAATAAAATCATTTGCATATTAACATTTGTTTATGTTTTCATTTATATCACAATTTATAAATGCACTATTATTTACATTTAGTATTGATATCACAATTACAATTATTTTAGTATTAAATTTTAAGATAACAAAATTTGGGAACATAATTCCAATCCCTTTAACTTTAATTATTCTACAATTACTGTAACACTTCTATTAACTTAGCGCTAAGTATATTATGACAATTTAAAAATGTTTTCATTAGTTACAACAATTATAGAATAATATAAGATATGAAATACCTGATAAAAATGAAATTATCTGATTATTTGCCGGGTGGTACCGAATATTAAAAAGGTGACCTACTTTGTATTCACGACAACAAAAATTACTTATTAAATAATCAATAAATCAATGTCTAAACTTAATATCAAGAATTATTAACGATTATTAAATTAATAATATTAAAATCTTCATATTTTAGATTTACAATTTTATTTTCATTATCATAACAAAATATATATTTGTATTATATATTATTATTTATTAACGAATTACATAATGTTGAATTATATTAATAATACTAGACACCGTAAATCATGAAATGCCGAGTAATAATGCCCTAGCTGTCTTGGACACGACAATACTCAGTATTCGATAATATTTTTGAGATTTACCCGGCGATGCCCAGTAATCATATTTGATTTGATTTACTAAAATAGAGTAATGTAATTGAATTTTATACTTTTATACTCTTTTCTAGCTATCTTAGATCTCAATATATCCTGTCTGTTGCTCCCGATGTAAATTTAGAGTAAATTTTAACATATTTCTCTATGTTTCATTACAAAAGCTGCACCAAACTAAAAACCATAACCATAACATTTTTATTAATTTAATTTAATAAACTATTGTTGGTAGCGAAATCTTTAGAGAATATTTTCTTGTCAATTCAATACTACTAGTTTTCTATAGTTATCTTATGTATATAATGCAGACCGTATAGCTTTCTATTAATATAACATCATTTATCAAGAATATTTTGTGAAATATAAATAATGATTGAATTAATCGAAATTTTTCTAAAATTAGAACAAATAGAAAGATTATGAATTCGTCATTAAAAATCTGTAGAATATAAAAACATTGAAGATGATATATCATGTTAATATATATTGAGAGAATATTGAGCAGATAAGTCAAATAAATGAGTAGATTTGAATTTTATCAAATGTGTGGGTAGAAATCATAATTGTCTAGAAATCATAATATATTGTATTTGTGTTCTTTATTATATATTATTATTATATTGGTTGGTAAGAATGTAATAATAAATTACAATAATGATATTTATTACTATTGTTATTATATTATTAGAAAATAAATTTGAAAATAAATTCAAAAATATATATTTTACATAAATGTTTATTTAATTATTTTATTTGATATAAAGATTTTATATAAAGACTTTTTTTACTAAAAAAAAGATGAATTCAGAAATATATAAATTTACATAACAAAAATTATATATATATATATATATATATATATATATATATATATATTTATTAATATATATAAATTACTATGCTACTAGTGTCAACAATCAGTTATTATTTATCAAAATAATTTGTTCTAAATTTAAATTTTATTTGTAATCAATAATTTTACAAAAAAATGATCACAAGCAAAACTTGTAATGAGTTCTCAGAAATATACAAGAAATTAATGAAAGTTTAGAATTGCGTCGGAGGTGTTACACAGGTGTTAAAAGGTGTTACACAGGTGTTACACAGGTGTGTTATACAGGTATTACACAGGTGTGTTACACAGGTATTACACAGGTGTTACACAGGTGTGTTACACAGGTGTTACACAGGTGTGTTACACCTGTGTTACACAGGTGTTACACAGGTGTTACACAGGTGTTACACAGGTGTTACACAGGTGTTACACAGGTGTTACACAGGTGTTA
Organism: Osedax frankpressi; assembly: GCA_964035775.1. NCBI lineage: Eukaryota > Metazoa > Annelida > Polychaeta > Sabellida > Siboglinidae > Osedax > Osedax frankpressi. Next base: position 22,395,595 of record OZ038312.1, read on the forward strand.
CACAGGTGTTACACAAGTGTGTTACACAGGTGTGTTACACAGGTGTTACACAGGTGTGTTACATAACACGATGGGTAGGTTGTACTGACCAGAAATTGCAACCGCTTTCGCAAAGAATAGCCTGATCGTTGTCATGTACTTCAAAGTGGCAAACGCTGCAAGGGTAGATGGGCGGCGCATTCGGATTCGAGGGATTAAACACCAACGGTTGATTCGGTGGGTAGGCCTATAGGAGACGGGTTATGGGTGTTAGGGCAGAATAGATTGGTGGTAGGTGAGATTAAACACGAGTTATTCGATCCGAGGGAGGATCTACGGAAGTTGTCGGAAGCGAAGACTAGACTTCGGGGAAGTTTACGAGATCAAGTCGCAGAGATAACTTGTAAGGGTTGCCTTCGAGATGTTAATTGAATAGGTTAAATGGAGTGGATAATCCTTAATGACTTCGAAGACTGCGAGATGTCTTGCGATGAAATTAAGATAACTTCGATGACTACATCGATATATGACAATTTTATTTAATTAAATTAGAAATTTAGACAAGAATATGTAAAGAGCTATTTATGGTGCAACTAGATCTAGAAAGTGGGGATACAAACGATTTTAGTGTTAGGAGGCATGGGGTTCTGTTGCTGGGACCCAGGCATAGGCATCGGCATACGAAGGGCTCCCGGTGGCATGCCGGCTCCATCCGGAGGCACCATTAGACCCGGATGTCTGAGGTGGGGAGGCAGAGGGCCCCGCATATGGTGCGGGGGGCCGGGCACCATATGCGCGCCCGGACCTACGCCATGCATGGGGTGCAGGGGTTGGCCGTTCTGATCGACGGGAACCATGGGTCCGTGAGGACCCAGCACCATGCCGTTGGGCAGGGCTTGCCCCGGAGCAATCATGTTCGGCGATGCCCCTTCCATCAATCGCTGTTGTTGTTGCTGTTGCTGCTGCTGCTGCTGCTGCTGTTGCTGCTGTTGCTGCTGCATCATCATCATCTGCGACGGGTCCATGGGGGGTCGAGGGGGGAACATGCCCTGCGGGGGCATACCTTGCGGGGGCATGCCATGCGGGGGCATGCCCTGCGGAGGCATACCCTGCGGAGGCATACCCTGCGGAGGCATACCCTGCGGGGATGGACCTCCGGGTTGCAATTGTTGCCCGGGGCCCATGATGTTCATGCCACCGGGCCTTTGGTCGTATGAAAGCATAGGGTTACGATCTCCGTATGGATTCACGGACATTTTATTTAAGTATCTGTTGAACATCGAGTCTTTAATAATATTCTTTAATAATACGACTACATATAATATCACATGTATATCTAATAGTATTGTTATATTATTATCATATAATATATATATATTATATTATTTATAACATCATGATATATAATATAGAAAAGTATTTGCAACATGGATAAAACTAATAACGAAAGAAAAACTTTTAGCGAAATAGTTTTATAAAATATTGATGTTGAAGAGAAACTAAAGAAAGTCTTAAAAGAAAGAAAACAATAACTATAATAATTATATTTACGAGTATGTAAAAAAAATGACAAAGTTATATAATGAATGTATCAAATTTCAACTATAAACAGAAACTAACCAAAAGTGGCATTCTTTTCAATAAATGAGATGCATTTTTATGAACCTATTAAATAAATAGAAAAATGATTATAGAACGTAATGTATTATACGAAATTATAACTGTATACATATACTTTTGCTTATATAAATAAATGATTCGATTTTATCTTAAAATCGCGGCTATCTATGATTACATTATAAAAAGATTTGGGGTACACTCGTCGTGACTACTGACTCTACCTCCTGTTGTCGAACTAAAGTCACCTATACGCATAGAGATTGAACCTACAGCCTATGCAACTAGCATGTAGTGTATGTCAAGAGACTGTTAATGCAGCGATAACTATTTATTATTGAAATGCATTAATGTGATATATTTAACATGAATATGTTGAAATCATTTAAATAAAATAGTTTCATCGACGTTATAATGAAAATTGGGACCAGTAAAACTACGGGTCCCAATTTTGGTGTACACCAGATAAAAACTTGAATTAGTAGTATAAAAGGTGTACATAGTTCATATGTAATTATAGTTCAATACCATGCTATATGCATACCATATATTATAATGTATAATTAATAATAATTTGATACTAATAATCAGCAAGCAAATAATATATAAACTGTTAAAATTATAATTATTAAATAAACAACAATATTTAAGAAAATAATAAATTTAGTATTTATAAATCTACATTATATCTTAACAGGAAACCTATACATTTATATAAGTAAACCATTATGTTACATAATGGGTATCATGTTATGTAATGGGTATCATGTTACGTAATGTGTAGCATGTTGCGTAATGAGTATTATATTACGTAATATACAGTGGATAATTTCACTCATTTATTGACCAATATTTCACATATGATAACAATATGGTACTATATGGTACCTATATGGTACTTTGTTGGTATATGGTATGTAAGTATATTGCAAAGCAATGGATAGAATCAACAATTCATCTTAAAAATGGAAAACTAACTAAATACTAAATATAGATAAATTACCAAATAGCAAGATATTAAAACTCAATGCTGCTTTTGCCAGAGATACTTACAAATAACAGTTTATATTCTAAACTGTGTACAGCTTCAGACTTAAGATGATTGTAAGATGACCAGCCCGTACGTCCAGTACTAATCAGTGCAAATTGTATTGTAGTGACACCGAGAGCTTTATTACATTAGTATTATATCATAACACAAGTTTACTATGTTGATATAAAATGCCTAACTTGTTATATTATGAAAGTGTGCGTTTATTGTGAACTTTATATCGTAGATTCTGGAATATATTATGAAAGGGTACGAGAGCGTTTGAGAAGTGTTGTTGTACTTTATGTACAAGAGTATTGTGGATGGACATCACGAATAATTCTAATCTACAGTTGTATACCTAATAAAACCACTTCTCTTATCAAATATCCTATTAACTTAGTAAGAATTTATAAATCGATATATTATTATAATTATAATGTTAATATATAATATTATAATTAATACTATATAATATCAATTATATTATATAAATACAAATATTATATTATAATTAATACTATATAGTATTAATTATATTATATTAATACATATATTATATTATAATTAATACTATATTATTACTACTATATTATTGTATTAATTATATTATATTAATACATATATTATATTATATTAATATATATATAATATTGTATTAATACATATATTATATTGTATTAATATAATATATTATATTGTATTAATCACATATAATATTACAATATTAAACTCAAGTCATCTTATGGTAAGTTCAAATTAGTAGCAATATGTATCATTACATATTTTCAAGGCCAATCTCTATCCAATTCAGTGAAATAAACTACACCCACTTTATATATACAGTATTTACATCCAATTAAATCTTGATATATGTGTTTATTATTATTTACATACAATTGGGTACCATGTGGAACTCTATATTCAATCATGTTTTTAATTTTTAATATCTAAGATTACCAGTAAGAACAAAAAACAGAACTTATCGAGACATGCTTTTAGTGGTGACTTCGAGAAGAAAATTCAATAAAATAGAATAAATTAATAAATAGCAACACAAATAATAACAAATAACAATTTAAAATATAAATTAATAATAATGATATAATCAACTCAGAAAAACAAAATATTTCACCATTAAATATTGATAAAATTAAACTGAGACCAAATTAATAAACACATTATGTCAATGTTTATTGGTGTCTCAAATTAGGGGTTTGGTATTACCGAAACAATGTATTGGGGATATAACTTTCTCCGGGAGTGCGAATACTGGTAACACCTGTTACAAGTACTACAAGTAAACCATTAATCCTCGCAACATACCAAAATACCCGAAAACAATGTATTCACAATTAATCATTTATTTCAAAATAAATTGCAATATTTAAATGCATTCTAGAGAGATTGTATATATAAAGTAAAGTAGTATAAAGTAAAGTCGTATACAAACTACTCATCATATTCTCCTTAGATAAAAAGATTAATAATAATAAAAAATAAATATAATATTTTTAAAGGAAATCAAAAAGTAAAAAGTAATTAAAAAATAATAGGTAGGTATCTTCAGTTACTATCTTCATAAGTTCTTTTTATAAATATATATTATCAATGTAAATGTTATATGTCAAAAGATAATAAGTATAGATATTAACTTATATAGTTAATAAGTTAATATTTATGTAATTTTTAAAATATTAATTATTATCAATTTTAAATGTGTCAATACATTTTTTAAAACATATAATAAAAAGTAATAATTATAACAACTAATCAAAATTGTATTAATTATTTGAACAGTATTATATTTATTTTTAACTATATGGTACTTATATTATTCCATATTCAAGAACCAGACAATGTAATTATACAATCTTATATTATTATTTTAAATATATTTATAATATAATTTAAACACAAATAAAATATATTTTTTCTTCTATTATATAACTAATAAAAATTAAAATGACCTGGATGGTTACTTTGGTAGTTTGATCCCTGATACATTAAACTGAAGAATTTTCTATCAGCCCAAATTTTAAACCTATGCAATTGTATTTTTTATCAAATTTTATGATTGAAAATTTGTGGGTAATAAAAAGTATTTTTCTTATTTTTACTCAATTTAATTCATTAATTTTTTTTTAAATTTGATTTACAACAATTTCATATATATTGTATTAAATATAGTAATTGATCTACTTAATTTTGTAATCACTTAATTAACTTGCAATTTCCAATCTAATAGATACTCATAAGAATTTAATTTTGTTTAATAAATAAATTATTTATTTTTATATATATCTTTATTTTTATTTTCCATGTAAAAAGTAAAATATTAGGTTTGATAATTAAAGCCTTTTGTATCTTATCAATAATATTTTGAATATTTAATGATAAATCGTGAATATTTGTTTTTGATATGAGATTTGTGTGTCATCAACATAAAATAGGTATAACTCATTTGAATAACGGCTCTAACACAGACCCTTGAGGAAATGCACACGAAATAAATGTATGTGATGATTTAATACCATTGTGCATTACATATTGTATTCTATTTGTATTCTATTTGTATTCTATTTGTATTCTATTTGTATTCTATTTGTATTCTATTTGTATTCTATTTGTATTCTATTTGTATTCTATTTGTATTCTATTTGTATTCTATTTGTATTCTATTTGTATTCTATTTGTATTCTACTTATAATTAGATGGAAGACCGATCCTCTGATGCCGTAAAAGTATAATTTTGTAATCAATATATAATGACTTAAAGTATCAAAAGCTCTGCGACAATCAATTGATACAATTACACAAGTATCTAATATTTCCATATTATTATCTATGCTTTCTACCTTATCGCAGCTGACATATCTTATCTAAACCCATTTTGGGGGTTTTATAAAAAATATGAAGTTAGTATTAAAATAATGTAGTTTTTTCCAAGTTGACTTACTATTATTATTAACATTTCTTAAATCATATGAATTATATTGGTATTCTGCTGATTATAAAACAGATGTTATAATATATGCATATTTTTTATAAAATAACCATTTTTAATAATATTTTTTATAATAATTTCCATTTGATCTTTTATCTATTAACACATATGAATTTACAGATTTTTATGAGTATATATTATGTCAAATATATAATACATTTATATATACAAACTATATATTTAGTACTCTAACATATGTATATTTAATGCAACAGTAATTTCGATTAGTACTAACCATCAATACTATGCAAAGGTTATGATTTATCTTGACTATATAGATAGTGTGTATACATAGGTTATGGTAGAGTGTACACGGTATACTGTACATTTTATAATAACGAAAAAGTATAAATATTGTAATAAATTGTAACGGTAACACATGGAATATTACTAATTTTATATCTCTGAGAAACCAGAGTAAAGTCTAATGATATAACTAGGATTACATGGAAAATTACGTAATAATAAATTGCTCGGTGAATATAGTAATGTATATTATTAGAAATTTACAACATATTACAAAAAAAAACAATTATAAATATCAGATTAGATATAATAATTCTAAACTTGATTTTTCATCAGAATTCATTAATGAAATATACATATTCTTTAATAGCATATCAATTATAATTATTATATTTATTAGAATGTTTTTTATAAATATATTTAGATATTGTTATAAGTATGTTTGATGCTATATAAAAAATAAGAAGGTATTGACTTAAATTCAGCCACAAAATTGTTCCGCTAAGAGTGTGGCGGGTGTATTGGATGTGCATGGTTGGTAACAGTAAATTCACAAGTTAAAAATATAAATCAATCATACTGGTCAAATCAGGATCAAGTTAAATAAAGAATTGCCATATATCCTCATATGCAGGCAAAGGCATCATCATCTGTCTAAATGTCTAAATACAGATTAACACATACATACATATATATATATATATATATATATATATAAACTTTATAAGAGTATGTTGTTGAATATGGTTTATCGCATACATTGCCGCATATGACATAACATTAATAACTAATAATTGTCTAAAATAAATAGATATATATTTATAATATACAATTATATCCTAGATATTTAACTTAATATAGTTAACTTATTCAACTATGCATCATCATATCGAATCATATTAAGTTAACGATCGGTGCTAACTTGGTAATCCTATGTTTTGATACGTGCACTTAGAATTATTCATAGAATGCAAATCCCATATAATAATTACTCGTCATATATTTGACTCTACCTAATACTTAAATCTAATAATATTAAAATATAAAAGTAATTTCATTATTTTTTTTTAAATAATATATTATTATATCATATGTATAAACAAAATTAAATCTATATATAATAATTTCTTTTGCAATATTTCTAAAAAATATTTAAAATTATTTCTAAATTGAATAATATTATAATTATTTATGGTTATAATATACTTACTATTAATGACATTTTATTATGTGATATAAAATGTATATCATCAATAAATTAATATATATTAAATAAACTGCAATGATGATTAATTAAGTAATATATTATACATAATTATAAATTAATAAATCAATAACAATAGAAATTTATATAAAATAATTATAAAATAAACATTATCCAGAATGCATTTAATATCCAATGACAAAAGATAATCTTCACTAATAATCAAAAATATATATATCAATATATCATATTAGATATCGAACTTCAACATAAACACATTTAGAGTAATAAAATATGATATATATATATATATATATTATAATCAAAATGTATTGTTTATATGTGACATAATACGGATGAATGAGATATGAGATACAAACAAATTGACATGAAACAGTAAATGTATGATAATAGTGTTACGATTATGATTTTAAAAAATATAAATAATAAATGCAATTTCTAATAACCATTAAGAATAATGTAAAGCTCTTTTTATTATGTATTAAATTATGTAATAAAATATTTCTTATTATCGTTTTCATTGTGTAAGCCAAGCTTAATATTGGGTTTAAGTATTGGTAAATCACTCCAGGCAACTTTTACCTGTTTTAAGAATGTCTAAAATATATATTTAATTAATTCTTACTTCTATTCTTAAGTGTATTCATCTAATCTAAATACACCATATATATAAAACTGCATAGATCTCCAATGCACTTGAGTTGTCTCATTATATTATTTCATGTTATAGATGCATCATTATGTATATAGATCTGGCTAATTGGAATATCTTGGTCGTGATATAATGCACGATCAATATGTTCCTTCAAGAACAACTTAATTACAGTTTATATAGGGTAACATCTACTTTTTTCGTGAAATACCAATGTTTTGATAAATACATTTATTTTTTTGACGATCTATTATATTTGTTCAATAGTGATGGAAAATTATGTTTTTTACA
>OZ038312.1:22408641-22422293 GCA_964035775.1 Osedax frankpressi
GTTTTCAGTTATTTTTTTTTGAATTTTGTATTCATATGAAATGAGCTAGTCTATACGTGAATGATTATGACTATTGATTTTAAGTAAAGTAGTAATTATTATAACCATACATGATTGACCACAAATAGGTGAACTGTTTACTTAGAATATCAGACTATATATACTATAATATCAGCATATTAGTATTAATGCATAGTATAAGTATGTGATATATATATATTATAATGTATTTATTTAATATAAAATATTTAATTTTTTATTTAATATAAATCATAAATAATATATTTATAATTTATATCAGATATATATTGTGTAATTAATTATGTAAGTTAATTAATAGCATAGGATATGTAGTCTATTAAATTTGACTGAGTATGTTTCCATACCTGTGCTGAATTCATATATTTTATATACTCAATACTCAACTAACAAATAATATTCACATATAAAAACAAATAAATTCATGTGTAAATAATGCAATTCTATTCATCTATAAGAATAGCTAATTTATACATACATCTCTATTTATCATCTCTATATCTTATCAATCTCTACACTTCTCTAACGCAAGTTATATGCTTAGATAGTATCTAGATGCATTTTCTAAGCCTTGTCTTATCCTCCGCAGCTGGTGGTGTCGTTGCCTCAGTACCCGAATTTCCTGCAAGACCTTATGAAAGTGATCCTGAAACTATTACAGGAAGGCATCACTAACAATGTCGCCGAAAACGAGAAACAGGTGACCACTCTTGTCACCGCCTTACACCGCAACGCTGCCTCTACCCGCCTACCTCTACCCGCCTACCTCCGTCACCTGTATACACCGCATACATTTGCCACTACCTAAAATATATATCTAAACTACTCATCCTAAGCCATACTACATATACTGACTACCTATAACCTCCTACCCACCTTCACCACATAGCTACCTATACCACCTACCTACATCTACCTACACCCACATACACTACCTACACCTACTCACACTTACCTACACCTACTTACGCATATCTATATCTACAGCAACTTCGTAAGATTTCACTTGAGATTTTGCAACGTATACCTGCAAATGATCACCTGAAGCATTTCGTGAAGGCAGTTCTCACTATGATGTTCAAGATCCTCGAGGTTAATTTATCTGCCTACTTCTGCCTACTTCTGCCTACTTCTGCCTACTTCTGCCTACTTCTGCCTACTTCTGCCTACTTCTGCCTACTTCTGCCTACTTCTGCCTACTTTTGCCTACTTCTGCCTACTTCTGCCTACTTCTGCCTACTTCTGCCTACTTCTGCCTACTTCTGCCTACTTCTGCCTACTTCTGCCTACTTCTGCCTACTTCTGCCTACTTCTGCCTACTTCTGCCTACTTCTGCCTACTTCTGCCTACTTCTGCCTACTTCTGCCTACTTCTGCCTACTTCTGCCTACTTCTGCCTACTTCTGCCTACTTCTGCCTACTTCTGCCTACTTATCTGCCTACTTCTGCCTACTTCTGCCTACTTCTGCCTACTTCTGCCTACTTCTGCCTACTTCTGCCTACTTCTGCCTACTTCTGCCTACTTATCTGCCTACTTCTGCCTACTTCTGCCTACTTCTGCCTACTTCTGCCTACTTCTGCCTACTTATCTGCCTACTTATCTGCCTACTTCTGCCTACTTTGTCCTACTTCTCCTTACTTCTCCCTACTTCTCCTTACTTCTCCCTACTTCTGCCTACCCTTCCCTAATTTGTCCTACTTCTGCCTACTTCTGCCTACTTCTGCCTATTTTTCCCTATTTATCCCTACTTCACCCAACTCGTCCCTAATTCTGCTTACTTCTCCTTACTTCTGCATACTTCTCCCTACATCGTCTACTTCTTCCTGCTTTTCGCTACTTCTTCCTACTTCTCCTTACTCCTCTTTACTCCTCCCCCGATCTCATTCTCGACTCCCATTCCAACCTCACTCCATGGACCCTTGCTTGAACTGACTTTCCACAACCTCTCTTTCTTTGCCAACACATTCCCTTCTTACTCCCAAAGATCATACCTTATTCCTCTAACTCTCACACCTTACCACCTTACCTCCTACCCTATCCTTCATGCTATCCACAATTACACCTCTCACCTTAATACTAACCTTGCCCTAAAACCAAAATCTTAATATACCTTGGCCTAACTACACTTTCATAAAAATCAAAAAAATCATCACACTAAACTCCGATATCTTACCAACCCCAATACCTCATGAACCTACCATCCTACTAACCTCTCACACTAAACCCCCATCCTCACCCTAAGCCCACACTATTAACCAATTACCCTAAATCAGAAAGCTAATCTCTTCCTAATCTCCCACACCCTGATCTCTAATCCACTTTACCATATTCCTTCACCCTAAACCTACTTTCGTCCACTATCCCTTTACTTATTAGCCTAACTAATTAACTCTATAAGACCAACCACCATAATCCACTCACCATAAATCTTATGCTAACCATATCTTACTCCCACTCACAAGCTCCCCCACCTTAGCGTAATTACACTAACCCCCACCCTTGTCCTAAACTCTGCCCTCGTCCAAGATCCTGAATGTTTTCACTTCATAACCTTAACCCTAACCTCCCCTATTCACATTAACCACACATATTACCCCTACCTCACTCTAAACCCACCTTACTTAAGTCACCTTAACCCTCCTACACTCTAGGACCCTTCGACATTAACACCTTCTCACCCCGCACTATAAACAACATCTCACTCCTTACCATACCTCCTACTACAAACTATATCCTCTCCTCACTATAACCTTATCATCCCACTCTAACCCTACCCTAACTCCTATTAAGGTCGATAATGAAGAAAATGTGCTAATCTGCCTACGAGTGATCATAGAATTGCACAAACAGTTCCGACCACAAATCAGCGCTGAAGTGCATCAGTTTCTTAGTTTCGTGAAACGAATTTACAAAAGCATCCCGAGCAACATGAACCTCATCTTCGAGACCCGTTCTCAGGTGAGTAAGACCCGCAGAGCACACCTACGTCCCTAAACCCCATCTAGGTAAGGTCAGCGTATACTAAAACATTGTGTTTTTATTGGTATCATATCGCACGCTTTTTCTTACTAAACAAAATCAAACCGCTGTCATCAAAGACCAACTAAAAGCTCACACTTACTCGAACTCTCTACCTTCAACAACTTTGATTTCATCGCAACCCTATACCTTTTAACTTTGCACCCATTACCAACCTATACCTACTCATTGTGTATTTATATACTAAAACACTCATATTACTATCATTTACCTTATATGCGATCACATTAACCTTTGACCCACTCCTTCAATAGATCAAGGTCAAGGATATTTCAGAAGTGACCATTAAGTCACAGTTTGGGAAGACATTCACTTCTGTTTCAATACAAACTGATAAAAAAGCTGCAGATGGTATTTCTGCACTAGTTAGTATTGGCCCATATCACTAGTTCCGCCCACATCACTAGCTCCGCCCACATCACTAGCTCCGCCCACCTCACTAGTTCCGCCCACATCACTAGTTCCGCCCACATCACTAGTTCCGCCCACATCACTAGCTCCGCCCACATCACTAGTTCCTCCCACATCACTAGTTCCTCCTACATCACTAGCTCCGCCCACATCACTAGATACACCCACTACAACTTTAGCGTCATCCACTATACCACTATACCACTATACCCTCACTATATATCACTAACCAATATACACCTTTAAATTCACACCCTACACCACCAACACCCCTCATTGCATTACTAACCTAACCTTGACCTCACCTCACCTTAACTTCACATTAACCTAACCTTAACCTCATTCTAACCTCACATTCATCTCACCTTAACATCACCTTAACCTCATTCTAACCTCACCATAATCTCACTTTCATCTCACCTTAACCTCACCCTAACCTCTCCAAAACCTCACCTTAACCTCACGTTAACCTCACCTTAACCCCACCTTAACCTCACCTTAACCTCACCTTAACCTCACCTTAACCTCATATTAACCTCACCTTAACCTCACATTAACCTCACCCTAACCTCACCTTAACCTCACATTAACCTCACCTTAACCTCACCTTAACCTCAACTTAGTCTCACCTTAACCTCACCTTAACCTCATCTTAACCTCACCTTAACCTCACCTTAACCTCACCTTAACCTCAGCTTAACCTCACCATAACCTCACCTTAACTTCACCTTAACCTCACCTTAACCTCACCTTAACCTCATCATAACCTCATCTTAACCTCACCTTAACCTCACATTAACCTCAACTTAGTCTCACCATAACCTCACCTTAACTTCACTTTAACCTCACCTTAACCTCACCTTAACCTCATCTTAACCTCATCTTAACCTCATCTTAACCTCACCTTAACCTCAACTTAGTCTCACCTTAACCTCACCTTAACCTCACCATAACCTCACCATAACCTCAACAAGACACTGCCCTAACTATTGCCACTTGGCAGTGCTACATGCTTATACCCAAGGCTGACACGTCGCTGAAAGTGTTGGCAGAACTACCTATTATCGTTGTACTCATGTACCAGTTGTACAAACAACACGTTCATAACGAAGTCGCTGAATTCATTCCACTGATTATGAACACCATCGTTCTGACCCCAGACGATGACCTCATGTTTGTATTATGGACCCACTCTACTGCAGTAGTGGGGCTGTGTTGGGGTATAGATTAGCGTTGCGTCAGAGGTGTGATGGGGTGGAGTGTAATGTTGTGTATAAGTTTGGTGTAAGTCTGTCGAGGTGAGTAGTGTATGTGTAGGGGATAGCAGTGTATATCTTCTATTATTCTCTTATAAGAGATATTCTATTTTATCTTTCTTCTATTCTTATCTTATATTCTATTCCATTCTTATTTTTTCTTATCTTATATTCTATTCTTAGCATATAGTATTTTTATCATTTTAAACTATGAATTGTTATGGCAAATATTTGTATATATACAAACAGTAATAACAAACTATAGATATATCTATTTTGATCTATTGCATCATCGCATATTACATCATCACATATTACATCACATCTCATAATCAGGAGGATGCAGTGCTTCAATAAGGAGATCTATGTAGATTTTGTTGCTGCTCAGATCAAAACTCTGTCTTTCCTTGCCTATATCGTGAGGATTTATCAGGTATTGAACCAAGACATAGGAATTATCCTACCCTCTTTACCTTACCTCTGACCTTACGTCTGACCTTACGACCTCATCTAAACATACCGTTTCACATTATACTTACTAAACGAATGTGTGTTCTTTGACCTAACCCTGACCTCAGCATAACCTTTTACTTATCAATTCCCTCAAACTTTAACCCCACACTACAAATATATACTTTAACCCTATCGACCACCACAGGAAGAAGTTGGACTTCATTCACAGATTATGGTGAAAGGAATGCTAAAGTTACTTGTCAATTGTCCCCAGGTGAGATGCTTCAAATAGTAGTACCCCCCCCCCCTCACTGTCTCCCGACTACTACCGACTACTATATCCCCATTGTAGCCCACTATACCCGTATTATGCCCCACTGTCTCTACCGCACCCGAACTATTCCTCATTATGAATCTATTGGTCTAAATTCCCCCCCCCCCGCCCCACTATGCCCCTACTTTGACCCCACTATGCCCCTACTGCGACCCCATCATACTACTACTGCATGCTATCTCTGACCATCCCCTATTTATACAGGAAGTAGCTCACCTGCGCAAGGAGTTGTTAATTGCAGCCCGGCATATCCTCGCAACTGACCTGAGAACCAGTTTGTCTTTCATCTTTAAACTATTTAAACAATGCATTATTTGTTTGTATTGTAATACCATTACCCCATTCATTTAACACCCTACTAACGACCCCATCGTACACTACTCTAATATCCTCACCCCATTAAGTCATCCACCCCATTAACACCCCTATCCTACTAATACCTTCTCACACTAAGACTCATACCCTATTAATACCCCTTCCCCCCACCACTAACACTTGCAGAGTTTATAAAACACATTGCTGAACTTTTCAATGAAGGAGTTCTCATTGGAAATGGTTGGACTAGTCACGAAACTCTAAGGTTAGATATCGCACACCCCTTACACACCCACAGCACCTATTACACACCCCTTACACACCCCTTACACACCCCTTACACACCCCTTACACACCCCTTACACACCCCTTACACACCCCTTACACACCCCTTACACACCCCTTACACACCCCTTACACACCCCTTACACACCCCTTATACACCCCTTACACACCCCTTACACACCCCTTACACACCCCATACACACCTCTTACACACCCACAGCACCTATTACACATATAATTATATCCAGCACTTTAGAACCCAACTCCACCCCTATAAACACCAAGACCTACCCACAATAACTTTAACTTTAACTCACCGGCAACACCTTTAACCCTACTCCGCACTCAACGCCCCCACCTCCCCCGCCTCCCCTACAGACCGTTGGCCTACTCTACCCTGGCGGACCTGGTCCACCACGTCAGACAGTCCCTTCCGCTGTCTTCTATCTCTACTGCGATTGAATTGTTTTCCAAGAATGTACACGACGAGTCTTTGCCCTGCAGCATACAGACGATGTCCTGTAAACTCATGCTGAACTTGGTGGAGTGTATTCGAACCAAGAGTGAGGAGTCGTCGAGTTCTGTTAGCCTTTGTCCTATTCCTTTGTTCTACAACATTGCCTGGCACCATTGCCTAGCACCTTTACCCCTCACTATTGCCCGGCACCATTGTCCTGCCCCTTTGTTCTACACTATTGCCCCTCACCATTGTCCTGTTCCTTTACCCCACACCATTGCCCCTCACCATTGTCCTGCTCCTTTACCCCACACCATTGCCCCTCACCATTGTCCTGCTCCTTTACCCCACACTATTGCCCCTCACCATTGTCCTGCCCCTTTGTTCCGCACTATTGCCCCTCACCATTGTTCTGTTCCTTTGTTCCACACTATTGTCCCTCACCATTGTCCTGTTCCTTTACCCCACACCATTGCACCACACCATTGTCCTGCCCCTTTGTTCCAAGCTATTGCCCCTCACTATTGCCCCTCACCATTGTTCTGCACCTTTGCCCCTCACCATTGTCCTGCCCCTTTGCCCCAAACCCAAACCCACACTATTGCCCCTCACCGTTGTCCCATATTATTACCCCACTCCAATGCCCACCACTATTGCCCCATATTATTCCCCCTATCTTTGCTTGTCCCTATTACTCCTATAACCCCACAAAGGCCGCGCAGGGGCGTGAACTGTTTCTAAGGATGCTGCAGGTATTTGTTTTGAAGTTCAGCATGATTGCAGACACCCAACTACCCATCTTCTTTAAGAAATAGTTAGTATATTCCTAGCCCTATCCCTAGCCCCTCCGCTACATATGCTCCACCCCGCAAACCCTACTCCATATACTCAACCCCATGACATCAACCCATAAACCCCACACCCTAAACTCTACCCTACAAGCTGCGCCCCACAAACCCTATGCTACAAGCTCCAGCCCACAAACCCTACACCATAAACTCCACCCCACAAGCTGCACCCCACAAACCCTATGCCACAATCTCTACCCCATAAACCATGAACTCTACCCCATTTTCTCAGTAAAGTACAAAACCAGGAGTTGGAATCTCAGTTGTTGGCAAGCAGGCAGATGCAGACTCCGGACCTCCTTGGCATGTTTCTGCAATACAGTGGTAACACCGCTAATAGTGGTTCCAACGGCTCTCCGGACACTCCGAGCCCTACCAACAACATCCTTGCCATCCCCTCTTCTACTCCCGCTGATAACTTAATGGACGTAGATACAGTAAAAGGTTTCCTATAGCTCAACCTATAACCCCGTATATACCCCACTATCACCACCTATAACCCCGTATATACCCCACTATCACCAACTAACCACCATACCCCACTATCACCACCTATAACCCCGTATATACCCCACTATCACCACCTATAACCCCATATATACCCCACTATCACCACCTATAACCCCGTATATACCCCACTATCACCACCTATAACCCCGTATATACCCCACTATCACCACCTATAACCCCATATATACCCCACTATCACCACCTATAACCCCTTATATACCCCACTATCACCACCTATAACCCCGTATATACCCCACTATCACCACCTATAACCCCGTATATATCCCACTATCACCACCTATACCACCATATCCCTCTATCACCACCTATACCACCATATCTGCACCTATCACTACCTATACTCCTATATATACCCTCATATTTGTTTCGCTCTCCTCCCTTGACACTCCCCTCCATTTCTACTCCACTCTTCTCCGGAATTACAGAAAGTGAATTGATGAATTCTAATGTTCGTAAAAAAGCACCACCTATTGATAAAGATGGCCCACTCCGATTCTCCGATAGTGCAGAAAAAGTGGTCAGTCTAGACGACAATGATATTTATTTGACCAACTATCTTTAATATTATCATTAGTTATAATATGAATATAACTATTTATGAATTTATGACTATTTTCTAATTTCATAGGACCCCACTTCTAAAGAGGCAAAGGTTAGTTTATGTTTGTAAACTTTGAAAATGTGATATAGGTCAGTTGCAGTTGAAATTGAGGTTGATGCATGGTAGAGGTTATATGTAATTAAGGTAAGTTTTGATAGAGGTTATATGTAATTAAGGTAAGTTTTGATAGAGGTTATTTCATAATTAAGGTCCACCGTGATACAAATGTTTGATAATCTATTTGAGGTTTACAGTCTAGATAGACTCGACTAAATGGTTTAGATGCAATCCGACCATTTATCTCCAACAGTACAATGTCAACGACTGCAGGAGTCTAGTGAAGACGCTAGTGTCGGGTGTGAAGACCATGGCATGGGGCACGAGTAGCTGCAAGAAACCCACTAAGGGCTACGAAAAGGGTTTGCCATATTCACACTCCATTTAGTGGTATCGTCTATTTAATAAATTAGAAATTATATTAAATATTATTAAAATATTGTAAATCAAGTGCAAATTATTGTGAGTGATTTTCCAGTTATTTGAATAGTTTATTTTTTTTAATTGTTAAATTTCTTTTATATTATTTGAAATAAGTTAACACTTACTTTTTACTAGATTACTTTTACAAACTTTGTTGTAATCAGAAATCTAGTCTTCAAATATCTTCTGACTTGTAGTTATTATTAAAAATGATGAAATTATGTTCCTCAATTTTTTATCAATAAATGTAATTATGAAATGAAATGATTCCCTTTTCTATTGAAGACATCATTGAGATGGAATCAAAATTGAAACCGATACTAGCCGAGGAAATTCTTTTGTTTGTGCAACTGGTAAAGAATGCAATGAGAGCTCTGGACATATACATGATCAACATCAGTCAATCCGGCCAGTACTATATTAGGAACTGCGGGTTAGTGCAACGAGGGAAGTGGTTAGTAGATGGGGCATGTTCAGTCATAGAGCGGTGAGGTCGGTCACCGTATGTTCGCTTGCTGGGAGGTCATGGGGTCACGGTCACGGTTTGATAATTTGTTAAGATGTGTAACCTCTTGACATCAACCTCTCCAGGACCTACTTCCCTGTGAACCGCATGCAAGCTGTCAGATCTAAAGAGGAAAAGGAAGTTCTGGAACATTTCGCTGGTGTGGTCGGTGTCCCCTCACTTTCATTTTCTCTATATATTTTACTAAATTGAATATACCTTTCCTCACTTTCACTTTCTCTATATTTTACTAAATTGTATATACCTTTCCTCACTTTCACTTTCTCTATATTTTACTAAATTGAATATACCTTTCCTCACTTTCACTTTCTCTATATTTTACTAAATTGAATATACCTTTCCTCACTTTCACTTTCTCTATATTTTACTAAATTGAATATAACTTTCCTCACTTTCTCTATATTTTACTAAATTGAATATACCTTTCCTCACTTTCACTTTCTCTATATTTTACTAAATTGTATATACCTTTCCTCACTTTCACTTTCTCTATATTTTACTAAATTGTATATACCTTTCCTCACTTTCACTTTCTCTCTATATTTTACTAAATTGTATATACCTTTCCTCACTTTCACTTTCTCTATATTTTACTAAATTGAATATACCTTTCCTCACTTTCACTTTCTCTCTATATTTTACTAAATTGAATATACCTTTCCTCACTTTCATTTTCTCTATATAGTTTACTAAATTGAATATACCTTTCCTCACTTTCATTTTCTCTCTATAGTTTACTAAATTGAATATACCTTTCATCACTTTCACTTTCTCTCTATAGTTTACTAAATTGAATATACCTGTCCTCCCTTTCACTTTCTCTATATATTTTACTAAATTGAATATACCTTTCCTCACTTTCACTTTCTCTATATTTTACTAAATTGAATATACCTTTCATCACTTTCACTTTCTCTATATTTTACTAAATTGAATATACCTTTCCTCACTTTCATTTTCTCTCTATAGTTTACTAAATTGAATATACCTTTCATCACTTTCACTTTCTCTCTATATTTTACTAAATTGTATATACCTTTCCTCACTTTCACTTTCTCTATATTTTACTAAATTGAATATACCTTTCCTCAATTTCACTTTCTCTATATTTTACTAAATTGAATATACCTTTCATCACTTTCACTTTCTCTATATTTTACTAAATTGAATATACCTTTCCTCCCTTTCACTTTCTCTATATTTTACTAAATTGAATATACCTTTCCTCCCTTTCACTTTCTCTATATTATACTAAATTGTATATACCTTTCCTCACTTTCACTTTCTCTATATTTTACTAAATTGAATATAACTTTCCTCACTTTCTCTATATTTTACTAAATTGAATATACCTTTCCTCCCTTTCACTTTCTCTATATTTTACTAAATTGTATATACCTTTCCTCCCTTTCACTTTCTCTATATTTTACTAAATTGTATATACCTTTCCTCCCTTTCACTTTCTCTATATTTTACTAAATTGAATATACCTTTCCTCACTTTCACTTTCTCTATATTTTACTAAATTGAATATACCTTTCCTCCCTTTCACTTTCTCTATATTTTACTAAATTGTATATACCTTTCCTCCCTTTCACTTTCTCTATATTTTACTAAATTGAATATACCTTTCCTCCCTTTCACTTTCTCTATATTTTACTAAATTGAATATACCTTTCCTCCCTTTCACTTTCTCTATATTTTACTAAATTGTATATACCTTTCCTCCCTTTCACTTTCTCTATATTTTACTAAATTGTATATACCTTTCCTCCCTTTCACTTTCTCTATATTATACTAAATTGTATATACCTTTCCTCACTTTCACTTTCTCTATATTTTACTAAATTGAATATAACTTTCCTCACTTTCTCTATATTTTACTAAATTGAATATACCTTTCCTCCCTTTCACTTTCTCTATATATTTTACTAAATTGAATATACCTTTCCTCCCTTTCACTTTCTCTATATTTTACTAAATTGAATATACCTTTCCTCCCTTTCACTTTCTCTATATTTTACTAAATTGAATATACCTTTCCTCCCTTTCACTTTCTCTATATTTTACTAAATTGAATATACCTTTCCTCCCTTTCACTTTCTCTATATTTTACTAAATTGAATATACCTTTCCTCACTTTCACTTTCTCTATATTTTACTAAATTGAATATACCTTTCCTCCCTTTCACTTTCTCTATATTTTACTAAATTGAATATACCTTTCCTCACTTTCACTTTCTCTATATTTTACTAAATTGTATATACCTTTCCTCCCTTTCACTTTCTCTATATTTTACTAAATTGAATATACCTTTCCTCACTTTCTCTATATTTTACTAAATTGAATATACCTTTCCTCATTTTCTCTATATTTTACTAAATTGAATATACCTTTCCTCACTTTCCAGTTCACTATGATGAATAAGAAAATCTTCAAGGAGGTGTTTGAAGGCTGTATAGGGGTTAGTTAGTTATACATTTTTATTATTTCTTGATTTTATCTATATTTACCGTTTACAGTTTATGGTTAATAGGATCTATGAAAACAATGCACTGCAGGTTTGGGATTTTTATTATTAATTATGGAATTAAATCATTATTTATTATAATAATAGGTGAGAATAAATTTGAGAATAAATTTGAGAATTTTAATATTAAGTGAAATTTAAAATAAATACAAATATAAATATCATGAAAATGAAAGATAAAATATTTTATTAATTCTATCAAATTTATTTTTTAACTAGAAGATATCCCCTTTATTAGTGATATTTAAAAATAAAACTATTTTCATTAAATTATTATAATTAAATTTAAATAAAATCAAATGAATAAAATAAAAATTCATATTTAATACTAAATATTAATTTTTTTGATACAAATACTTTACGTTTAAAAAAAAGAAATAAAATTATTTAAATTAAAAAAGGGTAATTTTGTTGTCACATTGCTTTACCGCCCCTTATCTTATCACCTTATCTTATCACCTTATCTTATCACCTTATCTTATCACCTATTGTTTGCCACTGTTTTTTTTATCTAGGTATGACTATATTTAACCGAATTCTTCTTTTTATAACTTGTTAGATATGGCCATTATATTATATAGTTGCATAGCTTTCATTTCAACTATCATTCCACCTTCGTTCCTACACTTTCAGATTGTTGCAAATCTCTTCCTCGCGAATCAATCTACCTCAGCAACTTTTGCTACAATTCTTGTCAACTACTTGTTGGAAAGATTACCGGAAATGGGCTGTTTGTATTTTTCTATGGATGTATTTTATAAGAAATTGAATATTTGATATCTAGGTACTGAATAACCAAAGAAACTTATTGGATATTCAGTATCTTGGTATAACAATATTATAACAATATTATACTATGTTCATACTGACAGAAACATTACTTACCATTACTTACCATTACTTACCATTACTTACCATTACTTACCATTACTTACCATTACTTACCATTACTTACCATTACTTTGATATCTCACAATCACTACCAGCCAACAAAGAAAAATCAGCCCTTTACTTGAAGCTCTTCAAGTTGGTGTTTGGATCAGTTTCGCTATTGGCTGCTGAGAATGAACGAATGCTTAAGGTACATATCTGTGTGTACCTAAAGTGTATCTAACACCGGCCTAACCCTAACACCGCCCAAACTGACTCAGCCTCAGTTTAATACCCCCGCCACCGTCGACAGCCCCACCTTCACAACATTGTGAACAGATCGATGGAGTTGGCTTTGAGTACTCGTGAACCCTATAACTATTTTCTTTTGCTGCGGGCCTTGTTTCGCTCCATCGGAGGAGGATCCCACGACCTTTTGTATTCGGAGTTCCTGCCACTACTGCCCAACCTGCTGCAAGGTTACACCCCTTGCATCATTGGGTTTGGGTTTGGGTCTCTAACACTCATTTCACTGCTTTTACACCCTTTTCGAATATAGTTTAGCTAATCACCAACTCACCAACTTCATTAAATCATTAACTTTCTCTCTCTCTCTCTCTCTCTCTCTCTCTCTCTCTCTCCTCTCTCTCTCTCTCTCTCTCTCTCTCTCTCTCTC
>OZ038312.1:22422493-22463784 GCA_964035775.1 Osedax frankpressi
CACCACTAAAAGCTAATTAAGGTGCATGCTGTTTCAATAAACTCGAATAAATATGTCGATAATAATAACAACATTAACTTTTGTAGTTTTCGTAATATTTTCTCAAATTTAATTTGCACTTACAAATTGTGATTTTCTCTTCCGATATTATGACCACAGTGGTCTTGCAGATTGTTATTGACCTTTTAAAGTATTTATACTGCTTAAAATATAAAGGAAAGTAGTTTCTGGATTATTGCCTTTGTTATCATTACAAACAGCGTTAAGTGATAATAATCTCAGGTAATTCATTAATTTTACAATTATAACGACGTCCATAATCTGCGATAACTTCCAATCCTACCCGCAAACATTGCCTACAAGTTCCATGTCTATCTCACCGCCTTATTCGAGCAGCGATTACGGCGGACTAGACCCTGCCGTACTATGGTCTATATCCACCTGACTCCGGTTCCCCTCGCGTGCACCTACAGGCCTGAACTCGCTGCAATGCGGCCTACATAAACCGTACATGCGTGACCTTTTCGTTGAACTCTGCCTCACCGTACCCGTACGTTTGAGTTCTCTGTTACCCTACCTGCCAATGTTGATGGACCCTTTAGTGTCGGCTCTGAACGGCAGTCAGAATCTCATTAGTCAGGTCGGTGAGTTAGCTCTGAATGGCAGTCAGAATCTCATTAGTCAGGTCGGTGAGTCAACTCTGAACGGCAGACAGAATCTCATCGGTCACCCATGAGACGCATGCCATCAGTTTATATGGTGAACAATAAGTTATCTCATTACTTACGTGTACAAAGGAGAGTCTATTTAATAGAATAAACAGGTAAACATAGCAAATCATAACAGGGCTTGCGAACGCTAGAGCTATGCGTGGACAATCTACAGCCCGACTTCCTCTATGATCATATTCAACCAGTTCGTGCAGACTTAATGCAGGTTTACTATCTTTGTAGGGATTATCTTATCTCTCATAAACATTTCATCTTTTTACCCATCTGCGAACTTTCAACCCTTTGAACTGTAACCTGATGATTGACCCGTGACCCCAGGCTCTGTGGAAGTGTCTGCTGAAACCTCCCGAAAGCATTGCTCACGTAGCATTCCGTGTACTTGGAAAGTTTGGAGGCAGCAACAGGAAAATGCTCAAGGAACCCCAAAAGGTTCTTTCCCTACTTCTATTGTCTTTTTTTGTCTTCTATTATATTTTGTTGTCTTTTGGTGAATATTATTTATATTACTGATTACTTATAGTGAATTCCAACCAATGAAATCAATAATGCAATATGACAAACTGTTAATTGTTACCTGGTTACTTGTTACTTGGTTACCTGTTAATTGTTACTTGGTTACCTGGTTACCTGTTAATTTGTTACTTGTTACTTAGTTACCTGTTAATTGTTACCTGGTTACCTAGTTACTTGTTACTTAGTTACCTGTTAATTGTTACTTGGTTACTTGGTTACTTGTTACTTAGTTACCTGTTACTTGTTACCTGGTTACCTAGTTACTTGTTACTTAGTTACCTGTTACTTGTTACTTAGTTACTTGTTAATTGTTACTTGGTTACCTAGTTACTTGTTACTTAGTTACCTGTTACTTGTTACCTGGTTACCTAGTTACTTGTTACTTAGTTACCTGTTACTTGTTACTTAGTTACTTGTTAATTGTTACTTGGTTACTTGGTTACTTGTTACTTAGTTACTTGTTAATTGTTACTTAGTTACTTGGTTACTTGTTACCTGGTTACTTGGTTACTTGTTACTTAGTTACCTGTTACTTGTTACTTAGTTACTTGTTAATTGTTACTTGGTTACCTAGTTACTTGTTACTTAGTTACCTGTTACTTGTTACCTGGTTACCTAGTTACTTGTTACTTAGTTACCTGTTACTTGTTACTTAGTTACTTGTTAATTGTTACTTGGTTACTTGGTTACTTGTTACTTAGTTACTTGTTAATTGTTACTTAGTTACTTGGTTACTTGTTACCTGGTTACTTGGTTACTTGTTACTTAGTTACCTGTTAATTGTTACTTGGTTACCTAGTTACCTGATTACTTGGTTACCTGATTACTTGATTAACTGTTACTTGGTTACATGCGGAGAAATAGGAATATAAACATATATTAAAATACAGCTACTGTATATTATTGTGGTAGTTTTTATGTATTAGATTTACAATAGATACTTTTTGGTTTGTGATTCCATTCCAGCCGTTCGAATGCTTTACTCTAGAGTAAGTTACTAGTTACTAGTAAGTTACTAGTTACTAGTAAGTTACTAGTTACTAGTAAGTCAATAATACATCTGCTATATGAGTAACTGATAACACCTCTACTTCTCTTAGCTACTCTTCTTACAACTTCTCAAGGTCCTATGAAACAACTATCTTAATGGTAGAAGAAGCTCCTATTGACTCCTATTGACTCCTATTAACTCATATTAACTCCTATTGACTCCTATTGACTCCTATTAACTCCTATTAACTCCTATTAACTCCTATTGACTCCTATTGACTCCTATTAACTCATATTAACTTCTATTAACTCCTATTGACTCCTATTAACTCCTATTAACTCCTATTAACTCCTATTGACTCCTATTGACTCCTATTAACTCCTATTAACTCCTATTAACTCCTATTGACTCCTATTAACTCCTATTAACTCCTATTAACTTCTATTAACTTCTATTAACTTCTATTAACACTTACTATTGACCTACTTAGAAAACACCTAAAACCTGAATCATTATTAACCCCCAAATATTCTAAAACAACCGCAGTTGACCTACCTTGAAGAGACTAATACCTACGACCCCTATGAATACCCGTGTGTGTTGATGCACTACCCCGACGCCATAAGACCCATACCGCTTCCTGTCAAGGAACCCATTCGAGCATCCATGGATATTCTGACCCATGCGATTTCAGTGACATCGGGACACCAAAACCTCATGAACCCCACTAAAATGGTAACTTTAAACCCTACACCTTAACTATTAGCCTTATTCGCTATTGACATCCTACCTAGCCTAGTAGTAAACCTGCTGCCACTACTCCCTAACCCACATCAACTTCAACACTTTGCAGCCAGAAACTTTACAAAGTTGATTACAAATCTCATATTCGTGTAAATTATTATTCAATGTGCATAGATTTTGACACGTCCCTGTACCAGTCCCTGTACCTGTACCAGTACCAGTCCCTGTACCAGTCCCTGTACCAGTACCTGTACCATTACCTGTACCAGTCCCTGAACCTGTACCTGTACCAGTAAACCCTTATATGACCTTCTAACCCCCACCTCTTCCCCACACCCACTTAATATAATAAACCTACTACTACCTATTCCGACTATCCTCTTCTAAGTCCTCATCTCCCTTTACTCTATTCTCTTTTCCTGATTCCTTAGACGCTATCATCTTTACAATTGCATAACTCAAAGTGTGCGTGGGTAGTCATCCGCGACTTTCTTATCAGCACCATGAACTATACTGATAGTTCAGAGGTCATTGATCTCATTTTCTCCAAGGGGTTAGCATTGTTTTAGTGTTTTAGACATCACAATAAGGATTTTGAATATTATTATAATATATTAATGTTTTAATATTAATAATTTATGTCTTATAAGATCTACTATTAAGATCTATTATTAAGATCTACTGTTAAGATATACCTTTAAGATATACTGTTAAGATTTTACATTAGGATCTACTATTAAGTTAAATGATATATTAATTCCTTTCTTTGTATGAAAATTCATATAAATATTTACTACATCTGCACCCCACTCATCACCCCAGTCCCCACTCTACAGTCCCCACTCTACAGTCCCCATTCTAACATCCCCACTCTACCCCTGTGGCTCTCAAATGACCACTTTACACTATATTCACCATTCCACGGATACATTTTCAATCCATACTCAACTTTCTACACAACACACTCCACAACACACTCTACAATACACTCCACAACACACTCCACAACACACTCCACAACACACTCCACAACACACTCCACAACACACTCCACAACACGCTCCATAACGCACTCCATAACACACTCCACAACACACTCCACGACACACTCCACAACACACTCCACGACACACTCCACGACACACTCCACGACACACTCCACAATACACTCCACAACACACTCCACAATACACTCCACAACACACTCCACAATACACTCTACAACACACTCTACAACATACTCCACAACACACTCCACAACACACTCCACAACACACTACTCTCCTCTTCACTAATTGTCTGCGAACAGATTGTTGCAGATTATTGAAGAGAAAGAAGATGAAGTGAAGTTTTATTACGAATGTAAAGACAAAACAGCAAAACTTATTTTTCAAAACGCTTTGTCAGGAATGATTGGTATATTATAAAATCTGCATTCTCTTAACTTCTACTTCCTTAAACCTCTTCCTTATACCTCTTCCTTATACCTCTTCCTTATACCTCTTCCTTATACCTCTTCCTTATACCTCTTCCTTATACCTCTTCCTTATACCTCTTCCTTATACCTCTTCCTTATACCTCTTCCTTATACCTCTTCCTTATACCTCTTCCTTATACCTCTTCCTTATACCTCTTCCTTATACCTCTTCCTTATACCTCTTCCTTATACCTCTTCCTTATACCTCTTCCTTATACCTCTTCCTTATACCTCTTCCTTATACCTCTTCCTTAAACCTCTTCCTTATACATCTTCCTCACCTCTTCCTTAAACCTCTTCCTTATACATCTTCCTTATACATCTTCCTTATACCTCTTCCTTAAACCTCTTCCTTAAACCTCTTCCTTATATCTCCTCCTTATACCTCTTCCTTATACCTCTTCCTTAAACCTCTTCCTTATATCTCTTCCTTATACCTCTTCCTTATACCTCTTCCTTATACCTCTTCCTTATATCTCCTCCTTATACCTCTTCCTTATACCTCTTCCTTATACCTCTTCCTTAAACCTCTTCCTTATATCTCTTCCTTATACCTCTTCCTTATACCTCTTCCTTATACCTCTTCCTTAAACCTCTTCCTTAAACCTCTTCCTTATATCTCTTCCTTAAACCTCTTCCTTAAACCTCTTCCTTAAACCTCTTCCTTATATCTCTTCCTTATACCTCTTCCTTAAACCTCTTCCTTATACCTCTTCCTTATACCTCTTCCTTATACCTCTTCCTTAAACATCTTCCTTATACCTCTTCCTTATACCTCTTCCTTATACCTCTTCCTTATACCTCTTCCTTATATCACCTCCTTATACCTCTTCCTTAAACCTCTTCCTTAAACCTCTTCCTTATACCTCTTCCTTATACCTCTTCCTTATACCTCTTCCTTATACCTCTTCCTTACACCTCTTCCTTAAACCTCTTCCTTAAACCTCTTCCTTATACCTCTTCCTTATACCTCTTCCTTATACCTCTTCCTTAAACCTCTTCCTTACACCTCTTCCTTATACCTCTTCCTTATACCTCTTCCTTATACCTCTTCCTTATACCTCTTCCTTATACCTCTTCCTTAAACCTCTTCCTTAAACCTCTTCCTTAAACCTCTTCCTTATACCTCTTCCTTAAACCTCTTCCTTAAACCTCTTCCTTATACCTCTTCCTTATATCTCCTCTGTATATCTCCTCCTTATATCTCTTCCTTATACCTCTTCCTTATACCTCTTCCTTATACATCTTCCTTATACCTCTTCCTCACCTCTTCCTTATACCTCTTCCTTATACCTCTTCCTTATACCTCTTCCTTATACCTCTTCCTTAAACCTCTTCCTTAAACCTCTTCCTTATACCTCTTCCTTATACCTCTTCCTTATACCTCTTCCTTATACCTCTTCCTTATACCTCTTCCTTATACCTCTTCCTTATACCTCTTCCTTATACCTCTTCCTTATACATCTTCCTTATACCTCTTCCTTATACCTCTTCCTTATACCTCTTCCTTATACCTCTTCCTTATACCTCTTCCTTATACCTCTTCCTTATACCTCTTCCTTATACCTCTTCCTTATACCTCTTCCTTATACCTCTTCCTTATACCTCTTCCTTATACCTCTTCCTTATACCTCTTCCTTATACCTCTTCCTTATACCTCTTCCTTATACCTCTTCCTTATACCTCTTCCTTATACCTCTTCCTTATATCTCTTCCTTATACCTCTTCCTTATACCTCTTCCTTATACCTCTTCCTTATATCTCTTCCTTAAACCTCTTCCTTATACCTCTTCCTTATACCTCTTCCTTATACCTCTTCCTTATACCTCTTCCTTATACCTCTTCCTTATACCTCTTCCTTATATCACCTCCTTATACCTCTTCCTTAAACCTCATCCTTATACCTCTTCCTTATACCTCTTCCTTACACCTCTTCCTTAAACCTCTTCCTTATACCTCTTCCTTACACCTCTTCCTTAAACCTCTTCCTTATACCTCTTCCTTATACCTCTTCCTTATACCTCTTCCTTATACCTCTTCCTTAAACCTCTTCCTTATACCTCTTCCTTAAACCTCTTCCTTATACCTCTTCCTTGTACCTCTTCCTTATATCTCTTCCTTACACCTCTTCCTTATATCTCTTCCTTATACCTCTTCCTTATACCTCTTCCTTAAACCTCTTCCTTATACCTCTTCCTTATACCTCTTCCTTATACCTCTTCCTTATACCTCTTCCTTATATCACCTCCTTATACCTCTTCCTTAAACCTCTTCCTTAAACCTCTTCCTTATACCTCTTCCTTATACCTCTTCCTTATACATCTTCCTTATATCTCCTCTGTATATATCTTCCTTATATCTCTTCCTTAAACCTCTTCCTTAAACCTCTTCCTTATATCTCCTCTGTATATATCTCCTCTGTATATATCTTCCTTATATCTCTTCCTTATACCTCTTCCTTATACCTCTTCCTTATACCTCTTCCTTATACATCTTCCTTATACATCTTCCTTATATCTCTTCCTTATACCTCTTCCTTAAACCTCTTCCTTATACCTCTTCCTTACACCTCTTCCTTATACCTCCTCCTTATACCTCTTCCTTATACCTCTTCCTTATACCTCTTCCTTATACCTCTTCCTTATACCTCTTCCTTAAACCTCTTCCTTATACCTCTTCCTTATACCTCTTCCTTATACCTCTTCCTTATACCTTTCCTTATACCTCTTCCTTATATCTCTTCCTTATAACTCTTCCTTATACCTCTTCCTTAAACCTCTTCCTTATATCTCTTCCTTAAACCTCTTCCTCATCTTCTCTAATTTTCTCATACATCATTATCTCCCATCTCCTCTTCAATATTTCTCATTGTCTCCTAGCTACCAAATGGACCCATTAAATCTTCTACTTTATGTTTCAGTATCTAATTGCATGTCTGAGATCAGGGATGATTCATTCCCATTTACAATCTTCATGATTCGGCATTTCTTAATCATGGCAATACTACGACAGTCAGGTAATTCAACTTATTTCCATAATCTCGAATCTAAATACTCTTTATTTAGAAAAATTCTTTTGATTTTCTTTTAATTTAGAAACAATCATTAATTTGTACTATCTAGTTATTAGATTTACGACTTTTACATGAACTTTAAACCTGTAGTTGACCTCAAAGATGAAGAGCCACTGGCGAAATCGAAATGCGGAATGGACACTCGCGTAATGGTTGACTCTATAATGTTCATCATCGGTCACCAGGAGAAGATATTGGCTCGTCCCGCTATCTTTGTTATCGGTTGTCTCATCGATATGGCCGTAATTTTACTTGGCACTCGTGAAAAGGTTACTCTTAACGTCATTATTTGAAATATCCGCATCAGTAATCATCGACGTAGATATTCTATCGAGATCTACAAATGATAGGCTTGCCATCTGATGTTCTTTAAGTATATGTCTGAGAAAGTCTGCCAGCTGTGTTACGAACGAGCATGGTACACCAAACTAGGAGGGTCAGTAATACCTATCCCATTGCCTTTCCCTCTCCCTAACGCCTGTCATTTTCAGATGCATGGTTATTGATTTCTTCTGCGGCCACATGTCTTTGAAATTCCTGTTACAGCATCAATACCGTTATATAAAGTCTTTATTCTTCACTATGATGGATCTGTCTGGAGAGGTTTGTAAGACCTTACGCCTTCCTACGCTTGTCCCACTTGATTTTCGATATGCAACCTCGTAATGATTCCGTGCGTGTCCTTCGCCAGGTGTCAAGTGGTACTCTCGACCTCGCTAAGAATACACTGGTACGAACGCTGAAGATTTGTTTCAGTAAACTAGATGAGAATCATCATCACTTGGTTGACATTCAGGTTAATGTCCTTTAATGATGTCCTTTAATGATGTCCTTTAATGATGTCCTTTAATGATGTCCTTTAATGATGTCCTTTAAAGATGTCCTTTAAAAAGTAAACATTGAAAAATCATGAATGATATACTAGATTTCGTGTGAGGTAAAGAGAGAGCTTTATTCCTATTGGATACTATGAGACTATAAACTATGATACTTTATTCCTATTGGATACTATGAGACTATAGAAGTACTACTATAAGTAATCTATATTTAGCTTTTAAAATTTTTTAAATTGCTAATAATATTAATATTACTGTATATATTAATATTAACAAATAATTCTTATACACAATCTAATCATAATAATTGTATTATCTTATGATTATAACTGCATTTATAATAATTTTGAATATTACAATATACCAAATTAAAGATTAAGAATTATATTTTATTATATTTATTAATAAAATTAAATTCATAAAATCAATTGACAAATATTGAATTTGAATTTAACTCATTAATAGAAAAAGTCGATAACTGAGGTAACAAAAGAATTGGTGAGACAGGTGACTTCACCAAATGAAATGGTCCGAAATCAGGTAATAGCACAAGATGATAACAAAACTCCTATCCTTCACTCTTTAAAGACCAATTTTCATATGGAAATAATGTCAAATTGAAACAAAAATAATTATGAACAGAAAATATAATATATACTTTTGACACTATTTTGTTGGTGATTCCAAAAAATAGTGAAAATATAAATTAAAATCGTAATAGAAAAATAATTAATCTCGAATGTCAAAGTTCACCAAAAATTGTATTTCATTGTTTACACACTTATTTGTTTTTAATTCAATAATTTATATAAAACACCCAGAAAACCAAGTAGTTTGGATTGTGTTTTTAGAATTGATATCTTTTAATATCTATTTTGATAATTCATATTTTTTAGATTTCATAATAGTACATTGGATATGTAATAGGCGATTATTTAAGAGATTATAATTGAAACTTCAATTATAATATGTGAGATTTGAATTTTGCATGGAAAAATAATTTTCGAATAAGAGTTTGAATTTATCGAAAAAATGTAAAATGTCGTCATTGGATTTGCTGATAATTCCACATTATTTGAATAGATGTGAAATTTCCTTAAGATTCTTATTACATCCAACCTAAATTCTAACTCGCTTCAACTCTCCTTAAGCCTTATCATCTAATCCCTACTCATCTAAACTCGAGATCCCTAAGCTCCATTCCCCAACCTATTACTCTTTAAGAAGCGATCTCATACTCTAAGACCCATCTTTAATACATTAACCCTCGCCATCTAAACCCCCCCAGGCCCAATCGTCGTTGTGTCTCATTGCACAACACACTAATCGTACTGTTTGCGCTGTAATGTTTCCTCATCGTGACCTTCTCTCAGAAATCATCCCTCCCAAAAAACATTTACTACGCTACCAGCCAGCCAATGCCCAAATCGGTCTTATGGTTAGTTGTATTAAAATGGTTTTCAGATGAATCTAATATGTTTTGCTCAGAAGGAGCTTATTATGTTAATATCTATATGTACAATGCCCCTTAATCATAATAACCCTTATTTACGTTATCCCTTAATTAAATTAATCAACCCTAATTACATTAATTACATTAACCCATAATTACATTAACCTATAATTAAATTAACCCCTAATTACATTAACCCCTAATTACATTAACTCCTAATTATATTAACCCCTAATTACATTAACCCTTAATTACATTAACCCATAATTACATTAACCCCTAATTACATTAGCCCCTAATTACATTAACCACTAATTACATTAACCCCTAATTACATTAACTCCTAATTATATTAACCCATAATTATATTAACCCCTAATTATATTAACCTCTAATTACATTAGCCCCTAATTACATTAGCCCCTAATTACATTAGCACCTAATTACATTAACTCCTAATTATATTAACCCCTAATTATATTAACCTCTAATTACATTAGCCCCTAATTACATTATCCCCTAATTACATCAACCCCTAATTACATTAACCCCTAATTATATTAACCTCTAATTACATTAACCCCTAATTACATTATCCCCTAATTACATTAACCCCTAATTACATTATCCCCTAATTACATTAGGCCCTAATTACATTAGGCCCTAATTACATTAGGCCCTAATTACATTAACCCCTAATTACATTAACCCCTAATTACATTAACCCCTAATTACATTATCCCCTAATTATATTAACCCCTAATTATATTAACTCCTAATTACATTAACCCCTAATTACATTAACCCCTAATTACATTATCCCCTAATTATATTAACCCCTAATTATATTAACTCCTAATTACATTAACCCCTAATTACATTAACTCCTAATTACATTAACCCCTAATTACATTAACCCCTAATTACATTATCCCCTAATTATATTAACCCCTAATTATATTAACTCCTAATTACATTAACTCCTAATTACATTACCTCCTAATTACATTAACCCCTAATTACATTAACCCCTAATTATATTAACCCCTAATTACATTAACACCTAATTACATTAACCCCTAATTACATTACCTCCTAATTACATTAACTCCTAATTACATTAACTCCTAATTACATTAACTCCTAATTACATTAACTCCTAATTACATTAACTCCTAATTACATTAACTCCTAATTACATTAACTCCTAATTACATTAACCCCTAATTACATTACCTCCTAATTACATTAACCCCTAATTACATTACCTCCTAATTACATTAACTCCTAATTACATTAACTCCTAATTATATTAACCCCTAATTACATTAACTCCTAATGCACCACAGGATGGAAATACGTTTTGCACGTCTTTAGAACCGAGACTTTTCACACTCGACATACAAACAGTGGAACACAAGGTGTTCTTTACAGAAGTTTGTGGCATTACATTACACTATGCCACACTCTACACCCTACACCTTACACCCTACACCTTACACCCTACACCTTACACCTTACACCTTACACCTTACCTTACACCTTACACCCTACACCTTACACCCTACACCTTACCCTACACCTTACCCCTTACACCTTACCCCTTACCTTACACCTTACACCCTACACCTTACACCTTACACCTTACACCTTACACCCTACACCTTACACCTTACACCTTACACCTTACACCCTACACCTTACACCTTACACCCTACACCTTACACCTTACACCTTACACCTTACACCCTACACCTTACACCTTACCTTACACCTTACACCCTACACCTTACACCCTACACCTTACACCTTACACCCTACACCTTACACCTTACACCTTACACCTTACACCCTACACCTTACACCTTACACCCTACACCTTACACCTTACACCTTACACCTTACACCCTACACCTTACACCCTACACCTTACACCCTACACCTTACACCTTACACCTTACCTTACACCTTACACCTTACACCTTACACCCTACACCTTACACCTTACACCTTACCTTACACCTTACACCTTACACCTTACACCTTACACCTTACCTTACACCTTACACCTTACACCTTACACCTTACCTTACACCTTACACCTTACACCTTACACCTTACACCCTACACCTTACACCTTACACCTTACCTTACACCTTACACCTTACACCTTACACCTTACACCTTACCTTACACCTTACACCTTACCTTACACCTTACACCTTACACCTTACACCTTACACTCTACACCCTACACCTTACACCTTACACCTTACACCCTACCTTACACCCTACACCTTACACCTTACCTTACACCTTACACCTTACACCTTACACCCTACACCTTACACCTTACACCCTACACCTTACACCTTACTCCTTACCTTACACCTTACCTTACACCTTACACCTTACACCTTACCCCTTACACCTTACACCTTACACCTTACACCTTACACCTTACCCCTTACACCTTACACCTTACACCTTACACCTTACACCTTACACCTTACACCTTACACTCTACACCCTACACCTTACACCTTACACCTTACACCCTACCTTACACCCTACACCTTACACCTTACCTTACACCTTACACCTTACACCTTACACCCTACACCTTACACCTTACACCCTACACCTTACACCCTACACCTTACACCCTACACCTTACACCCTACACCTTACACCTTACACCTTACACACTACACCCTACACCTTACACCCTACACCTTACACCTTACACCTTACACCTTACACCTTACACCCTACACCTTACACCTTACACCTTACACCTTACACCTTACACCTTACACCCTACACCTTACACCTTACACCTTACACCTTACACCTTACACCTTACACCTTACCTTACACCTTACACCTTACACCTTACACCCTACCTTACACCTTACACCTTACACCTTACACCTTACACCCTACACCTTACACCTTACACCTTACACCTTACACCTTACACCTTACACCTTACACCCTACACCTTACCCCTTACCTTACACCTTACACCTTACACCTTACACCTTACCTTACACCTTACACCTTACACCTTACACCTTACACCTTACACCTTACACCTTACACCTTACACCTTACCCCTTACACCTTACACCTTACACCTTACACCTTACACCTTACACCTTACACCTTACACCCTACACCTTACACCTTACACCTTACACCTTACACCTTACACCCTACACCTTACCCCTTACCTTACACCTTACACCTTACACCTTACACCTTACCTTACACCTTACACCTTACACCTTACACCTTACACCTTACACCTTACCCCTTACACCTTACACCTTACACCTTACACCTTACCCCTTACACCTTACACCTTACACCTTACACCTTACACCTTACACCTTACACCTTACACCTTACACCTTACCCCTTACACCTTACACCTTACACCTTACACCTTACACCTTACACCTTACACCTTACACCTTACCTTACACCTTACACCTTACCCTACACCTTACCTTACACCTTACACCTTACACCTTACACCTTACACCTTACACCTTACACCTTACACCTTACACCTTACACCTTACACCTTACACCTTACCTTACACCTTACACCTTACACCTTACACCTTACACCTTACACCTTACACCTTACACCTTACACCTTACACCTTACACCTTACACCTTACACCTTACACCTTACACCTTACCTTACACCTTACACCTTACCTTACACCCTACACCTTACACCCTACCTTACACCTTACACCTTACACCTTACACCCTACACCTTACACCTTACACCTTACACTCTACACCTTACCTTACACCTTACACCTTACACCTTACACCTTACACTCTACACCTTACACCTTACACCCTACACCTTACACCTTACACCTTACACCTTACACCCTACACCTTACACCCTACACCTTACACCTTACACCTTACCTTACACCTTACACCTTACACCCTACCTTACACCTTACACCTTACACCTTACTCTACACCTTACACTCTACACCTTACACCTTACACCTTACACCTTACACCTTACTCTACACCTTACACTCTACACCTTACACCTTACCCCTTACACCTTACACCCTACACCTTACACCTTACACCTTACACCTTACACTCTACACCTTACACCTTACACCCTACACCTTACACCTTACACCTTACACCTTACACCCTACACCTTACACCCTACACCTTACACCTTACACCTTACACCTTACACCTTACACCTTACACCTTACACCTTACACCTTACACCTTACACCCTACACCTTACCTTACACCTTACACCTTACACCTTACACCTTACACCTTACCTTACACCTTACACCTTACACCTTACACCTTACACCTTACACCTTACACCTTACACCCTACACCTTACACCTTACCTTACACCTTACACCTTACCTTACACCTTACACCTTACACCTTACACCTTACACCTTACACCTTACACCTTACACCCTACACCTTACACCTTACACCTTACCTTACACCTTACACCTTACACCCTACACCTTACACCTTACACCTTACACCTTACACCTTACACCCTACCTTACACCTTACCTTACACCTTACACCTTACACCTTACACCTTACCTTACACCTTACACCTTACACCTTACACCTTACACCTTACACCTTACACCTTACACCTTACACCCTACACCTTACACCCTACACCTTACACCTTACACCTTACACCTTACACCTTACACCTTACACCCTACACCTTACACCTTACACCCTACCTTACACCTTACCTTACACCTTACACCTTACACCTTACACCTTACACCTTACACCTTACACCTTACACCTTACCTTACACCTTACACCTTACATCTTACACCTTACACCTTACACCTTACACCTTACACCTTACACCTTACCCTACACCTTACACCCTACACCTTACACCTTACACCTTACACCTTACACCTTACACCCTACACCTTACACCTTACACCTTACACCCTACACCTTACCTTACACCTTACACCTTACACCTTACACCTTACACCTTACACCTTACACCTTACACCTTACCTTACACCTTACACCTTACACCCTACACCTTACACCCTACACCTTACACCTTACACCTTACACCTTACCTTACACCTTACACCTTACACCTTACACCTTACACCTTACCTTACACTCTACACCTTACACCTTACACCTTACCTTACACCCTACACCTTACACCTTACACCTTACACCTTACACCTTACACCTTACACCTTACACCTTACCTTACACCTTACACCTTACCTTACACCTTACACCTTACACCTTACCTTACACCTTACACCTTACACCTTACCTTACACTCTACACCTTACACCTTACACCCTACACCTTACACCTTACCTTACACTCTACACCTTACACCTTACACCTTACCTTACACCCTACACCTTACACCTTACACCTTACACCTTACACCCTACACCTTACACCTTACACCTTACACCTTACACCTTACACCTTACACCTTACACCTTACACCTTACACCTTACCTTACACCTTACACCTTACCTTACACTCTACACCTTACACCTTACACCCTACACCTTACACCTTACCTTACACTCTACACCTTACACCTTACACCTTACACCTTACACCTTACCTTACACTCTACACCTTACACCTTACACCTTACACCTTACACCTTACCTTACACCTTACACCTTACACCCTACCTTACACCCTACACCTTACACCTTACACCTTACACCCTACACCTTACACCTTACACCTTACACCTTACACCTTACCTTACACCTTACACCTTACACCTTACCTTACACTCTACACCTTACACCTTACACCCTACACCCTACACCTTACACCTTACCTTACACTCTACACCTTACACCTTACACCTTACACCTTACCTTACACTCTACATCTTACACCTTACACCTTACACCTTACCTTACACCTTACACCTTACACCTTACACCCTACACCTTACACCCTACACCTTACCTTACACCTTACACCTTACACTATGCCACACTCTACACCTTACACCTTACACCTTACTCTACACCTTACACTCTACACCTTACACCTTACACCCTACACCCTACCTTACACCTTACCTTACACCCTACACCTTACCTTACGCCTTACACCTTACACCCTACACCTTACCTTACACCTTACACCTTACACCTTACACCTTACCTTACACCTTACCCTACACCTTACACCTTACACCTTACACCTTACCTTACACCTTACACCTTACACCTTACCTTACACCTTACCCTACACCTTACACCTTACACCTTACACCTTACACCTTACACCTTACACCTTACCTTACACCTTACACCCTACACCTTACCTTACACCTTACCTTACACCCTACACCTTACACCCTACACCTTACTCTACACCTTACTCTACACCTTACACCTTACACCTTACCTTACACCTTACACCCTACACCTTACCTTACACTACACCTTACACCCTACACCTTACACCCTACACCTTACTCTACACCTTACTCTACACCTTACTCTACACCTTACACCTTACACCTTACCTTACACCTTACACCTTACACCTTACCTTACACCTTACACCTTACACCTTACTCTACATCTTACCTTACACCTTACACCTTACACCTTACACCTTACCTTACACCTTACACTATGCCACACTCTACACCTTACACCTTACACCTTACCTTACACCTTACACCTTACACCTTACCTTACACCTTACACTATGCCACACTCTACACCTTACACCTTACACCTTACCTTACACCTTACACCTTACACCTTACCTTACACCTTACCTTACACCTTACACCTTACACCTTACACCTTACCTTACACCTTACACCTTACCCTACACCTTACCTTACACCCTACACCTTACACCCTACACCCTACACCTTACCTTACACCTTACACTATGCCACACTCTACACCTTACACCTTACCTTACACCTTACACCTTACCTTACACCCTACACCTTACACCTTACCTTACACCTTACACTCTACACCCTACCTTACACCCTACCTTACACCCTACACCTTACCTTACACCTTACCTTATACCTTACACCTTACCTTACACCTTACCTTACACCTTACCTTACACCCTACACCCTACACCTTACACCTTACACCTTACACCTTACCTTACACCTTACCTTACACCTTACACTCTACACCCTACCTTACACCTTACACCCTATGCCACACTCTACACCTTACACCCTACCTTACACCTTACACCTTACCTTACACCTTACCTTACACCTTACACCTTACCTTACACCTTACCCTACACCTTACCCTACACACTACCCTACACCTTACCCTACACCTTACCCTACACCTTACCTTACACCTTACCTTACACCTTACCTTACACCTTACCCTAAACCTTACCCTATGCCACACTCTACACCTTACACCCTACACCTTACACCTTACCTTACACCTTACACCTTACACCCTACACCTTACACCTTACACCTTACACCCTACACCTTACACCTTACCCTACACCTTACACCTTACACCCTACACCTTACCCTACACCTTACACCTTACACCCTACACCTTACCCTACACCTTACCCTACACCTTACACCTTACACCTTACCTTACACCTTACACCCTACACCCTACCTTACACCTTACCTTACACCTTACCCTATGCCACACTCTACACCTTACCTTACACCTTACACCTTACACTACCTTACACCTTACCTTACACCTTACCTTACACCTTACCTTACACCTTACACCTTACACCTTACCCTACACCTTACCTTACACCTTACCTTACACCTTACCTTACACCTTACCCTAAACCTTACCCTATGCCACACTCTACACCTTACCTTACACCTTACCCTACACCTTACCCTACACCTTACCCTACATCTTACCCTACACTTTACCCTACACCTTACCCTACACCTTACCCTACACCTTACCTTACACCTTACCTTACACCTTACCCTACACCTTACCCTACACCTTACCTTACACCTTACACCCTACACCTTACTCTACACCTTACCCTACACCTTACCCTACACCTTACCCTACACCTTACCCTACACCTTACCCTACACCTTACCCTACACCTTACCTTACACCTTACCCTAAACCCTACCCTATGCCACACTCTACACCTTACCTTACACCTTACCCTACACCTTACCCTACACCTTACCCTACACCTTACCCTACACCTTACCTTACACCTTACCCTAAACCTTACCCTATGCCACACTCTACACCTTAGCCTACACACTACCCTATGCCACACTCTACACCTTACCCTAAACCTTACCTTACACCTTACCCTATGCCACACTCTACACCTTACCCTACACCTTACCCTACACCTTACCTTACACCTTACCTTACACCTTACCCTACACCTTACCCTACACCTTACCCTACACCTTACTCTACACCTTACCCTACATCTTACCCTACACCTTACCCTACACCTTACCCTACACCTTACTCTACACCTTACCTTACACCTTACCCTATACCTTACCTTACACCTTACTCTACACCTTACCCTACCTTACCTTACACCTTACCCTACATCTTACCCTACACCTTACTCTACACCTTACCCTACACCTTACCCTACACCTTACCCTACACCTTACCCTACACCTTACCATACACCTTACCCTACACCTTACCCTATGCCACACTCTACACCTTACCCTACACCTTACCCTACACCTTACCATACACCTTACCCTACACCTTACCCTATGCCACACTCTACACCTTACCCTACACCTTACCCTACACCTTACCTTACACCTTACCCTACCTTACCTTACACCTTACCCTATGCCACACTCTACACCTTACCCTACACCTTACCCTACATCTTACCCTACACCTTACCCTACACCTTACCCTACATCTTACCCTACACCTTACCCTACATCTTACCCTACACCTTACCCTATGCCACACTCTACACCTTACCCTACACCTTACCCTACACCTTACCCTACACCTTACCCTATGCCACACTCTACATCTTACTCTACACCTTACCCTATGCCACACTCTACACCTTACCCTACACCTTACCCTACACCTTACCCTACACCTTACCCTACACCTTACCCTACATCTTACACTACACCTTACCCATCACCTTACCCTACATCTTACCCTACACCTTACCCTACATCTTACCCTACACCTTACCCTATGCCACACTCTACACCTTACCCTACACCTTACCCTACACCTTACCCTACACCTTACCCTATGCCACACTCTACATCTTACCCTACACCTTACCCTATGCCACACTCTACACCTTACCCTACACCTTACCCTACACCTTACCCTACACCTTACCCTACACCTTACCCTACACCTTACCCTACACCTTACCCTACACCTTACCCTACATCTTACCCTACACCTTACCCTACACCTTACCCTACATCTTACCCTACACCTTACCCTACATCTTACCCTACACCTTACCCTATGCCACACTCTACACCTTACCCTACACCTTACCCTACACCTTACCCTATGCCACACTCTACATCTTACCCTACACCTTACCCTATGCCACACTCTACACCTTACCCTACACCTTACCCTACACCTTACCCTACACCTTACCCTACACCTTACCCTACACCTTACCCTATGCCACACTCTACATCTTACCCTACACCTTACCCTATGCTACACTCTACACCTTACCCTACACCTTACTCTAAACCTTACCCTACACCTTACCCTACACCTTACCCTACATCTTACCCTATGCCACACTCTACACCTTACCCTACACCTTACCTTACACCTTACCCTACACCTTACCCTACACCTTACCCTACACCTTACCCTACATCTTACCCTATGCCACACTCTACATCTTACCCTACCTTACCTTACACCTTACCCTAAACCTTACCCTACACCTTACCCTACATCTTACCATACACCTTACCCTACACCTTACCCTACACCTTACCCTACACCTTACCATACACCTTACCCTATGCCACACTCTACATCTTACCCTACCTTACCTTACACCTTACCCTAAACCTTACCCTACACCTTACCCTACATCTTACCATACACCTTACCCTACACCTTACCCTACACCTTACCCTATGCCACACTCTACACCTTACCCTAAACCTTACCATACACCTTACCCTACACCTTACCCTATGCCACACTCTACACCTTACCCTACACCTTACCCTACACCTTACCCTATGCCACACTCTACACCTTACCCTACACCTTACCCTACACCTTACCCTATGCCACACTCTACACCTTACCCTACACCTTACCCTACACCTTACCCTATGCCACACTCTACACCTTACCCTACACCTTACCCTACACCTTACCCTACACCTTACCCTATGCCACACTCTACACCTTACCCTACACCTTACCCTACACCTTACCCTACACCTTACCCTACACCTTACCCTACACCACACTCTACACCTTACCCTACACCTTACCCTACACCTTACCTTAAACCTTACCCTACACCTTACCCTACACCTTACCCTAAACCTTACCATACACCTTACCCTACATCTTACCCTACATCTTACCCTAAACCTTACCATACACCTTACCCTACACCTTACCCTACACCTTACCCTATACCTTACCCTACATCTTACCCTACATCTTACCCTACACCTTACCCTAAACCTTACCATACACCTTACCCTACACCTTACCATACACCTTACCATACACCTTACCCTACACCTTACCCAATGCCACACTCTACACCTTACCCTAAACCTTACCATACACCTTACCATACACCTTACCATACATCTTACTTTACATCTTACACTACACCTTACCCTAAACCTTACCATACACCTTACCATACACCTTACCCTACATCTTACTCTATACCTTACCCTACACCTTACCCTACACCTTACCCTAAACTTTATCCTAAACCTTACCCTACATCTTACCTTACACCTTACCCTAAACCTTACTCTGCATCTTACTCTACACCTTACCCTACACCTTTCCCTACACCTTACCCTATACCTAACCCTACACCTTACCC
Source organism: Osedax frankpressi (assembly GCA_964035775.1). Classification (NCBI taxonomy): domain Eukaryota; kingdom Metazoa; phylum Annelida; class Polychaeta; order Sabellida; family Siboglinidae; genus Osedax; species Osedax frankpressi. The sequence goes on from OZ038312.1 coordinate 22,443,480, forward strand.
TACACCTTACCTTACACCTTACCTTACACCTTACCCTACATCTTACCATACACCTTACCCTACACCTTACCCTACATCTTACCCTACACATTACCCTATACCTTACCCCCTATTCTTCTCCCCCCACTAACCACTCTCATCCCCTACTAACCCCATCACACAGTCTACCCTACACCCTACTCTACTGCAGTTGCTGGGACTGTGTGAGGCTGATGACTCACAACTTCAGAAACTTGCTTGCTACAAGGCTGTTAACAATCTTACAAGACTACGTAAGACAGCCCTCAGTTAGTGACAGCCTTCAGTTAGTGACAGCCTTCAGTTAGTGACAGCCTTCAGTTAGTGACAGCCTTCAGTTAGTGACAGCCCTCAGTTAGTGACATCCTTCAGTTAGTGACAGCCTTCAGTTAGTGACAGCCTTCAGTTAGTGGCAGCCTTCAGTTAGTGACAGCCTTCAGTTAGTGACAGCCCTCAGTTAGTGACAGCCTTCAGTTAGTGACAGCCTTCAGTTAGTGACAGCCCTCAGTTAGTGACAGCCTTCAGTTAGTGACAGCCCTCAGTTAGTGACAGCCCTCAGTTAGTGACAGCCCTCAGTTAGTGACAGCCCTCAGTTAGTGACAGCCCTCAGTTAGTGACAGCCCTCAGTTAGTGACAGCCTTCAGTTAGTGACAGCCCTCAGTTAGTGACAGCCTTCAGTTAGTGACAGCCTTCAGTTAGTGACAGCCTTCAGTTAGTGACAGCCCTCAGTTAGTGACAGCCCTCAGTTAGTGACAGCCTTCAGTTAGTGACAACTTTCACGACACTTTCACGACACTAGATTTAATTTCTTGTCAATTAGCATTGTTAAAAAGGAGAACAATTAGTTTTGTTTTGTAGTAAAATGCGAAAGAAACCATCAATTTCAATAGATTTTAGTTTATCTTGTCTTGCGTACTCACCTGTATTTCAAATGCATCGTAAATGAATTTAATGCATTTCTATTCAATTCATTGTAAAGAGTAAATAAAATTGACCATTCACCTCTTCCCGCAGAAGCTCTAGGGGCGTGTTATTACATAACTATGGCAAGGGAAAAGATCTTCAGAGTAATATTTAAAGCTTTGAACTCCGACAAGAAAGACATTCAATCGACTGCCCTCGAAGTCTTGAAATTGATATATGTTAGTCAATTTACACCTTACACTCTACACCTTACACTCTACACCTTACACTCTACACCTTACATATTTCATCCTGCACCCTACACCCTAAACTCTACAGACTGAATCCTGTATCCCACTACACCCGTCTTATCCCTACTCTACAACACCCATCAACCCGCATAACCCATACCATCACCCCACACCCCCGCCGCACAGAAAACCTACGGGGGTATGAGACTAGACATGGATAGCGTGCATATCATCATTCGACCCCTATTGTTTTCTTTGACTGATTATCGTAAGTTTAACGCAAGTGTGGTCAAGGTGTTCACTGGACTATGTATGCTGTTTCCTCAGATATTCAGCGATAAACTCTGCTCTCAGATCAACGTTAGTCGGTCGAGCGTAACCGAGCCCTACTTGCTCGACCCCTTCCTGGGGTCCTATTGTTACCCGTACCTCGACCTCTACCGTGACTCATGCCGTGACCGTTGCTACGGCGTTCACAACATTCATATCAACACTCGATTAAAAGAGATTGTTTCTATAGAGTTATTACACCTATTGGAATTCAACACCATTATTATAGAAATTAGCCATAAATAAAAAGATTCCATCCGTAGATTTCATTTAACCGCCCAAACTCTAAAATTATTGATCAACTGATTCCGTCATGTTTGATAATTCAATTAATTTCGACAATGACTATTAAATAACAGTATTCTAATATTATCTTTGTATAGTTTATCATCAATTGCATTATTTTAATCATATTGTAATGAAATCTAATGAATACATTAAAAATCACAAATATACTTATTTTAAATACTACATTATATCTAGAACCATGTATTTACTTATTGATACTTATTTATTAGTTATCATACGTATATAATAATTAATTAGTGGCTAGTTTAATAATTAATTATTCTATAAGTGATTTAATTGATTATTTATAAAAAAAACTTTTGTTTGCATACAATTTTAAATGATTTATATACTTCAGTGGAATCACTATTATATTTCTATCTATATCGAATTTGGTGTAAATAACTGAACTGCTTGATATCTACGAGCATTAATGCATTTCTATCTTGACTACAATATGTCTCATCATGGTCTCGATTAATAGAGAATATGATTACTTCCACAAATCTTTTGCTCTACCTTCATTTTGACTTTAAAAACTGTTGTTTTTAAAATTAAAAAACCACCAAACTTGTTATAATTTAACTTAATATTTGTTCTATATTAATTTTCAATTATATTACCTTTATATTACCTTTATATTACCTTTATATCATATTCATAAGTGTTATATCATTTTTTCCAATGAAATTATACTTTTATTATAAAAAAATGATTATATGTATATTTCAACTCCAAAAATACGATAAAAACGTATTATGCAATATTCTATTTTTTAAAATTCCTTTTAGAATCTTACTTTTACAATATTCTTTCTACATTAATCTTCCCCTATCTTACTTTTATTTCATTATACATAAATGATAAAAATAAAAATGAATTTAAAAATTATAACATAATTCAATAAAGGAAGATTAAGAATATCTTTCAATTATAAATATCAAAAAATAAACATTCTTTTAGCTTTTTTTGTAATCTAAAAAAACTCTCATCTTAATTTGTTAATATTATTATTCTTACACAATAGTAAACATTATTAGTAATGAATTAATTTTATGTAGATGGACTTATTTATTTATACTTATTTATATTAATAAATCAACTGATTACTTGAATAAGTAATCATATTACGATAAGTTTTAATCTTGAATATTAATTATAAATAAGTAATAAGTATCATGAGTAAAGTATATCTATCATGCAGGAAATTGTTAATTCTTCAATAACTACTGGAGGTGTCTGTGGATTAATTATGGTTAGTTAATCACATTATCATCATGTAATACTTTTCTGAATTTTATTAATTAATGTTTATATTATTAATAAGAAGATAGTGCAGAATATTTTATTTTGATTATTCTATTTTCATAACAAATTTAATTTGTTGGTTTGAAAACTTTTATACCTATGAATTATGATATGAATTATAAAATGTAATATATTTAAAAATTAAATTATCTTTTAGTTTGCTTTAATATTTATGAATATGATTTATACTATTTATCAATGACAATTAATTTATTATACCAAATTATACATATTCAGCTGCATACATATTCAGCTGCATACAATTCTACATATTTCCAATATAGTAAAAAATAAATGTTATTGTATATAAACATGTATCCGGAAAAATATGCCACTCTTAGATACATTCTCTAACAGAATAACATATATATATATATATATATATATATATATATATATATATTACACCTTGATTTGCTAACCAAGACTGAACTAGATCAAGAAAATAAGAAAGATGAAGAATATCTTCAAGAACCCAACTTCATTATGAAAAGATGGCCAATTAATTACCAATCTAAAATGATATGATCCTAAAAGGAAAACAAATAAAGATACTACCAATCATGCAACATGTAAATCTAATATATCTGGATAGACCATATTATAAGTCGATGCCATATTACTTGCTAAAACATGCAACTGCCTGCCTGATATGAACAATGACTTTGAAAATAATACGAAACAATGCAATGACTCTTGGCAATTTAATTTACTCGCTGATAATGTATCTTAGCAACATCCTTCATGTTGTTCTCTTATTCCTGGAAATTTCAAAACAGCTCGACTAAACTACCAACAAAGCAATTGTTATATCGAAAGCCAGATTCAGAATAAAGAGAATCCAGACCAACACCGATTAGTAATAATATTCTGGAAAGCAGTCCATTAGAAAAGAACTATCTCCACTGCTGAAAAAGAACTATCCCCACTGCTGAAAAAGAACTATCCCCACTGCTGAAAAAGAACTATCCCCACTGCTGAAAAAGAACTATCCCCACTGCTGAAAAAGAACTATCCCCACTGCTGAAAAAGAACTATCCCCACTGCTGAAAAAGAACTATCCCCACTGCTGAAAAAGAACTATCCCCACTGCTTGAAAAGAACTATCTCCACTGCTGAAAAAGAACTATCCCCACTGCTGAAAAAGAACTATCCCCACTGCTGAAAAAGAACTATCCCCACTGCTTGAAAAGAACTATCCCCACTGCTGAAAAAGAACTATCCCCACTGCTGAAAAAGAACTATCCCCACTGCTGAAAAATAACTATCCCCACTGCTTGAAAAGAACTATCCCCACTGCTGAAAAAGAACTATCCCCACTGCTGAAAAAGAACTATCCCCACTGCTGAAAAAGAACTATCCCCACTGCTGAAAAAGAACTATCCCCACTGCTTGAAAACAACTATCAGTAAGAACACTGTGGCTGTATAGAAATCCGTAAGATTCACTCATCTATATCAGAATAGTGTGATGTTTACTAATACTATGACTTTCAATACACCTCTCGTATAACAAAACATAGCCCTATCATATTATTAACAATGACATATTATATATTATTATAGATATGATAGTTACTAGATATAATCATTATTGATTGACATTTGAAAGATGAATATCTGGTTATAAATAATCTCTTAAACTCTGTTTAAGCATTTTCTCTGTCAGGTAATGTCTAAAAATCTAGTGAGGCATATTTTTAAAATTGACAGGCATGATATATACAGGCATGATATATACAGGCATGATATACAGGCATGATATATACAGGCATGATATACAGGCATGATATATACAGGCATGATATACAGACATGATATACAGGCATGATATACAGGCATGATATATACAGGCATGATATATACAAGCATGATATACAGGCATGATATACAGGCATGATATATACAGGCCTGATATATACAGCCATGATATACAGGCATGATATATACAGGCATGATATATACAGGCATGATATACAGGCATGATATATACAGGCATGATATATACAGGCATGATATATACAGGCATGATATATACAGGCATGATATATACAGGCATGACATATACAGGCATGATATATACAGGCATGATATATACAGGCATGATATACAGGCATGATATACAGGCATGATATACAGGCATGATATATACAGGCCTGATATATACAGCCATGATATACAGGCATGATATATACAGGCATGATATACAGCCATGATATATACAGGCATGATATATACAAGCATGATATACAGGCATGATATACAGGCATGATATATACAGGCCTGATATATACAGCCATGATATACAGGCATGATATATACAGGCATGATATATACAAGCATGATATACAGGCATGATATATACAGGCATGATATATACAGGCATGATATATACAGGCATGATATATACAGCCATGATATACAGGCATGATATATACAGGCATGATATATACAGGCATGATATACAGGCATGATATATACAGGCATGATATATACAGGCATGATATATACAGCCATGATATACAGGCATGATATATACAGGCATGATATATACAGCCATGATATATACAGGCATGATATATACAGCCATGATATACAGGCATGATATATACAGGCATGATATATACAGGCATGATATATACAGCCATGATATATACAGGCATGATATATACAGGCATGATATACAGGCATGATATATACAGCCATGATATACAGGCATGATATACAGGCATGATATATACAGGCATGATATATACAGGCCTGATATATACAGCCATGATATACAGGCATGATATACAGGCATGATATATACAGGCATGATATATACAGGCATGATATATACAGGCATGATATATACAGGCATGATATATACAGGCATGATATATACAGCCATGATATATACAGGTATGATATATACAGCCATGATATATACAGGTATGATATATACAGCCATGATATATACAGGCATGATATATACAGGCATGATATATACAGGCATGATATACAGGCATGATATACAGGCATGATATATACAGGCATGATATATACAGGCATGATATATACAGGCATGATATATACAGGCATGATATATACAGGCATGATATACAGGCATGATATACAGGCATGATATATACAGGCATGGTATATACAGGCATGATATATACAGGCATGATATATACAGGCATGACATATACAGGCATGATATATACAGGCATGATATATACAGGCATGATATATACAGGCATGATATATACAGGCATGATATATACAGGCATGATATATACAGGCATGATATATACAGGCATGATATACAGCCATGATATATACAGCCATGATATATACAGGCATGATATATACAGGCATGATATATACAGGCATGATACATTCGTAATTAGGATATTTCTCCACAATATTAAAAATATATTATATATTTAATATATTAAATCAATTAGTTAATATATCAGCATATGTATAGTTTAATATATCAGCATATATATAGTTTAATATATCATCAGATTTAATCTCTTTTGATGCAATATAATATTCATAATCACTATATATACATTGGGGAATTTAAATGTATCATTTATATGCATGATGTGTATTTTATATTTAAATTGAATTTAAATTGAATTTAAATTTGTGATTAATCTAGTTGTATCATGCCTTTCAATTATATCAATAATATATATTATCTATATATAATATCTACATATAATAGCTACATATAATAGCTACATATCCATCGCTATTATTAATAACCAAATAATGTAATGTGTACATTATCATTAGTATTCATGAAATATAATATGAATTATTAATTTTTTAAGAGTAGATTTATTATATAATCAATCTTTTGCATATAACCCGTGATAGCTCAGTTGGTAGAGCGGGGGACTGTAGATGTTAAAATTACAATGTTGTAATCCCTAGGTCGGCGGTTCGACTCCGTCTCGCGGGAAATTTTTTTTTGATTATTTTATTATTTTAAGGAATTTTGTATATTATATAAATTTATTATATTTATAAATAAATATAAATTTATTATATTATTAATAATATAATTTATTTTAAATGTATCTGGAGTAATATATATCATTTACTTGTTTAATTTTTATATACAATTTGTACTAATTTATATATATGTTTTTAAAATATATCTTATTATTTATTTGCATTATATATATATATATGTGATAAGTTATTGAATATGAGTTTATTGATATACTATGCAGAAAGTTAATATAATGTTATCAAAAATATATTTACTTTGAACATAATGAAACTATAATATAGTAATATTATATTATACTATAACAATATTATTTTGATTATGAAAAAAAAAGTGCAGATAAATTAAAATAAAATGTGAATATTTGTAAAATATTAGTATATTTTGGTTATTTTTGGTTATTTCTATATGGAATATTGTCATCAAATTTAGAATAAAATAGATAAATTCAATATACATAGTTTAATTTTGTATGTAGAATTGAATTATGTTCATTTCAACGCCTTTTTTTACAATACACATTCACATGCACACTCACACAGTCCCACCTCAGAAATTGGGTGGAAAGTGCCATTAAGAATGAGAATAACTATTCGGACAATGGAAAAGTGGTCTCCAATGTTGGTACATTTGTACATTTGCTTTCAATATTCATTTCCTAAGTTGGAGTATTTAAAGTTAATAAATCTAACATATACACCCAACATTGTATCTATCTATTGTATTTGAAACTATTGTAACCGTATGATATTATGTTATATTCAGGTATCCATAAGATACCTTAATCTGACCTATACCCTATGTCAACACCAATCGCTGCCTCTTGTAGGATGTTATCCTATGTGCAGACATTCTGAACATATTTCATCTGGTTCCAATGGCCACTTGTAAACTGATTGACCCTTTGGTGGGCATTGTGATCCATGCGGAGGGAGAACTACTTATTGAGGTAATGGGCTGAGCCATCGGGAGCATGGCGAGGGTGATTAATGCAGTACAGATTGCATACTCACTCATTCACTCACATACTCACTCACTCACCGATATACTCACTCACTCACTCACTCACTCACTCACTCACTCACTTATTCACTCACTCACTCACTCACTCACTCACTTATTCACTCACTTACTCACTCACTCACTTATTCACTTATTCACTCACTCACTCACTTATTCACTCACTTACTCACTCACTCACTCACTCACTCATTTATTCACTCACTCACTCACTTATTCACTCACTTACTCACTCACTCACTCACTCACTCACTCACTTATTCACTCACTTATTCACTCACCCACCCACTCACTCACCCACTCACTCACTTACTCACTCACTCACTCACCCACCCACTCACTCACCCACCCTCTCACTCACTCACCCACCCACTCACCCACTCAATAACCCACCCACTCACCCACTCACCCACTCACTCACTCACTCACTCACTCACTCACCCACTCTGTAACAATGAACACATACCAACATCAGATAAGTGCGCCATTGTTACCTCCTTTGATCCACTTCGTTTGCCGCTACAAGTTGGAGACCATCGAGATCTTCTTATCGCAAGAGAAACTGCGTGACATTCGATGGAACAGACTTTTTAGGGTGAGCATTGTCTTAAATTGTCTTGAATCATCTTATATAATAATGCCTTAGTTGTTTAGCGTTATTATATTATTGTTTCCAATGTGTGTTAGTATTATTTTATGGTTATCTCAGAATTGACCCATCTTCAAATCACTCTTCAAATCACTCTTTAAATCCACTAAACAATTACATCCGCAGTCTATCCTAATGCATAAAGAATCGCAAAACTATCTGGACTTAATGAAATCCTATCTTAGTAAACTTATGGACTTGCTATTAGATCAGGTTAGTTCGCCATCATAACTGCATCATGACTTCACCCTTAATCCCTCCTCCAAATTCATCCCTAACAACTCCTATACACGCTCCTAACCCCTTTTATAACTCCAAACCCAAACCCCTAACTCTCACAACCAATTCTAAATTCCCTATCACTAATCCATTAACTCTTAAACCTTAACCCTTAATCCCCTAATCACCTACAACTAATCTCTTAACCCCACCCTCTTACACAATAAAGATATCCCATCCCTAGATTTACCCCTAACCCCACACTTATCCCATCCATAATCTCCCCTAACCTCTCCCCTAATCTCTCCCTTAACCTCTCTCCTAACTTCTCTCCTAATATCTCCCCTAATCTCTCCTCTAAACACACCCAATACTTTTCCCATAACCTCTCCCCTAACCTCTCCTCTAAACATACCCAATACTTCTCCCCTAACATCTCCCTTAACCTCTCTCCTAACCTCTCTAAGAATACCCAATACTTCTCCCTTGACATCTCCCTTAACCTCTCCCCTAACCTCTCCTCTAACCATACCTAATACTTCTCCTCTAATCTCTCCCCTAATCTCTCCCTCAACCTCTCCTCTAACCTCTCCCCTAATCAGTCCCATGAGCTCTCCCTTAACCTCTCTCCTAACCTCTCTCCTAACCTCTCCCCTAACCTCTCTCCTAACCTCTCCCCTAACCTCTCTCCTAACATCTCCCCTAACCTCTCCCTTAACGTCTCCCCTAACCTCTCCCCTAACGTCTCCCCTAACCTCTCCTCTAACCATACCCAATACTTCTCCCCTAATCTCTCCCTTAACCTCTCCCCTAACCTCTCCTCTAACCACACCTACAAATTCCCTCAGTGCCAGTTACCCCACGAACACGCCGGTTTCCGTGAACCCGGTTTCAAGTCGAATGCGAATGTGTTCAACCAGTGCCTGCAACTTGTCCACATACTCAGCGAGGAGTTTGCGGAGTGGTTTGGCGGCGTCGACAGGCTCCACATCGAACACCTCGTGCAGGTGTGGACCTCCGAGTCCTTCCAGGACCACCATAGGATGAGCATGGGCACCGTGGTTTGTAGGGCAGAGGTCGGCGGGTGCTATGGTAGCTACGGGTTTGGCGGGTAGGTGTACGTGAGAAATGCGGAAAATCAATGAATAAATCTTCACGGAAAGAATGTTTTCTTTGTGCTCCTTTCAGCCTGCGTCGTAGCCTTTTAAATAATTGGGACATTTCCCAAACCCGTAATCCCATAACTAGCGTGAACTTTAACCCTTTACCCGAACCCGTAATCCCATAACTAGCGTGAACCTTAACCCTTTACCCGAACCCGTAATCTCATAACTAGCGTGAACCTTAACCCTTTACCCGAACCCGTAATCCCATAACTAGCGTGAACCTTAACCCTTTACCCGAACCCGTAATCTCATAACTAGCGTGAACCTTAACCCTTTACCCGAACCCGTAATCCCATAATTAGCGTGAACCTTAACCCTTTACCCGAACCCGTAATCCCATAACTAGCGTGAACCTTAACCCTTTACCCGAACCCGTAATCCCATAACTAGCGTGAACTTTAACCCTTTACCCGACCCCGCTCAAACCCCACTCAGGACATTAACGAGTACGAACACTGGAAAGAGCCTCGTATGCTTGTGGAAGTGATTCTCTGCTACTTCAAAACGAATATCCACGAATACGTGTTTCTATTTAATTTGATGATGTGCTTCAATACCCGTTACATGGCCCAGTTTCAGTTCCTCAAGGACTACCTAGAAATTGAAGTAACAAAGGTTGTTTCCTCTTTATGTTGTTAATTGCAAGGACATTCTAGCTTTTTTTTATAAATTTTGATTATTTTCTTCGTCGGGTTTGAAATAAAGTTTATTTATTAATTTATTAATTTAAATTGGTTTCTAGAATTTCACCGTCGAGTGGAAGAGGGGAGCCTATTTCGCTTTCGTCAAAGTCTATCATGACAAGAACTGGATTGAGAAGACTAAAGCTAAGGTTTGCATGTATTTTAGTTACGCAAATGATTCTGGTGTATTTGTTTTAGAAATTGGTCAACCTAACTTAGCTACCCGTACCTTTAACAGCCTGTAACTACCTCTAACTACTTCTAATTACCTTTAACTACCTCTAACTACTTCTAATTACCTTTAACTACCTCTAACTACCTCTAACTACTTCTAATTACCTTTAACTACCTCTAACTACCTCTAACTACTTCTAATTACCTTTAACTACCTCTAACTACTTCTTACTACACCCCTGCGAAATAGATCCTGCAATACATCATTCTGCCTTCCTTTGTAAACTGTTTCTTCAAAAGCGAACACTGCGCTCTGATTGGTGGAGAGCCGGATCCCGAAAATGATGACATCCAAAACAACATAATCAGTAATTTTGTGAATGTGGTTTGTTACTACTACTACTACTACTACTACTACTACTACTACTACTACTACTACTACTACTACTACTACTACTACTACTACTACTACTGCTACTGTTACTGCTACTGCTACTGCTACCGTTACCGTTATCGCTACTGTCGCTGCTACTACTACTGCTACTACTACTGTTACTACTACTGTTACTGCTACTGTTACTGCTACTGCTACTGCTACTGCTACTACTACTACTGCTACTACTACTGTCGCTGCAACTGCTACTGTCACTGCTACTGCTACTGTTACTGCTACTACTACTGTCGCTGCTACTGCTACTGTCACTGCTACTGCCACTGCCGCTATCGCTACCAAATTATGCTTGGAGTTGAATTAGTTTAACGTATTTGATTGACAGGTCATTGAGCCGGAGAAAAAGATAGCTGATGGAGACGCCATTCGTATCCTCTTGTTACAATTCTCGTCACTTCTTGTAGAACATGCTCACCATCACATCCACGATGTCTACAACAAGTTATAATTTCACCCGCACTTCCCAAATACAGCATTCCTCCTAATTTTCTACTCCCGACTTTAACGCTTTTTTCTGATACGACATCGAGGCACCTTTGATCTTAACACACTGTTGACCCTTGACCCTTATACATATATCATACATTTATTGAAACGATACCGTTATTTAGTAATTAATAAAATGCATATATTTAGTTTTTACTGCGATACTCACAGAAAACAGGGCAAGAAACTGAGGAGACTAATGACCTATGCTTGGCCTTGTCTGCTGGCCAAGATGTGCATTGACCCGATTACAAAATACCACGGACACTTGTTACTCTCCCATATCATCGCAAAGTTTGCCATACACAAGCGTATTGTTTTGCAGGTTACTAGAATAGTTGTCTTGAAATGTCGTTTACAAGTAGTTTTATTGAAAGTAATATTATAACTGTCTTGTTAGTTTTATAGAAAGTAATATTATAACTGTCTAGTTAGTTTTATAGAGAGTAATATTATAACCGTCTAGTTAGTTTTATAGAAAGTAATATTATAACTGTCTAGTTAGTTTTATAGAAAGTAATATTATAACTGTCTAGTTAGTTTTATAGAAAGTAATATTATAACTGTCTAGTTAGTTTTATAGAAAGTAATATTATAACTGTCTAGTTAGTTTTATAGAAAGTAATATAACTGTCTAGTTAGTTTTATAGAAAGTAATATTATAACTGTCTAGTTAGTTTTATAGATAGTAATATTATAACTGTCTAGTTAGTTTTATAGAAAGTAATATTATAACTGTCTAGTTAGTTTTATAGAAAGTAATATTATAACTGTCTAGTTAGTTTTATAGAAAGTAATATTATAACTGTCTAGTTAGTTTTATAGAAAGTAATATTATAACTATCTAGTTAGTTTTATAGAAAGTAATATTATAACTGTCTAGTTAGTTTTATAGAAAGTAATATTATAACTGTCTAGTTAGTTTTATAGAAAGTAATATTATAACTGTCTAGTTAGTTTTATAGAAAGTAATATTATAACTGTCTTGTTAGTTTTATAGAAAGTAATATTATAACTGTCTAGTTAGTTTTATAGAAAGTAATATTATAACTGTCTAGTTAGTTTTATAGAGAGTAATATTATAACCGTCTAGTTAGTTTTATAGAAAGTAATATTATAACCGTCTAGTTAGTTTTATAGAAAGTAATATTATAACTGTCTAGTTAGTTTTATAGAAAGTAATATTATAACTGCCTAGTTAGTTTTATAGAAAGTAATATTATAACTGTCTAGTTAGTTTTATAGAAAGTAATATTATAACTGTCTAGTTAGTTTTATAGAAAGTAATATTATAACTGTCTAGTTAGTTTTATAGAAAGTAATATTATAACTGTCTTGTTAGTTTTATAGAAAGTAATATTATAACTGTCTAGTTAGTTTTATAGAAAGTAATATTATAACTGTCTAGTTAGTTTTATAGAGAGTAATATTATAACCGTCTAGTTAGTTTTATAGAAAGTAATATTATAACCGTCTAGTTAGTTTTATAGAAAGTAATATTATAACCGTCTAGTTAGTTTTATAGAAAGTAATATTATAACTGTCTAGTTAGTTTTATAGAAAGTAATATTATAACTGTCTAGTTAGTTTTATAGAAAGTAATATTATAACTGTCTAGTTAGTTTTATAGAAAGTAATATTATAACTGTCTTGTTAGTTTTATAGAAAGTAATATTATAACTGTCTAGTTAGTTTTATAGAAAGTAATATTATAACTGTCTAGTTAGTTTTATAGAAAGTAATATTATAACTGTCTAGTTAGTTTTATAGAGAGTAATATTATAACCGTCTAGTTAGTTTTATAGAAAGTAATATTATAACCGTCTAGTTAGTTTTATAGAAAGTAATATTATAACCGTCTAGTTAGTTTTATAGAAAGTAATATTATAACCGTCTAGTTAGTTTTATAGAAAGTAATATTATAACCGTCTAGTTAGTTTTATAGAAAGTAATATTATAACTGTCTAGTTAGTTTTATAGAAAGTAATATTATAACTGTCTAGTTAGTTTTATAGAAAGTAATATTATAACTGTCTAGTTAGTTTTATAGAAAGTAATATTATAACTGTCTTGTTAGTTTTATAGAAAGTAATATTATAACTGTCTAGTTAGTTTTATAGAAAGTAATATTATAACTGTCTAGTTAGTTTTATAGAAAGTAATATTATAACTGTCTAGTTAGTTTTATAGAAAGTAATATTATAACTGTCTAGTTAGTTTTATAGAAAGTAATATTATAACTGTCTAGTTAGTTTTATAGAAAGTAATATTATAACTGTCTTGTTAGTTTTATAGAAAGTAATATTATAACTGTTTAGTTAGTTTTATAGAAAGTAATATTATAACTGTCTAGTTAGTTTTATAGAAAGTAATATTATAACTGTCTTGTTAGTTTTATAGAAAGTAATATTATAACTGTCTAGTTAGTTTTATAGAAAGTAATATTATAACTGTTTAGTTAGTTTTATAGAAAGTAATATTATAACTGTCTAGTTAGTTTTATAGAAAGTAATATTATAACTGTCTAGTTAGTTTTATAGAAAGTAATATTATAACTGTCTAGTTAGTTTTATAGAAAGTAATATTATAACTGTCTAGTTAGTTTTATAGAAAGTAATATTATAACTGTCTTGTTAGTTTTATAGAAAGTAATATTATAACTGTCTAGTTAGTTTTATAGAAAGTAATATTATAACTGTCTAGTTAGTTTTATAGAAAGTAATATTATAACTGTCTAGTTAGTTTTATAGAGAGTAATATTATAACCGTCTAGTTAGTTTTATAGAAAGTAATATTATAACCGTCTAGTTAGTTTTATAGAAAGTAATATTATAACCGTCTAGTTAGTTTTATAGAAAGTAATATTATAACCGTCTAGTTAGTTTTATAGAAAGTAATATTATAACTGTCTAGTTAGTTTTATAGAAAGTAATATTATAACTGTCTAGTTAGTTTTATAGAAAGTAATATTATAACTGTCTAGTTAGTTTTATAGAAAGTAATATTATAACTGTCTAGTTAGTTTTATAGAAAGTAATATTATAACTGTCTTGTTAGTTTTATAGAAAGTAATATTATAACTGTCTAGTTAGTTTTATAGAAAGTAATATTATAACTGTCTAGTTAGTTTTATAGAAAGTAATATTATAACTGTCTAGTTAGTTTTATAGAAAGTAATATTATAACTGTCTAGTTAGTTTTATAGAAAGTAATATTATAACTGTCTTGTTAGTTTTATAGAAAGTAATATTATAACTGTTTAGTTAGTTTTATAGAAAGTAATATTATAACTGTCTAGTTAGTTTTATAGAAAGTAATATTATAACTGTCTTGTTAGTTTTATAGAAAGTAATATTATAACTGTCTAGTTAGTTTTATAGAAAGTAATATTATAACTGTTTAGTTAGTTTTATAGAAAGTAATATTATAACCGTCTAGTTAGTTTTATAGAAAGTAATATTATAACTGTCTAGTTAGTTTTATAGAAAGTAATATTATAACTGTCTAGTTAGTTTTATAGAAAGTAATATTATAACTGTCTAGTTAGTTTTATAGAAAGTAATATTATAACAGTCTAGTTAGTTTTATAGAAAGTAATATAACTGTCTAGTTAGTTTTATAGAAAGTAATATTATAACTGTCTAGTTAGTTTTATAGATAGTAATATTATAACTGTCTAGTTAGTTTTATAGAAAGTAATATTATAACTGTCTAGTTAGTTTTATAGAAAGTAATATTATAACTGTCTAGTTAGTTTTATAGAAAGTAATATTATAACTGTCTAGTTAGTTTTATAGAAAGTAATATTATAACTGTCTAGTTAGTTTTATAGAAAGTAATATTATAACTGTCTAGTTAGTTTTATAGAAAGTAATATTATAACTGTCTAGTTAGTTTTATAGAAAGTAATATTATAACTGTCTTGTTAGTTTTATAGAAAGTAATATTATAACTGTCTAGTTAGTTTTATAGAAAGTAATATTATAACTGTCTAGTTAGTTTTATAGAGAGTAATATTATAACCGTCTAGTTAGTTTTATAGAAAGTAATATTATAACCGTCTAGTTAGTTTTATAGAAAGTAATATTATAACTGTCTAGTTAGTTTTATAGAAAGTAATATTATAACTGCCTAGTTAGTTTTATAGAAAGTAATATTATAACTGTCTAGTTAGTTTTATAGAAAGTAATATTATAACTGTCTAGTTAGTTTTATAGAAAGTAATATTATAACTGTCTAGTTAGTTTTATAGAAAGTAATATTATAACTGTCTAGTTAGTTTTATAGAAAGTAATATTATAACTGTCTTGTTAGTTTTATAGAAAGTAATATTATAACTGTCTAGTTAGTTTTATAGAAAGTAATATTATAACTGTCTAGTTAGTTTTATAGAGAGTAATATTATAACCGTCTAGTTAGTTTTATAGAAAGTAATATTATAACCGTCTAGTTAGTTTTATAGAAAGTAATATTATAACTGTCTAGTTAGTTTTATAGAAAGTAATATTATAACTGTCTAGTTAGTTTTATAGAAAGTAATATTATAACTGTCTAGTTAGTTTTATAGAAAGTAATATTATAACTGTCTAGTTAGTTTTATAGAAAGTAATATTATAACTGTCTTGTTAGTTTTATAGAAAGTAATATTATAACTGTCTAGTTAGTTTTATAGAAAGTAATATTATAACTGTCTAGTTAGTTTTATAGAGAGTAATATTATAACCGTCTAGTTAGTTTTATAGAAAGTAATATTATAACCGTCTAGTTAGTTTTATAGAAAGTAATATTATAACCGTCTAGTTAGTTTTATAGAAAGTAATATTATAACCGTCTAGTTAGTTTTATAGAAAGTAATATTATAACTGTCTAGTTAGTTTTATAGAAAGTAATATTATAACTGTCTAGTTAGTTTTATAGAAAGTAATATTATAACTGTCTAGTTAGTTTTATAGAAAGTAATATTATAACTGTCTAGTTAGTTTTATAGAAAGTAATATTACTTAATATTATCTAAATTCTAATTCAATATTATGAATTTATGTAATGCAAATAAACAATAGTGTTATTGTGTTTTTCAGCATATAAATATGTTTTGTTCAGTGTTACTTTATGAGTCCCATTCAATAGGTTTTCCACAGTCTGTTAAAGGCACACCCCGTTGAACCCAGAGCCGTGGTCAGGTCCGCTTTGGACATTCTAACTCCCGCTATGCCTGATCGTATGGAGGATGGAAATGTTTGTATATATGTAGTCATTATGTAGTCATTATGTAGTCATTATGTAGTCATTATGTAGTCATTATGTAGTCATTATGTAGTCATTATATAGTCATCATGTAGTCATTATGTAGTCATTATGTAGTCATTATGTAGACATTATGTAGTCATTATATAGTCATCATGTAGTCATTATGTAGTCATTATGTAGTCATTATATAGTCATTATGTAGTCATTATATAGTCATCATAATTCCATTATCGATGTTGTATGATGTTCTTTAGCTTCTCATGATTCATCTCCATAACAGACTATGCTTGTTCATTGGTCGAGGAAGATTATAATGGAGGATGGACACACGTTATCGCAACTCGTTCACATTCTGTTTGTATTGATCACTTATAACAACTCTATTGTATTATTATATTTGCCATTCATTGTTTAACTAAGTCTAGTCATCTCGAATGGAGGAAATACCAATATTCTAATAATTGTACACGAGTCATTCTTTAAGTTGTAAGTACTCCTACTTCATTACCTCCCACATCTATCGTATTGCTTACCTATCTATAATAAGCGCCTGCGATATACCATGTATATTTACCTCCCCGTTGGTATTTACACTTTCATATATTATAGGACCTTGATTGTGAAACACTTCAAAGTTTACTTTCCGGTCCGACATAGTATTATCAACCTCATGAACAATTCCATTCATCGACTTGGATTCACCCCTTCGGTTTCTTAATACTCATCTCGCAGTCGACATCCGATTGTAATAATGAACTCCTTAAATAAATAAATTCTAGATTCAATCTTTGAGATATAAAAAAAATTAATTTTTGAAAATTTAATTTAAAGACAAATTATTAACCAGAATTCAATTTCATGAGATATTAATGAGATTTAACTCAAACTAAAAGACAATTTCAATCTATCACCGACCTTTGACTAATCCCGCCGATTTGTATAATAAATGCGAACACCCGTCAGGCTACCATGGACCACCGTAAACTCTCCGTAGATCTCGCTGAAGTCATCATCAAATGGGACTTGATGTTGAGTCGACGAGAATGTTTTAACATTCCCCCCGCTGACCCCAATGACCCCACGATGACTGAACCTCCAAACTCCTATGTTTGAAACTTTACGGCACTTGTTATTTATATACTCTCGATTCTGTGTTCAAGAAACTTGTTTATATTCGATTAGAGATTTTGCTAATTTCTGTTATTTATTATCGTGAGATTATCAATATTTGACTATTTCTTTACTTCAATTTAAAATCTTATTTATTCATCTTCGCAACAGTCTTTGTTGCCAATAGCAACGGAACATTGTAATCAAGTGGTGAACTTCCTGCTGCGTATTGCATGTCAGGTATGTACTTATTCACGTCTTCTGGTACCAAGCATTCCACCAAATGTCTATAAAGTTTATCCTAGCCCTTCTATTCTGACTATCCTCTAGCTAACTTCCATCAACCTTCCATCAACTAACCTCTCGCTGATGCATAATATGCTATTAACAGACCCTTATTAAGTCCAATCTCCTATAACTATGAGGGAGTCAAAGATACTCCCACTACATATCATTCCAAGACCTACCTGCGTCCTGCCCCAGATCTATCACACCCCGAGACAATGTCTGTATGACAGATCTTACATTTACTCGCTTTGATCTATTCTCTTACAAGTCACTACCAAACCCTTACTTAACCCTTATTTAACCCTTACTAAACCCTTACTAAACCCTTACTAAACCTTACTAAACCCTTACTAAACCCATTACTAAACACTTACTAAACACTTACTAAACCCTTACTAAACCCTTACTAAACCCTTACTAAACCCTTACTAAACCCTTACTAAACCCTTACTAAACACTTACTAAACCCTTACTAAACCATTACTAAACCCTTACTAAACCCTTACTAAACATTTACTAAACCCTTGCTAAACCCTTACTAAATCCTTACTAAACCCTTACTAAACCCTTACTAAACCCTTACTAAACCCTTACTAAACCCTTACTAAACCCTTACTAAACCCTTACTAAACCATTATTAAACCCTTACTAAACACTTACTAAACCCTTACTAAACCCTTACTAAACACTTACTAAACCCTTACTAAACCCTTACTAAACCATTACTAAACCCTTACTAAACACTTACTAAACCCTTACTAAACCATTACTAAACCCTTACTAAACCCTTACTAACCCTTACTTAGCCCTTACTAAACCCTTACTAAACCCTTACTAAACCCTTACTAAACACTTACCAAACCCTTACTAAACCCTTACTAAACCCTTACTTAACCCTTACTAAACCCTTACTAAACCCTTACTAAACCCTTACTAAACCCTTACTAAACCCTTACTAAACCCTTACTAAGTGCTTCATGATTATACACACCAGGTCAACGAGCCCCAAAATAACAGCAGTACCTCGGGACCCGGGGAACTATTGTCCAAACACTGCGTTGCGTTGTTGAAGTCTGCCCTCGACCGCTGGCCCAATAGCGATTTGAAGCTGTCCTGGTTCGAGAAGATTCTGATGTCCGTCGACAGCCATACCCCTAACATCAGCAACATTGTAACTGCTCTCGAGTTACTTAACTTTCTTCTTACCATCATGGTTAGTTAGTTAGTTAGTTAGTTAGTTAGTTAGTTAGTTAGTTAGTTAGAAGGCGTAGCTTGTCTTGCTAGTTGGTAACTATATACTTCTCCGAATGCACTCCGCAGAAAAAGGACGTGATCCTGCAAAGTTTGAAACCTCTTCAAAGGGGAATTGCTGCAAATATGAGTTGTCCGAACTCCAAGGTAGAAATCTATAAGAAATATTTATCACCAATTTATATTATTATCATTATCTATCATAATATGTTTCTTTTCTATTGTTTAAGTACGATTTTGCAATATTGCCAACTCTGTCACCCAGCCCCCGCCTTAGTACCACTCGCTACAGCATATCAGCGTACTCTCTTCCTTTGACGTCAGGTGATCCGCTCGGTACACAATCTGTTATCGCGGCTGATGTCGCTGTTCCCCACGGAGCCGGCTTCGAGCACAGTTGCAAGCCAACACGAAGAACTTGAACAGCTTTATGCCTGCGTCAGCAAAGTGAT
>OZ038312.1:22463984-22496484 GCA_964035775.1 Osedax frankpressi
TAATTTAATGGTTTTCCTTCGCGATAATAATTTATACAACATATATTTAGTTATAAAATTGGATCCACTTATTAGTAAATAGTTTTAAATTTGTTTCGAATGATCTAAATACTCACTGATTACATACACTAAATACCCACTGATTACATACACTAAATACTCACTGATTACATACACTAAATACCCACTGATTACATACACTAACTACCCACTGATTACATACACTAAATACCCACTGATTACATACACTAAGTACCCACTAAGTACATACACTAAGTACCCACTAAGTACATACACTAAGTACCCACTAAGTACATACACTAAGTACCCACTAAGTACATACACTAAATACCCACTGATTACATACACTAACTACCCACTGATTACATACACTAAATACCCACTGATTACATACACTAAGTACCCACTAAGTACATACACTAAGTACCCACTAAGTACATACACTAAGTACCCACTAAGTACATACACTAAGTACCCACTAAGTACATACACTAAGTACCCACTAAGTACATACACTAAGTACCCACTAAGTACCCACTAAATACATACACTAAGTACCCACTAAGTACATACACTAAGTACCCACTAAGTACATACACTAAGTACCCACTAAGTACATACACTAAGTACCCACTAAGTACATACACTAAGTACCCACTAAGTACCCACTAAATACATACACTAAGTACCCACTAAGTACATACACTAAGTACCCACTAAGTACATACACTAAGTACCCACTGATCATTTACCCATTGACTACAGCCCAGATGTCGGTGGTCAGCGAGATGTTAATCTTGTCTTTGGACCTGGTGAAGAACCGTGTGGGTGTTATGGCCCCTGACATGAGAAAGGGTTTCATCGGCGGTATTTTGGTCGGTCTGATCGAGAAATCTCCCGACGTGAAGATCATACGTGCCATCACTCGCATGTGCGAGGACTGGGTCAAGGGCAAGGTCAGTGTGGGCGGCAATAGGTGCCTTATATAGGTTAGGGCAATATAGGTGTGCTTGGGATGTTTGAGGATTAGGTTATAGTAGGTTTAGTGTGGTGGGGATAAGATATCAAGGTCTTAGTAGGTTTAGTATGGTGGGGATAAGATATCAAGGTCTTAGTAGGTTTAGTATGGTGGTGATAAATTACTTATATTGAAATCAGTGAAAGTTCTGGGAATGATTAGTGACTCATTCGCTCTACCCCCATTTCTCTAACTCCTTATCCCTAATCTTCCACTGCTTAACTTATCCCTAATCTCTTCCCTAATCTCATACCTTATTCTCTTATCAGTCCTAATATTATCCACTCGCAGTTCTTCATTTTACTGTTTACCCTAATGGCATTGCTCTTTCTCCCGCTCTCTCGCTTGGGCTCGATCTCTTCCTTATCACCCACTCTCGCCTACTCGGGATCTCGCTCCTATATTCAGGTACAACAAGCCAACACCAACCAATCGCCTTCCCTGCGCGAAAAGTCTATACTAATGTGTAAGCTTATGCAACACGTCGAAAAGCGTTTCTCCGAGGATTCCGACCTGAACACGCAGTTCCTCGAACTGGTCGACTACATCTACAGGTCAGCTGACCGCTTAAGGTGATCCGCTCGAATCGGCGAAATTCCTACGCGCCGCCCCCCCCAACACCGCAGGGACGGTTCCCTCGCCAACACCGAACTCACCAACAAACTGGAGCCGGCTTTCCTCTCCGGCCTGCGTTGCCACCTGCCCGTACTCCGCTCCCGTTTCATCACCACGTTCCACATGAACGTGAAACGACAGATCAGCAATCGCCTCGAGTACGTCGTGAACACGCAGAACTGGGAGACCATGGGCTCGCACTACTGGATCAAGCAAGCCATCGACGTTAGTTTCGTTGCGCGTTCCGCGTTCCGTGTACGATTGCGCCGTGGTTCTGTGCACCGCGACGCGGGTTTGCGAGTGGGGTTTTCGACGGTCGATAACCTCCTTCCACTCCGAGCGCAGATGATAATCACGGGTTCCAGTAGAACCAGTCTCATCCAGCCCAAGGTCACTCGAGCCAGGAACGCCAGTCTCGTGTCTCTGAAGAGCCTCTATACCGAAGATAAACAACGCGATAAGGACATTTGCATGATGGAGATAGTAGAGGTGAGTGACCTTTGAACTCCCTCCTATAGCGTTGCCGTTTAACCTACTCTCGCCTCGTTAGCCCAAACCGTTCCCGATACCCAACGCCACCATTGAACTCTATACAATCGGTGACAATTTAGGACGACAAGCTCGTAGCTGAAATGAACAACTATAGGAGTTCATTTGAGGTTTACATGGCGACTGCGGAGAAGCAATCCGACGACGACGAAACCTACCGCAACGCAAACTGCATCGCCGGCGTAGACAATCTGGGCCGCGGTACGCTGACCACGATGTACCCACCCGGGGCGTCGGTCACTTCCCTGGTCACCATGGCTAAACTGCATTCCACCTTCGTCGAGATATCCCACGAGGTAAATGTAGCGAGGTAAATGTAGCGAGATGGATGGTGCAAACGTGAGATGTATTAAAGTCTACGATGTAATAGCATAAGTAAGATTGCATACAATCCGTATAAAACAATTGCTCGATTACTCTATAAAGTACTCTATAAGGTACTATATAAAGTACTATATAAGGTACTATATAAGGTAATACTTTTAATACTTTTGATATACTAAATATATCAAAAGCTATCTTGCCCGAGGTAATCCGATTACATATTTTCATCTTCAGACGAAATCATTGGAGTTTATGAATGCAGTCGCTGAGATTTGCCATTCTAACACCTGCCTCTCGCACGACCTCTGGGTTCAACTGTTTCCAAGTATATTCAAAAGCATGGACTACAATAGACAGAATGTTTGCATCTTCTTTCAACGCCCGTCTGCGTGATTAGGGCGGATATCTTGAACTCTCCGTATATCAATAGTCCACATATTCCCACTAGGAACCTTCTCTCTTACATTCCTGCCAATCTTTATTCGACATACTTCTCTTTCCCCTTTATTCTTTCAATGCAATTCTTATCTTTAGCATTTCGGTGAAGAATCTAATCTCTAATCTAATCTCTATTTTTCTTTAGCAACAATTTTATGCAGTTCCTCCATTCTACGTTGCCCAAATCCTCTATAAATATACTTCTTTTTCTCTCATTTCACGGTTTCCTATTAATATTTGTTATATCGCTTTTGGTTGTCAGGCACTCATGAAGCAGATTGACTACTTCTTGAGCAGTGGCAGCCATTTGATACAGAAAGACGTGCATCCCAGCGGAGTTCATACTTTCTTCGAAGGCGTCACAAAGTGCATACCTCCATTATACATCTCACCGGCCATCATCAAGTATCTTGGTTTGTAAACAATGAGTCACGAGTCGACAAATTCATTTTATTATTATCTCATCTGCTTCCTTTCCCAATTCCATTGCCATATTTGTCCGACATCCCATTGTCTACAGGACCCATCTCTGTCTGACAGGTCATACCCATCTTTGTCTGACATATGCCATTGTTTACAGGTCACACCCACAACATGTGGCATCGTAGTCTGTTTACCTTGGAGCAATGCGTAATTGACAATGAGTACCTGGAGAGTTTGCACGTCGATAACGCAGTACAAACCATTGATGACCCCAAGTCTGACCCAGACAATCTTATCATGGACGAAGAACAAAACGTTTTTACATTTTTATGGATTTTATGAATTAACTATGAATGTTTTTGCAAGTTTTGTTTACGTGAAAATAATTTACTATATTTAAATGATAATTATTAAATAACTATGAGTTCAATTAAGTTATCTTATATATTTGTTTAAATATATATCTTATTCAATAATCAGGATATTAAACTATTGTTAAGTTGATATGGTATTTTTGGGATTATTAAAAATCTAAACATTTAAAAAAATATTATTTTGTAATATACTTAATTATTTTTTAACTTCATACACTATTTATATAATAAGCTGATAATTCAGCAAATGAATATTGAATAATACATTTTGTAACTATTTGATTTTTATTAATATAAATCTTTATTTTGAATATATATTAAATCTAAAATCATTTATCATAATTGATATTATATTTTCAATTTTATTTTATACTAAGTATGTAATTATGATTTATATTTATTTGATAATAATATTTAAATGGATTAGAATCATGTGATTTATTTGTATGCAAATGACATGTATATATTAATTATCTAATGATGTTGTAGAAGTTTATTATAATTGGACTATTAACTCTTTGTTGATTTTTAATATAAATTTAAAATAAATTCTCATTTTAAATAGTTTTAAATTTTGCTTTATAATTTTAGACATTTTTTTTTATCAATTTATAAAAATATACACACTGATTTAATTGTTATAATAAAATATTTAGAATATAATTAAAATATCTTTTATATTTTTATATCTTTTTATTTTTCTTAATACATCAAAGGATTTTACAAAACTATGACATCATATTATATATATTACATCATTTCGTTTACAGAATATTAAAATAAATATTACTTTAAATATTTATAAAAAAATTTAAGTTTTACTTATTTGAAATATAATAGTAATATAATCTTTTTATGCTTCGTTTTTCCTTTTGCAACGAATTGCAATTCGATTCCCTCAGAAAACGACTCTGAATTATGCCATGTTTATTAATCCGCTGGCATAGAACATGTTTAATTTACAAACGTAAAACACTTGTAATGAAATTTCACCTTCCCGTGGGATATATTTATTTTAAAATTTAATTAAATATTTTTTAATTTAAATTATTTTATCATTATAAATATGGACATTGGAAAATGTATTCAATATATTAGATAACATAAATCACATAAGGAAAGCGTGTTTGAAAGCATGTTTGAAAAACTATTTACTAATTTTAATTTTACTTTCTTAGTAAACATTTCATAAAGGCCAATATGCCAAAACTAGCATTTTCTGTGTGACACGTAGAAATTCCTAAATATTTTATGTGATTATGATCGAAAAACCACGTGATTTTTTAATATGTACACTCTAGATTATTTTAGAATACAAAAAAAATATACATACAACATTTATTATATATAAATAATATAAACTCATGACCTTAATTATATTAATTTTACTTACATTATTGAAAGCTTATCATTTACTCTCTAGGAGACATTATCTTGTTTGACGAAACTTTACGAGCTGGTACGTGAAGACGATTACATGACTGCGATATGGCGAAAGAGGTCACGTTTCCGAGAGACCCGACTGGCATTGACACTGGAACAACATGGTCGATATGGTCCAGCGATTCAGTCATATCGTGACGCTATTCAACGCACAAACAGTCTTCTCGAAGAGCCCAGCAAATTGTTTCCCACCGACTATGAAGAGTTCTATCTTTGGGACTCTCGGTTCATCCGGTTATTTTTATATTTTTGTTATGTTTTGTTATAAACTCTTATTAGATATATTTATTATATATGATTTAATTTACTATTCGAATAACAATTATTGTATAGGTGTGCGAAGGAGTTAAATCAATGGGAGATGGTTTTGAAAACATCCACAGTTAAAATGCCGCATTACAATATGATGATTCTGGATACAGCTTGGCATAATAAAGAATGGACTATAATGAAAGATTCTATGGCTAAAGTTTATAAATCAGTTATTTTGTTACAAACATTTTATATATATTTTAAATTATCTTCTGCTTTTATCTGATTTTACTATAATTAGTATTTTATTTTTATTTTATGCTTTATCAATTACATAATTATAGTTATTTTTATAGTAAATTATAATTATCTATATTTTATTAGAATTTTTAATTTAGGTTAATTAACTTATGCTGCTGTATATATAGATATGTATATATATATATATGTATATATATTTATATATTTATACATTATTTTAAATTTTATTTATCTTTATATTCCTAATTTCAATGGTTATTTCTTCTTTCGTTGCATGAGTATTTTGATCTTATTTTGTAATCATTATTTAAATTTCACCTTATAAATGTAATTTGTACTGTAATTTTTTAATAACTTTTTTAATAAGTATTAATCGTTATTTAGCATTGTTATTAGTATTAATTATATTAATTATTTCATAAATTATATCATAAATTTATAAATTATTTTGTTAATATTTTAATTTAATTTAAAAACTTATAATTAATTAAGGTCGAGTTATCGTGTCCAAAAGAGTTTGCATGGAAAGTAAATTTGTACCGTGGATATCTGGCTATATGCCACCCCGAGGAAAGACATCTGAACATGATTGACAGACTTGTTGAAGTCAGCACGAATCTTGCAGTCAAGGAATGGAGACGATTGCCTCACATTGTTTCCAATATCCACGTCCCTCTTCTACAGGTTTGATATATTTAATCTCAATTGTTTTTTTAGTTAACAATACAATTTGAATTGTTTCTTTTTCATAAAATATGTGGTTCTAAAAATCATGATAACCGACTTATGCATCCATTTTAATTATTATTATATAAAATATTACAGATAATAAGATAATTAAAAAATTAATTTCAATATCGTTAAAATAAAAACTATTTATGAATCAAAATACCTATTTTATTTAATACTTGCAAAGTTTTTTTTATATTTAATATACATAATATTATATAAATAAATTAACAAAAATTAATAGTTCTTCAATTTGCTGGGATTTATTATTGAAAGTTTAAAAAATCATATTTAACTCTTTTATTATAATATTTCAATTATAAATTATAAGTTTAAATATATCATAATAAAATATAATATAGTTAATAAGTAGTTTAGTAAAATGCAAATCAAAAGTAGTTGGTGTTAGATTAAATAAACTCAACTTTTAAATGTGACAAATTTGATTAAAATAGTAAAATTTACAAAAACATATATTATAGTTAGTGTTATATTAAATGGATTTAAACTCATTAAAAAATATATTGTGTATAACTTAATTATTTACAACATATTTAATTAGTATATGCAGTAACAAATATTTTATATTTCTATATAAATCTTAGATATTATTCTGATATTTCAATTTTCTATTCCGTATTTCATTTAAATAGGTTTATATATATATATATATATATATATATATATATGTATATATATTATATATATATTTATATATTATATATTGTAACATATTTTCCAAGATATATTTATAAAGTATAAATGAGTAAAATTATTATCTATGTAAAAAAAGTTAAATAAACTATAAACTGCATAAAATATGTTCAATACTATTTGATTATTACTTTGTTCTATTCGCTACGAATGTTTACCCGACTCTTGGACTGTTGCAGGCATCCCAACAAATCATGGAGTTATCCGAAGCATCTCAGATCGCTTCGGGTTTGCAGTCGAACTCGATCGGCCGCGACTCCCCGATCCACGACATGAAAGCGATCGTGAAGACATGGAAGAACCGACTGCCCGTAATCGCCGACGACCTCTCGCATTGGTCAGACGTGTTCAAGTGGCGCGAACACCACTACGACATGATCGTGGCACGCTACGACCTCTTGCAAGTGGGCGGAACTACGGCGGCCGCCGCAGCCGACTCCCCGGCCGCCGGTGGCGCTACCGCCTCTTCCTCCGGCGTCACCGCCAAACTCTTGCAACAACAACAAACAGCAGCCGCAGTCGCCGCCGCCGCCTCGTCTTCCAGTTCTCCTGTCGTCCAGAAACACATCTTCGGCTCGATGCAACCTCCTCCGAATCCGCCCAAACACAAAACCTCAGCAGGAAAACTTGCCGCCGGCAGTTTGCAGTCGACTCCTCGTAAGGTTTCAACGAGCGGTTCTTTTCTAACTAAACCTCACTACACCTCACTACACCTCTCTACACCTCACTACACCTCACTACACCTCTCTACACCTCACTACACACCTCACTACACCTCACTACACCTCACTACACCTCACTACACCTCACTACACCTCACTACACCTCACTACACCTCGTTACACCTCGCTACACCTCACTACACCTCACTACACCTCACTACACCTCACTACACCTCGCTACACCTCGCTATACCTCACTACACCACACTACACCTCACTACACCTCACTACACCTCACTACACCTCACTACACCTCACTACACCTCACTACACCTCACTACACCTCGCTACACCTCGCTACACCTCACTACACCTCGCTACACCTCGCTACACCTACCTACACCACACTACACCTGACTACACCTCACTACACCTCGCTACACCTCGCTACACCTCGCTACACCTCGCTACACCTCGCTACACATCACTACACACCTCACTACACCTCACTACACCTCGTTACACCTCACTACACCTCACTACACCTCACTACACCTCACTACACCTCACTACACCTCGCTACACCTCGCTACACCTCACTACACCTCACTACACCTCGCTACACCTCACTATACCTCGCTATACCTCGCTACACCTCACTACACCTCACTATACCTCACTATACCTCACTACACTACACCTCGCTACACCTCGCTACACCTCACTACACCTCACTACACCTCACTACACCTCGCTACACCTCACTATACCTCGCTATACCTCGCTACACCTCACTATACCTCACTATACCTCACTACACTACACCTCGCTACACCTCGCTACACCTCACTACACCTCACTACACCTCACTACACCTCACTACACACCTCACTACACCTCACTACACCTCACTACACCTCACCACACCTCACTACACACCTCACTACACCTCTACATCTCACTATATTATCATTCCTGCATCCATTTCACGGAAACTCTAAACAGCTCTCAAGCTCCTTATGCATCTTATATTATTTAATCTTATCTTATCTCTATCCTGCTCCGTATTGCACTACACACCTACTACACACCTACTACACACCTACTACACACCTACTACACACCTAACTACACACCTAACTACACACCTACTACACACCTACTACACACCTACTACACACCTACCACACACCTACCACACACCTACCACATACCTACTACACACCTACTACACACCTACTACACACCTACTACACACCTACTACACACCTACTACACACCTACTACACACCTACTACACACCTACTACACACCTACTACACACCTACTACACACTACTACACACCTACTACACACCTACTATACACCTACTACACACCTACTACACACCTACTACACACCTACTACACACCTACTACACACCTACTACACACCTACTACACACCTACTACACACCTACTACACACCTACTACACACTACTACACACCTACTACACACCTACTATACACCTACTACACACCTACTACACACCTACTACACACCTATTACACACCTACTACACACCTACTACACACCTACTACACACCTACCACATACCTACCTCATACCTACCTCATACCTACCTCATACCTACCTCACACCTACCACATACCTACCTCATACCTACCTCATACCTACCTCCCACCTACCACATACCTACCTCATACCTACCTCATACCTACCTCTAGCCCATGCTAACAACAACTCCACCCCTGCCCCAGAACTCTCTACTAGGTGTACATTCATTGGCCCAATCAATAACTGTATTCTCTAAAATGTGCCGTAAACAAGAAAGTCTACAAGTTTGTCTTCGTGAACTTTCGCGTATTCACGACATTCCTAGTGTGCCAATTGTTGATTGCTTCCAGAAGATACGCCAGCAAATGAAATGTTACATCAATATGGCTGGAAATCTGCAACGACACGAATATTTTGACGTTAGCTCAATCCAGTGTTATTAGATATCCAGTGTTGCTATGCTATGTTGCTATGCTATGTTGCTATGCTATGTTGCTATGCTATGTTGCTATGCTATGTTGCTATGCTATGTTGCTATGCTATGTTGCTATGCTATGTTGCTATGCTATGTTGCTATGCTATGTTGCTATGCTATGTTGCTATGCTATGTTGCTATGCTATATTGCTATGCTATGTTGCTATGCTATGTTGCTATGCTATGTTGCTATGCTATGTTGCTATGCTATGTTGCTATGCTATGTTGCTATGCTATGTTGCTATGCTATGTTGCTATGCTATGTTGCTATGCTATGTTGCTATGCTATGTTGCTATGCTATGTTGCTATGCTATGTTGCTATGCTATGTTGCTATGCTATGTTGCTATGCTATGTTGCTATGCTATGTTGCTATGCTATGTTGCTATGCTATGTTGCTATGATATGTTGCTATGCTATGTTGCTATGCTATGTTGCTATGCTATGTTGCTATGCTATGTTGCTATGCTATGTTGCTATGCTATGTTGCTATGCTATGTTGCTATGCTATATTGCTATGCTATGTTGCTATGCTATGTTGCTATGCTATATTGCTATGCTATGTTGCTATGCTATGTTGCTATGCTATGTTGCTATGCTATGTTGCTATGCTATGTTGCTATGCTATGTTGCTATGCTATGTTGCTATGCTATGTTGCTATGCTATGTTGCTATGCTATGTTGCTATGCTATGTTGCTATGCTATGTTGCTATGCTATGTTGCTATGCTATGTTGCTATGCTATGTTGCTATGGTGCTATGCTGACTTACTATCACTAGGCTACAAGTGTCAATGTCACATATCACTAGGTGTAAATGTAACTATCACATATCATTAGGCTTGGAGTGTCATCACATCATTAGGCTTGGAGTGTCACTATCACATATCACTATGTGTCAAGTGTCATCACATATCTAAGTGTCACTTGTTGCTTGTAATTCCTTGGGCTCAGTATAATTTCCAGTTGATAAGTTGACATTATAGTTATCTATAGCAAATGTCAACAACAAAATACATCTCATCTTTCTATTACTTTATTCATGCGTTTTTATATTTAGTCAACTAACTAACTAACTAACTAACTAACTGATTGACTGATTGATTGATTGATTGATTGATGATAAATTTGGTCGTTTTATAAAACAATTTCATTTCCATGACCCAGGGTCTAGAAGTTATCCAGTCGACAAATCTAAAGTATTTCACAAAAGATATGACTGCCGAATTCCATTCTCTCAAAGGCCATTATCTCTCTCTGATTGGCTAGTTAGTGTTACTTAGTTAGTTAGTGTATGTGATAATATTCCTCATCTCCCAATAATATTAATAATAATAATAATATTAATAATATTAATAATATTAATAATATTAATAATATTAATGATATTAATAATATTAATGATATTAATAATATTAATAATAATATTAACAATATTAATAATAATAAACCTCACCCTATACCAAACCCAGATATACCTCATCCCTCATAACAATCCTTATAGTCCAGAAGAAGCCAACAAAGCCTTTTCATCTGCTATACAACTTCACGATACATTGATTAAGGCTTGGGCCCTGTGGGGAGATCATTTGGAACGTAGCTTCATTGCAATTTCGTTCGTTCTTTTCTCTTTAGCTGAATTGTTATTTATATGAATTTACTAATAACAAACCTTTACTTTAACAAACTTCTATTTTCTAAGCAAATTTTTTATATTTGATCGAAATTTATGTTATTTAAATATATAAATATATTAAATATATTAATTTGTGTATTAAAAATGTATTAATTATATTTTAGAGTAAACTTTTAACAAAACTTTAATATGTGATTTTACTAAACTATCTATTTGAATATATGTGTTGAGAGTACAAATTGATAATGTTGGATATAGGAATTTTACCAAACCAGCATTAGTTGAGGGGTGTAAACTTTAGAGTAGAGCTTTTGAGGGGTGTAAACTTCAGAGTAGAGCTTTTGTGGGGTGTAAACTTTAGAGTAGAGCTTTTGAGGGGTGTAAACTTTAGAGTAGAGCTTTTGAGCGGTGTAAACTTTAGAGTAGAGCTTTTGAGGGGTGTAAACTTTAGAGTAGAGCTTTTGAGGGGTGTAAACTTTAGAGTAGAGCTTTTGAGGGGTGTAAACTTTAGAGTAGAGCTTTTGATGGGTGTAAACTTTAGAGTAGAGCTTTTGAGGGGTGTAAACTTTAGAGTAGAGCTTTTGAGGGGTGTAAACTTTAGAGTAGTTCTTTTGAGGGGTGTAAACTTTAGAGTAGAGCTTTTGAGGGGTGTAAACTTTAGAGTAGTTCTTTTGAGTGGTGTAAACTTTAGAGTAGAGCTTTTGAGGGGTGTAAACTTTAGAGTAGTTCTTTTGAGGGGTGTAAACTTTAGAGTAGAGCTTTTAAGGGGTGTAAACTTTAGAGTAGTTCTTTTGAGGGGTGTAAACTTTAGAGTTTAGCTTTTGAGGGGTGTAAACTATTTGTTTACATTCGTGTCTATCTATAAGTTTTAATTATCGATATATAATAACTTTAACAAATATATATAATAACTTTAACCTCAAATGTTTTAACATTTAACTTGGAGAGATAATATCAAACACACACACACACACACACATGCACGCACACACACACGCACACACACACGCACATACACACACACACACACACACACACATACACACATACACACATACACACACACATGCACGCACATACACATGCAGTCACACACACACGCACACACACACACGCACGCACATACATACATACACACACACACACACACACACACACACACACACACACACATACACACATACCCACACACACACACACACACACACACACACACTCACATACACACACACACACACACACACACAGAGACAAAGAGAATCACATGTTGGTAGGTGGTAATGCAATGACATGTTTCTTACATGCTTGCCGTCACAACCAGGAAGGCAAAGCTCGTAAATACTTAGCCAAAGTACTCTACTTACTTACTTTCACTGACTCAGACTTTTCTATGGCTTGCATTATTGAGAAGTACGGTCTGGGGATACCCACCATTCATTGGCTTCCATGGTTAGTTAGTGGGCGTGGCTAGGAGTGTAGACACCTATATCCCAACCATTCATTGGCTTCCATGGTTAGTTAGTGGGCGTGGCTAGGTGTGTAGACACCTGTATCCCCACCATTCATTGGCTTCCATGGTTAGTTAGTGGGCGTGGCTAGGTGTGTAGACACCTATATCCCCACTATTCATTGGCTTCCATGGTTAGTTAGTGGGCGTGGCTATGTGTATAGACACCTATATCCCCACTATTCGCTGATTGGCATATAGTAGTTACATACTGAATCGTGTCATTTGCAGGATTCCTCAGCTATTGATGTGTCTGGTAAGAGATGAAGGTATTCACATACTGAACTTGCTGTCTAAACTAGGCTCCCAGTACCCACAGGCTGTTTATTTCCCCATCAGAACTCTTTACTTGACCCTGAAGATAGAACAAAGGGAACGATGTTAGTTTGCTTTCCTTCATTAAACCCTTATATAACCCTAATTCCTATCTAAACATTATTAAACCCTTATTTAACCATTTAATAATGGTCTTTATCTCAATTAATCTTTTCAATATTCTAATTCTTGTTTTTTTTAGATAAAAATGCTATCAAGGAAGGAATGTTAGTTAAATAATTTATAATTTGATCTTTTATTTAATATATTTAGTATATTTAATAAGTTTAATATGTTTAATATATTTAATATTTTTAATACGTTTAATACGTTTAGTATATTAAATATATAAATTATATTAAACATATGTAATATATTTAATATGTTTAATATATTTGTTGATTATACATTAAAATATTTTGGTATATACAAACACTACACAAATTCATTTGAATTCTTTTTAATTCACAACCTTTTAATTATTTGAAAGAGTTATATGTAAATAAATAAGAAATAGTAAAATAGCAATTTAACTTTATTTATCAATGATTATAATTTAAATTTACAATTGTAGATTGCATCCGTTGAATAAAAATGGAAAATTCACTAAACCCATTCTTCCAGAAACTAATTTGATAACCAACAAGTCCGTCAGTACAAGCCACGCCTCTATAGGCCTGGCAACTGCATGCCACGTCTCCACAAGCCAAGCCCCCGCTAACCAAACCCAACCAATCACCACTAGTACCGTGACAACATCCCTCGCATCCTCGATGCCAACTCCACGACTTAAAATGCAACAGACTTCTCCCATAAAACTGTCGCCAGTATTGCAGCCGTTGTCTAGTGTCGGTCAAACGTTTCCATTGGTCAAGAAACTCACGCCATCGCTAAACCTCACCGGAGCCCTGACTTCCAACAAGACCATCGTAGCGATGAAGACGGTGCCGTCGAAAATGCTGACCTCTGTGACATCGGGAGGACTACTCAACGCGACCTCTAGCACCGTTGCCGCCGCCGCCAAGAAAACGTTGATCGCGAAAACCTCTGCGAGTCCGGGTAAACTGTTGCCGGCGTCGCGAGGACCTTCCCCGTCCCTTTCAGCTCCGGGGACCTCGCCTCGTTCCCAAAAGCCCCCCGCTATCATTACGGTGTCGGGAAGCAAAGTGTTGACTCGCGTTACTCCCGTTACACTGATAGTTACCCCCTCTATCGGCACCGCTACGACAGGCTCCTCTGCGCCTAGATTACTGATGAGCGCAACCTCTTCGCCCCGACCCCAACCCCATCAAATAAACGCCGCGACCCCTCGCTCCATGCCGGCAAAACTCGGTAAACAGATCATCGTCGGGGGCAACGTTAAACCTCCTTCGGTAGTTCGCTTGACCAGCCACACGAATTCTGTCGCTACGGCGTCGAGTAGAAGCCCAACGGCTGTAGGCCGAGGCACAACGTCCAGTATCCCCATGGTGATCATGGGCCCCGGTTCCACTAACATGCCGCCTCCGTCGCGGATTCCCCCCGGACGCCAAATCACCGCCAACCCCTCCACCGTACGCTTGAAGTCCACCGGGGAGTTGGTGTCCCAACGTCCGGCGCCCCCTTCGACTGGTCCGAGAGGCGGACAGGAGGGACCCATACGCGCTACAGCCCCCATGTGGCGCTGCAGTCGTATTATGCACACCCAGCGCGACCTACATCCCACCATTCTCTCGTCGCTCGAGGGAATCGTCGATCAGATGGTCTGGTTCCGCGAAAACTGGTACGAGGAAGTCTACCGCCAGTTGAGACAGGTAGGTGGCTGTTGCGATGGTACCAGACTATAGAACTCCCGTTGTAGGGCTTCGCAGGGGACGGTTTCTATTTGCTTAGCAACTATTAACTTAAATAATCCACTAATCGTAGAATAGTTACAGGTTTGTGGTTGGCGTGGTTTAAACGACGAGTACATTCTTGTTTACGGGAATTATGTTGCCTGACCGCAGATTACCATAATGCAACCTATGCTTCCCTTACAACGTGCACAGGAGCTTGGAACTACGTACAGCAGTTAATGGACAAGTGCTTATTTCCTAACAAACCTCACCGGTAGTTAACGGTGATCGTTGATTTGTTTACTTTCGGTATTATTTTGCATGAGCGTAGTTTGGCTAGCAACTTACATAATGGCAACCTCCTCGACTGCAGGCTCTGACGAAATGCTACGAAGTCGCTTTTGCCAACCGTGACGACATCAATTCTGCTTTGTGTACCCAACATCAACTGAATTTCGTCAACAAACTTGTCACCACTTTTGGAGTTGGTTAGTTACGCGGTCCTACCATTGACACAAGGTCCTGTCCTTAACACATGGTCCTACCCTTGACACATGGTCCTGTTCTTGACACATGGTCCTGTTCTTGACACATGGTCCTACCCTTGACACATAGTCCTACCCTTGACACATAGTCCTACCCTTGACACATGGTCCTACCCTTGACACATAGTCCTACCCTTGACACTAGGTCCTACCCTCGACACAAGGTCCTACCCTTGACACATGGTCCTACCCTTGACACATGGTCCTACCCTTGACACATGGTCCTGTCCTTGACACAAGGTCCTACCCTTGCCACGTGGTCCTGTCCTTGACACATGGTCACTTTCATAATTGAACCTAATTTGATCCGATATTTTACGTTTTAGGAATAGAGAACCTCTCCGGTAACCTCTCCACGACCTTTGCATCTGGAGCAAGCGAGTCAATTGCTCGTCGAGCAGCTGTGACCTCACGTGACCCCATCTTTCAGAAAACTAAGAAACGATTCACAATTGATTTCGATTTCAAGTATGTTCCTATCTCTAGATTTTCTTTGTGAACTCTTTTTTTAACCGAATTCACTGAATTTTTTGTGATAAATAAATTGTTTTTATATAATTATTAATCAAATATTATGCTACTCAACTTTAGAGAACAAAAGACAGTAAAACTCTCTGCAATGATTATCAAGATTAGAAAATGGGTGAATATTTTGGAAATAAAGATAGAAACTTTGGACACGTTTAGAAATAAAATATATTTTATTTTCCCCAACTATTCCCCCAATATATTCAACTCTTTTTCCATCTCTCTTATCACTTAGCCATATGTCAATTTCCTTCTACACTACCTTCTACACTACCTTCTACACTACTTTCTACACTACCTGCTACACTACCTTCTACACTACCTTCTACACTACCTTCTACACTACCTTCTACATTACCTTCTACACTACCTTCTACACTACCTTCTACACTCCAAACCCAATACCATCCAACCATTTCCCATCTCCCGGCTTATCTCAATCTATTTTACACACTTGCAGCATGTTCCTTATAGAAGATAAGTGCCGTTTCCTCAGCAACTTCAGCATTAATACGGCAGAAGTAGAAATTCCCGGAGAATTCCTCATCCCCAAGGTTGTCGAGGGTATACTGATTTTTCTATTAATAACTAAGTTATGAATTTATATAATAAACTTTAATTCAGCTAATAGAATTTCCTTCAGCTAATAATTCGCGACTTTGACATTCGTTATTGTTATTATTATTATTGTTATTGTTATTATTATTATTATTGTTATTGTTATTATTATTATTATTGTTATTGTTATTATTATTATTATTGTTATTATTAATGTTATTGTTATTGTTATTATTATTGTTATTGTTATTGTTATTATTATTGTTATTATTAATGTTATTGTTATTGTTATTATTATTGTTATTGTTATTGTTATTATTATTGTTATTATTATTGTTATTGTTATTGTTATTATTATTGTTATTATTATTATTATTATTATTGTTATTGTTATTGTTATGACTCTTCAAACCTACCACCTTAGCACACTCACTACTATGTGAAAATTGTGCGCTTCATGCCTATAGTGGACATTGTACACAAACACAACACAGCTGCGAGACGCTTACGCATCAGAGGTCACAACGGAAAGGTTGGGGTCACAGTAATTGCCTGAGATGCTAATTACTGATCTAATTACTGATCTAATTACTGATCTAATTACTGATCTAATTACTGATCTAATTACTAATCTAATTACTAATCTAATTACTGATCTAATTACTGATCTAATTACTGATCTAATTACTGATCTAATTACTAATCTAATTACTAATCTAATTACTGATCTAATTACTGATCTAATTATTGATCTAATTACTAATCTAATTACTGATCTAATCACTGATCTAATTACTGATCTAATTACTAATCTAATTACTGATCTAATTACTGATCTAATTACTAATCTAATTACTAATCTAATTACTAATCTAATTACTGATCTAATTACTAATCTAATTACTGATCTAATTACTGATCTAATTACTAATCTAATTACTGATCTAATTACTAATCTAATTACTGATCTAATTATTGATCTAATTACTGATCTAATTACTAATCTAATTACTGATCTAATTACTAATCTAATTACTGATCTAATTACTAATCTAATTACTGATCTAATTATTGATCTTATTATTGTAAAGAATCGTATTTACATTGGTGAAACTTAAGATTGCATGTTGACTCGTTGAAAGAGTAATTCAGATATTTTTTAAGACATAAGACATCATCAAAACCTATTGACGAATGTTTTCTACTCTTTTGCAGGAATACCCGTATCTAGTTGTTAATGACGCGTGTTTGACTGAGTCGCGGAGAGAAGAGAGAGTTCTGCAACTCCTTCGCATGAACAACCAATACCTCGACAAGCAAAAGGTTCACCGCGAACAAATCGTCTTTTGTTTTATTTATAAAGTGCGATATAAACAGATTAATACGCAAAGAATGTAAATCAAAGATGTAGAATAAATGTCGTCTTTATCTTTCTGATTTAGTTTCTTATCCATTCGTCTCGTCAACAGGAAACAGCAAAACGTTTACTGCAGTTCAATGTGGCGCGGGTTGTTGCTGTCTCCCCCCAAATGCGATTGGTCGAGGATAATTGTTCCTCGCTGTCTCTATACGATATCTTCAACAAGGTTTTCATATTTTCGTTTCTCTTTCGGAATTTTCACTT
Source organism: Osedax frankpressi (assembly GCA_964035775.1). Lineage (NCBI taxonomy): Eukaryota > Metazoa > Annelida > Polychaeta > Sabellida > Siboglinidae > Osedax > Osedax frankpressi. The sequence goes on from OZ038312.1 coordinate 22,482,366, forward strand.
CTACTCTAATTTCTCTAAAAAATATTGATAACGTATTATTTGATATCGTGTGCGTGAGATTTGCAGTTTCGCTTCTCACCTCAAAACTTAACCATATGCCGTTTACACTCGAACTAATTGAGTTTGTTTCGATTAGCATTGCAAAGACCGTAGTCTGAAACCCCTCGACGTTTTGAAACTCTACTACAACCACCTCTCCATGGCCCAAACCGGACTTCCGAGGCTCAAGACCGGACAGGTGAGTTCCCGTTGCCTCTTCAGTCTGATGTCCCGCGTATCTCACCCGCCTCATTCTCCGCAGTACTACGATTACAAGAGTTCCATGCAACATCTGTTCAACGAAATAAATAAGGACTACATCCCCGAGAACATCCTCAAGGATTTCATTCACATGTCTTTCAATGCCGCGGCCGATTTGTGGACTTTTAGAAAGAACGTGAGTACCCACGGTGTAATTAGCGGTGTAATCACCAGTGTAATCACCAGTGTAATCACCAGTGTAATCACCAGTGTAATCACCAGTGTAATCACCAGTGTAATGACCAGTGTAATGACCAGTGTAATCACCAGTGTAATGACCAGTGTAATCACAGGTGTAATCACCAGTGTAATCACCAGTGTAATCACCAGTGTAATGACCAGTGTAATCACCAGTGTAATCACCAGTGTAATCACCAGTGTAATCACCAGTGTAATCACCAGTGTAATCACCAGTGTAATCACCAGTGTAATCACCAGTGTAATCACCAGTGTAATCACCAGTGTAATGACCAGTGTAATCACCAGTGTAATCACCAGTGTAATCACCAGTGTAATCACCAGTGTAATCACCAGTGTAATCACCAGTGTAATCACAGGTGTAATGACCAGTGTAATCACCAGTGTAATGACCAGTGTAATCACCAGTGTAATCACCAGTGTAATCACCAGTGTAATGACCAGTGTAATCACCAGTGTAATGACCAGTGTAATCACCAGTGTAATGACCAGTGTAATCACCAGTGTAATCACCAGTGTAATCACCGGTGTAATCACAGGTGTAATCACCAGTGTAATCACCAGTGTAATGACCAGTGTAATCACCAGTGTAATCACCAGTGTAATCACCAGTGTAATCACCAGTGTAATCACCAGTGTAATGACCAGTGTAATCACCAGTGTAATCACCAGTGTAATCACCAGTGTAATCACCAGTGTAATCACCAGTGTAATCACCAGTGTAATCACCAGTGTAATCACCAGTGTAATGACCAGTGTAATCACCAGTGTAATCACCAGTGTAATCACCAGTGTAATCACCAGTGTAATCACCAGTGTAATGACCAGTGTAATGACCAGTGTAATCACCAGTGTAATGACCAGTGTAATCACCAGTGTAATGACCAGTGTAATCACCAGTGTAATCACCAGTGTAATGACCAGTGTAATGACCAGTGTAATCACCAGTGTAATCACCAGTGTAATCACCAGTGTAATCACCAGTGTAATGACCAGTGTAATCACCAGTGTAATCACCGGTGTAATCACCAGTGTAATCACAGGTGTAATCACCAATGTAATCACAGGTGTAGTTAGCTCCAGATAACTAACGTCCTCTACCGCAAACCCTACAGTTTGCAACGCAGTTGGCAGTTATGAACTGGGCACAGTATGCCTACCATCTCACCAACTGTAATCCCGACATGCTGTACATGCATCGTGACTCAGGACTCATTAATATCTCCTACTTCAAGTTCGACATCGACCCGCAGACTTGTTAGTAGAGTCTTTGGTAGGGACTTAAGTAGGGTTTTAAGTAGGGTTTTAAGAAGGGTTTTAAGTAGGGTTTTAAGTAGGGTTTTAAGTAGGGTTTTAATGGGATTTAGCCGGGATATGATTATTATAATAATTACTAATTATTAATTAGAAATGTGAGTAGATTGAGTTATGAATAGATTAATGACAGTAAGATGAGTTATAGATAAAATGTACTCTACCTCATTTCTTCAAGTTTGATATCTGCCATCAGATCTATAGGTTATATCAGTGAGTTGCATTAATGTGTAACAGATTTGGGTTTAAATCTAGACACTCAATAATTGATTTCATGAATATTATATTCATTATTGGTATTTACATTTATTTACAATGTTATTACATGTACCCGGCATTCATCTACCATACATCCAGGTCTTCATTGCATAATTTCTTTTATATTCTTTTTTATTTAGCACTTCAAAAGGTTTGTTACAACTATTACATCACTTTGTTTGCTGGACATGTAATAGTAAGCCTAGGTGTAATCTAAATGATCACTAATGATCTCTAGATCTCTAAACCTCTACTTTCTTTATCTCCTCCTCTAACTTCATCCCAACTCTACAGCTAAGATGGACAGCCATAAGGCGGTTCCGTTTCGCTTGACTCCCAACATATCGTACTTCCTGAATGAGTTGGGGGTCAGCGGACCCTATACAGCTGCGATGGTAGCTTGCGCGAGAGCAACTTGTGTTGCCCGAGATAAGTCCAAGTCATACCTACGCACCATCCTCAAAGATGAGTTCATTTCTATCCACAAGAAGGTACCATCTCCCGCACGCTACGTTTAGACCTAGAATTATATTTGGAGATCCTATCGTTGGATCTAGTGGTCTGAAAATTAGATGTAGAAAGATTTAGCTTTCTTAAAAAGCATGCAGTCGTTTTTTATTAAAATATTGAAAATGAAAATTATTCGATGAAAACTCAAAGTAACATATTACTTTTAAATCCATTTGAAAATAAATATAAAGTAATATAAAGAGATGTTAAGATGTTATATTTAATAATATTACTTGTTATTAAATGACATCCCTTGTAATTTTGTAATGGAATTCATTAATTTGCGTGAATTATCTATTTATAGATTTCTTTTATCTTGAATATATTAATTTATAATTTGATTACAAAATATATTTTCATTTATTTTAGTTATATCATCCAGAAGTTTATATATTTACTATTCTGAATTCACTATGTGCTATTTATTATCATATTCTTTCACTCCATGACTTATATCACTTCAGAAACAAGAGGAAAACAACCCTACTGTCGAGCCATCAGAAATGGAATCCAAAAAACTTGTATCTCTTATTGATGAAGCTGTAAAATTAGTGTTCAGTCGAAATCGACGTTCGTCTTTCAAACCTTATTTTCTTATTAATTGATATCTTTTACAAAGCTAATATATTATATAATATTGTATAATTACTTGTTTCCAACTATATAAATATACCAATAATCCGATCTATTAAATAATGCATTAGATATTATTTTGACATTGAATTTGTCTAACTTTCACAGTAATGGCTGTAATTGACCACGACACCGGTGATATGGGTGTAACTACACTCATTGATGATGCAATGAACGTTAATAACCTTCTAGGAATGGATCCGATCTTCCTGCCTTGGCTGTAAATCTGTTCTATTTATCTTCGACTAATATTCACTTATCTGCTCGAAATCTGTTCAACTAATACATTTACTAAACACATGTTCCTTTTCTATTTCAATTACATTTATCATACGACTATTAATTATTTATTTCATAACGTAGTCATATACTTTATCAATTTTATTTGACTGTATAACTCTGATAAATTTTAATTATGCATTTTCCTATTTTCCATTCACTTCCAAAATACCAATAACTGTATTTTTGCTAGATTTGTTATTTATCTTTATTCTTATTAAATATATTTTTTTATTCATATTTTATTTTCATATCCATATTCATTTTTTATTCATTCTATCTTTTGTTGCAGTATATTTTTTATAGTTTTTTTAACCACATATTGTTTTGAATTTTAATTTCACTACTAATGTAAATAAATGAATAGAAATTCACGTTATCATCAATTATTTATTTATTATGTTACATAATATTAATAATTAATCAAACTGTGTTCTAGTATCGTTGAATATATAGTACGAGCTTTATTCATGTCGCGGAATATTATCCTCTCGAGTGGGATCTCTACTGGAGGTCCGAATATCTCCCATTAGATAATAGGCTTATCTCATGTCTTCTAGTTATACAATGTTTATAAATATTCTACATTATTATTTAGGTTACAATTTCAGCACAACTGTCTCTCTTTTTTATGCTGATTGTATATATTATTTATGCTTATGGATATTATTGTCAATCAAACTTCTCTATGTATATCCGACAAGTTCTGCACATGATGTATTATACAATGGAGGAGACATGCGTTTACATCCATTAATAAGGGCGACAATCAGCCCAGTATTATATAAGAGAAATCTAATCAAATATGTTAATCTTTCCCTGGGATAACGGACAACGTCATATTTCATACAGTTCGATATTCTTCAGTTTCTACTGCATCCTTTATAGTAGTTCACTTTACTATTGAGCAACTGTCTACTATACGATTTCTACTGATGTTACAGTAGATCTTTCTAATAATACCACTGATTAGTAGACCTTTTCTAATGATGCCACTGATTTGTAGACCTTTTATATCATATCACCGAGTAATAGACCTTTTATGATAACATCACTGAATATTTGGAATTTTCTAATGACTAATGATTTGTATACATTTTATATCATGCTACTTAGTAGATCTCTTTCTAATGGCGTTACTGACTAGTAGACGTTTTTTCTATTGATGACCAGTACGGTCAGTACCTGATCCAGAGAAACTTAAACTTTAATAATTTTAAAGATATATTGATTACAATTTAAATACAATTTAAAAATACCAGATTACGATTCTCTATACTGTGATGTAATAGCCTCATATCGATTACTCATCGTTATTATATCATAGTGCATTACGTCAACGATTATCTAACATCGTCGCAAAAAATCCAAACAACTATACCCCTACATTATACCCCTACATTACTCTATATTCATTAGCGATCCCTAGAGTGCATACTCACGAGTCTGATTTCTGATCACCAATCTAGATAAGGTCTAGTTAAAGAGCCTTTCGTATGATGCTCTCGCGCGCGCGCGCGGGGGGCGTACAGCGTGCGTCGGTGGGCGTATAGCGTGCGTCGGTGGGCGGAGCCTCGCGCCAACTATTCTGCGTCGGCTATACGCTGAACCGTGTATCGTGTTTCCTAGAAACTAGAAGTACCTGGCGAATACCACGAGACAAAAGGATGGACACGGCGGAAACGCGTATCGGAAAACCCTGCGTGAAACGTCTGCTCGCTATTTTCCTCATGCTCACGCCAACGGTGTTCTGTACCCTGTTCTCGGCGAGCTGGCTCTTCTTCTCCTACAAGGTCAGCTCTAGTGCTCCGTTAGCTCTAACGTTCCTACTGCGTAGGCTACCCCTAGCATGCTTAGTGCTCTAGTATCAGGTGCGTATATATCTTATATCCATATCCAGTTATCGCGTCTGGTTCGTCATTATTGAACCTTTTATCGAGCACTTGAACTCGTGAGTTACAAATTAATACCGACAAAATTAGCTTCCGATGGTAACAACCTTTCAAAACCTATACATTATTAAACGTACGAAAGCATTCCGGTGTATTCGCTGCGTAGAGGTGCAATACAGTATCTATAGTACAGCTACATATTGCGGAGAAAGGTCCGTCATTGCGAATTTGCGAACGTAAATGGATTCGCGGTAACGGTACTTTAATGTCTGCATATTCGAGGGTTGGCTGCGTTCTCGCAAGTGAAAGGTCAAAGTTGAAGCGGTTTCACAAATCCAGCTCGTGTACATGAAATGCCTTCTGTGTGAGTCTCTCGAGGATCCTCATCTCGCCGTATATCTCTACTTCCGGTCGACGATACGAGACACGCCCACTTCGGACGGCACGTGATCTCGGTCACTAATTACGAAGTATTATGTAAATCAAGCGGTGATGGGATCAAGGAGAGACTATGAAAGGCGATGTATCATATTCACATTCGTGATCAGTAATTTTCCATGGAGCATATGAACCATTGAATCTTTTGAAATGAGTTATTTGGTGAGAGGAGTATGAGGGGAAGATATGGCGAGGCGAGGGGGGAGAGAAATAGGTAGGGGCAAGGGCAGATAAACGGATGGAGAGGGATAATGAGAGAGGCAGAGGTGAGAGAGAGACAGGTAATCTGAGTAGTAAAGCGAGAAAGTTATTGTTTATTTTTGCCAGTTGCTCATTGAATACAGACTACGGCAACTTTGCCATTGATAAGTGCTAATGGAAAATGCTAATGATAATATTCAATAATAATGATAATACAATTCATTAACGTTAGATATCGTGTAGGTAAATTCGTTATTTAATTATTCAATTACTAGGATCATATCTAATCCTGGGTTGTGTGCTTCTAAAACAAGATAGTGGAAGATGTGTCTATATGCACGAGTAAGCACGGAGTGTAGGTATGATTTACACTGTAGCATTACACTGTAGACTTACACTGTATACTTACACTGTATACTTACACTGTAGACTTACACTGTAGACTTACACTGTAGAATTACACTGTAGAATTACACTGTAGACTTACACTGTAGAATTACACTGTAGACTTACACTGTAGATTTACACTGTAGACTTACACTGTAGACTTACACTGTAGATTTACACTGTAGACTTACACTGTAGACTTACACTGTAGACTTACACTGTAGACTTACACTGTAGACTTACACTGTAGACTTATACTATAGACTTACACTGTAGACTTACACTGTAGACTTACACTGTAGACTTACACTGTAGACTTACACTGTAGACTTACACTGTAGACTTACACTGTAGACTTACACTGTAGACTTACACTATAGACTTACACTGTAGACTTACACTGTAGACTTACACTGTAGACTTACACTGTAGACTTACACTGTAGACTTACACTGTAGACTTACACTGTAGATTTACATTGTATGACTTACACTGTAGACTTACACGGTAGTCTTACACTGTAGACTTACACCGTAGACTTACACTGTAGACTTACACTGTAGACTTACACTGTAGCACTTACACTGTAGACTTACACTGTAGACTTACACTGTAGACTTACACTGTAGACTTACACTGTAGACTTACACTGTAGACTTACACTGTAGCACTTACACTGTAGGTGTGTTCAGCTGGTTGTGTTTCAAAGCTGATTATCTATTTTCAGAGGTCAAGCTGACCGCCTGACTAGTGGCGATATTTACTTCGAGGTGAGGAGATCGTTATAGACATCGCTGATCTGTTAGCGGTCAATCAGTGGAGTAGTGGGGCGAGTATTAGTAAAGTGGAGTTATTAGAGTTATGGTAGTTGAATGAATACAGTAGTAAACAATGGAAAACAATGCAAGTAATTATATTTCTTGCATTGCGCAATTTATTATTTCTTACAACCATTAGTGTAAAACATGAATGATTTCTAAATCTATTACATCACTCTGTTTTTCTGAGTCTGTATCTCAGTTTAGATGTTCATTTACCACTTAAGTATTACGTAATCATCGTCAAGTATTACGACGACGCAATTCTGTGTAGCAATTTTATTACGATGTAATAGAGAACGTAGGATATTGTAAATATTCCTGTATACCTCTGCGATTACATCATCGGCTGAGGATATCATTTCCGATCACATGTTATTACATGTTATTCAATTACCAGGACAATTACGATCCCAGACCCCAGCCATAATAAAGCTGCTGTCGGTGTCTAGCTGTAATTAATTGTCATTGTTACATAACTTTAGAAGTGTACGATATTCATCTTCACGCGTATTTCAATATCGTATTTTATAAATAGACAACATTATATTTGCTCAAAAATTAAAATTTTCTCTGTTTTCCGTAACCATTGTTTAGTGAACATCAAATTATTGTTGTTATAACAATAGCAGAATAACCCGTTGTAACTTGAGAAGTTAGAAAAAGAGTAGCGAGGTAAGCTATTGTTACTTATCCTATGTTATAATAGTAAGGAGGTAATCTATTATAAATGTGCTTACGTTACCAAAATAGTAGTGGCAAACTCTAATTAAGAAATAGTATCATCAATACTTATTTACTGTTTGATTATTGTGATAATTAAAAATTTGCAAAGTTATGTTTAAGAATATATATATATATATATATATATATATATATATATATATATATATATATATATATATTAATATTCTAACGTATCAGAGTTTCTTAATATTTGAAATGACCTACATGTAATACGTGCCTGGATAATTGGCTCATAAGTATTTTCATAACGCGCCAACGGGTGTTTTGAATATACATCTCATATAAGACTTTCATCGTGTGAGACTTATATCTCATTGTGTAAAACTCATTATTTGTGATACATAGATATGTATGTATGTATGATATGTATGATATGTATGTATCTGTGTAATATAAACATTGTGAGTGGCAGATGTGACGATGTGGATTTTAGGTTTCTTTATATAAAGTCATATGTCCTTTTTATAAAGTGTAACTCCTTTAATCTAGATGATATGTCCTTTATAAGAGGTGATATGTCCTTTATAAGAGGTTATTTGGTCTTTATTATTGGTGATATGTCCTTTATAGGAGGTGATATGTCCTTTAAACGGCATGGATAATATATATCATTAACACAGCGTGTAATAATAAGTTTAAATTCCCACATGTAAGGGAATGTGATAATCGCGTATAAAGGACATGTATGTTCGCAGGTATTTGGTCACGTGTCTCTCATTATACCGTAAACCAGAGAGGTATTCAAGGCAGAAACACGTGTTTCAGACGTAATGAGATTACGCAATATCTCGCCGCGATTGCTTAGTATAATGTAGCTATATATCTCCCTCTCCCTCACCCTCTCCCTCTCCCTCTCCCCCTCTCCCTCTCTCTCTCTCTCCATCTCCCTCTCCTCTCTTCCCTTAAATGGCTCGTAGTCACCAATCTCCACCTGTCAACTCGTCATGTTATTAATGAGTGTCATCGTTACATAATAATCCTTTAGCACTTCCGGTCCATCGAATAAAAGCCTCACTGCCTGAATATAATGACAGCGATTAACGTTGCCTACGAGTTATGTTCCTGAGATGAGATCGGGGAAGCTGGAAGGAATATAATTCCTTATGTCGATTTTGGGATACGCGATAAAGTGCGCGCACGTGTGCGAGTTACAATAACAGTGTGCGCACGTGTGCGAGTTACAATAACAGTGTGCGCACGTGTGCGAGTTACAATAACAGTGGGCGCACGTGTGCGAGTTACAATAACAGTGTGCGCACGTGTGCGAGTTACAATAACAGTGTGCGCACGTGTGCGAGTTACAATAACAGTGTGCGCACGTGTGCGAGTTACAATAACAGTGTGCGCACGTGTGCGAGTTACAATAACAGTGTGCGCACGTGTGCGAGTTACAATAATAGCGCGCGCGTTTGTTATATAAATGAGTCTACTTAGGCCGCGGTATTTATAAACAAAACGACTGCTTTGTAGGAGTATTGTTATTATATATGAAAATGATTGCTTTATTTACTCATTTCTTAATTTATTTACTCATTTAATCATGATTAAACATCTTTACACCTTAATCTGTACGGCGTAATGTGTACCTTTGGGTACACCAACTTTAGATATATGACTCCGTATACCCCCATACCCTATTTACCGTACCCCACAACAAACTCCGCCCCCGTATCGATACGAGATTCCGCCCTGCGCGGAGAGGTCTGAGGTCATTCGACCGGCATTGCGGCCATAAAATTAGTGTCGAATACAAAATCAATGCTTTCGAAACTATCTCTCCCTGGACATCGATTTTGTTCTCCGGTAAGAGGAATTCGCACTCATGGCATCAGTAGTAGCTGTTCCTGTATGGTGTACACCACAGGTACTTAATTACACTACAGGTGTACACAACATGTACTTAAGTACACTACAGGTACTTAATTACACTACAGGTGTACACTACATGTACTTAATTACACTACAGGTACTTAATTACACTATAAGTGTACATTACACGTACTTAATTACACTACAGGTGTACACTATAGGTACTTAAGTACACTACAGGTACTTAATTACACTACAGGTGTACACTACAGGTACTTAATTACACTACAGGTGTACACCACAGGTACTTAATTACACTACAGGTGTACACTACAGGTACTTAAGTACACTACAGGTACTTAATTACACTACAGGTGTACACTACATGTACTTAATTACACTACAGGTACTTAATTACACTATAAGTGTACATTACACGTACTTAATTACACTACAGGTGTACACTATAGGTACTTAATTACACTACAGGTGTACACTATAGGTACTTAATTACACTACAGGTGTACACTATAGGTACTTAAGTACACTACAGGTACTTAATTACACTACAGGTGTACACTACAGGTACTTAATTACACTACAGGTGTACACTATAGGTACTTAAGTACACTACAGGTACTTAATTACACTACAGGTGTACATTACACGTACTTAATTACACTACAGGTACTTAATTACACTATAAGTGTACTCAAAATATACTTAATTATGCTAAATGTACTTAATTAATGATGCATGCAGGTAATCACACTCCCACTTCTATGTATCTTCCTTCGATATATGTACCTAACTTGTAGCAGCAGCAGCAGTAGCAGCAGTAGCAGCAGCAGCAGTAGTAGTAGTAGTGGCAGCAGCAGCAGCAGTAGTAGCAGTAGTAGTAGTAGTAGTAGTAGTAGTAGTAGTAGTAGTAGTAGCAGCAGCAGTAGCAGTAGCAGTAGCAGTAGCAGCAGCAGCAGCAGCAGTAGTAGTATCAGTAGCAGTAGCAGTAGCAGTAGCAGTAGCAGCAGCAGTAGCAGTAGCAGTAGCAGTAGCAGTAGCAGTAGCAGTAGCAGTAGCAGTAGCAGTAGCAGTAGCAGTAGCAGTAGCAGTAGCAGTAGCAGTAGCAGTAGCAGTAGCAGTAGCAGTAGTAGTAGTAGCAGTAGCAGTAGCAGTAGTAGTAGCAGTAGCAGTAGCAGTAGCAGTAGCAGTAGCAGTAGCAGTAGCAGCAACAGCAGCAATTGGGGTTTCTAAGTAACAAGATCATGATCATAATGCATTACATGTACTCTACTCATAATATATTCTACTCAGCTTCCCCGTTACATTCGGTTTCAGTTACCATTACACAATTCTTGAGTATCGATTGCAGTAGAACTCAGTAGAAAACAGCCAAGTGGTATGGCATGTTTAATATTTTTTCTAATATCATCATTTAATAGAAGTATAGTTAAATGTGCAGCTTGTTGTACATAAAAGAGATAGATTATATAATACATTATATTGAAATCTGAATTATATAAACTTAATAATGAGAATTATGTCACTTTCTATAGAAAGTTTTTGTGTTTGTGTTATGTTGAGCATATGTTAGAAAATGTGTCATTCTATAATCGTTGAGGTACTACTAAATACATAATATATATATATATATATATATATATATATATATATATTAACTATAGTGTATATAATGTATTTGATATTATTTAGGTTTTATACGATAAACATACAAACCACACACACACACACACACACACACACACACACACACACACACACACACACACACATACACACGCACACACACACACATACACACACACATACACACACACACACACACACACACACACACATATATATATATATATATATATATATATCTATTACATACATTAGTGTGATTTATTTCAATACAATTACCTCGTCATGAACGTTTTTCGTAAAACAATTCATCATAAATACTTTGTACATGTAAATATATCGATTTAACATATTTCAGAGCATATATAAATCATAAGATCAATATGGTATAGATAAATATTATATATTATTATTGCTGTATTATTATTACTACTATTATTACTATCATCATCATCATCATTATCATTATTATTGTTATTATTATTAATATTATTACTATTACGTTATAATAATTATACTAATTATTATTATTACTATTATTATAATAATAATAATAATGATAATAATAATAATAATAATTATTATTATTACTTAGTAATAATATTATTATATTATTATTATAATTAATATTATATTGCATAAATTGGATCATTCCAAGTGAATATTCAATCAAATATGTTATTTTTCTGTTTTGAATATTTTTTGATTTGAATGAAAAATTAAATGCATATTTATATAGTTTAAAAAATAAGATAGACACGAAAAAAAAATAATATTATTGGGTAATTTTAAATTTTGACCATTTTAAAATATATTTAATTTTATCGAAAAACTGGATTTTTAAAATGTTATAACTTTTAAAATATAAATGCTATTTACAAAATTCTTTTTTTATATGATTTATATATTTAAACTTGTCACCAATATATATATATATATATATATATATATATATATATATATATATAAGAACACTATACAAATAATATTAGTACACATAGTTAAAATAAACCTTACGCCTATCTAAATTCTTTGAATTAAACTCATAATATTGCATTAATGTAAATAGTGCAGACATGCACCGTGTTTGTGTATGTTTTATTCACCAACATTTTAAACTTTTGATAAATGCTTTACTAATAAAAATAGACTAAAAAAATGTATTAAGTAAAATATCATGTAATTGTAAATAGAAATTGTATTCTTAGGAATTGTAAGTTATGTCCAAATTTCTTTGAATCTTTGAAATTCTTTATTCTTCAAGTATTAAATAATAATGACTATAGTGATAGTGATATAATTAAATGTTTAGAATGGATAAGTACAGATAGAAGTGAATGGATTATTCAACATGTTGAAATATCTGATTTTATCGATACAATTGTATTAACATTAGATACTATTAAGTCACATTATTTTATAACTAAATCTCGATCATTATATATTAGTGATACAAAAGAAAAATTAAACAATGAAACAGCTATTATATTTTCAGAAAATTATAGTATTCTAAATCAAGATGAAATTCAGAATGAACATTGGAACAATGATCAAGTGACATTGTACCTATTAGTAATTTATGAATGTAATAATACAAAATTAGATGTACTTAGTACATTTATAATATCTAATTGTATGCTGCACAATACTTCTTATGCACATAGTTTTATTAAGATTATATTAGATTATTTAGAAGCAATTCACAGTACAAAAATTTTAAAAATATATCTAACTTATGTAATCATATAAAAGATTTTACTTTCTCTGCAGAATGGCATTTATTCACTATATCAAATGGTAAATCACCATGTGATGAAATAGTCTGAACAGTAAAAAGATTAGTAGATAGGGTAATATAATAAGATACCTTAGATTATTTAATAAATACTCCTAAATAAATATATACTTACTGTAATAGCAATATAAATAACATTACGTTTTATATATTGATGTAACATATATTTTAAGCTATATTAGTAATTATAAATTAGAAGATCGTTATAATAAATTCTCTAAATTTAAAGGGAATAGATCTCACCATTGGATCAATTTAATTTTAATATGAAGAGCATTAGTAATGATTTAATAAGTTAAGATGTTAAGTTAATATATAATAATGTTATGCAAATAGAATATGTAATAACAGATGTTTACGTAATTTAATTCAATTAACTATATTGGCGCAAACATTGCAAATTTCCAAGAAAATTGCGATGTCCAATAAAATTCATAAACAATTAAATTAAAGAAGATACATATTGCTGGCCGGAAAAACAAGATTTATGTTTAATTCTCTAGCAAGATAATCAAAAGATAATAGATCCACCAAATATGATTAATAAGCAGAGTGTACAAAATACCCATTATTATTTTTAAATTTCTTATTGTTTTCATATTATTCTAAATAAAGTATGCATAACAACCTTTTTTATTTAATAACTTATTATATAACGTATAATAATAATAACTTAATCAAGTTAAGTAATTATGAATACAATTATATATAATTAAGTAAAAATATAAAAGAAATGAAAATTTTGAAATGCAACACATAAAAAACTTTAAAAATATGAAAATATTCAGTATTCCGATAATTTAATATCAATGTATATGGAATAAATGAAGTATAAAAAAATTTCAAATAAATATTTGGATGTACATTTTTGTCTTTTTAGAGTTGTAATTTGGCTA
>OZ038312.1:22498984-22501960 GCA_964035775.1 Osedax frankpressi
ATATATATACTGACCACTAACCTCCCTCTATATAACTCGCGTAAGCGGTCACTTATATCATCGAGTGGTAACTATATACCGAACTCTGACCCCGCAGAATCTCGTGCAGCAAGAACTGACCAGCGAACACGTCAAAGGTCGATTTCTTCAGTTAGGACAATTGATTACGGATCTGAACATCGAAAGAGGTTCTGGTATAGTTGAGTATCTCCATTTAACTTAATATCGTAATGTTTATGTAATGCACATATCGTAAACAAGAATTAAAACAATAGTATTGCTAACTCTCCAATTACATTGAATTAATCTTTAGTTAATCTTAATATCTATACAACATTGAATACGAATTATTATATTATTTATTATTAGGAAATATACAATACTTGTTATACAATGACGTAATTTCATACAATTCGACAAATAATTGCGCGACGGAAAATGCGACGCGAATAGCCGGGCAGACGTTGCGCAACTATTGCATAATACCTCGTAATTACGTAATAACCAGCGCGGATCATTGCAAGACTCTCGATAGTTATAGATTGAATTATAGAATTTACCATCACCCGAAGTCGACCAGATATCGATATAAAGGCGGGGTCGTGCCCGGACGTGTCACGACTGAGACCAGACTGACCGTTAAAGCGCGTCCCCGATGTAACCGTAGCATTCCCCTAGCAGAAGGAATTGGTGATTAATCTTGTCATGAATCAGTAAAACAAATAAGGAGGATTTTATAGCGATCAACCGAGCAATACATCAAGCAATTTGCATTTTGAATGATTTCGAGTATGCGGTCTGTAGTGCCTCGTAGTGGTCAGCAGTGGTCAGTATGTGGTCTATAGTACATAGCAATGATCAGTATGTGGTCTGTAATTATAATGCTAAGCAATTGTCAGTAGTTGTCGGCCAATGTCTGTCGGCCATGGTCAACAGAAGTATGTACTTGTAAGAATTGGAAGGCTATAGACAGCAATATGTATTATTCGTCAATAGATGTCAATAGATGAAAGTAGTAATCAGTAGGTATCGGCAGTAGTTAGTAAAGGTTAACAGTATTCATTAGTGATCAGTAGATATCATATATGGTCAGTAGCAGTGCTGTGTAGCGATCAATGGTGGTCAGTTTAATATAATTATTCATCGTTAAGTTATGGCCATTTTATTAGTGTTAAAATATATATTTCAAAACTAGATATCGATTAATAATAAGTTAAACACTTATGGCATAAGGTCATAGGTTACAAGTAACTTAAGGTTAGGTAATCAGCGTATTCCATTATGGGTCAATAATTTCATTCCTGGATATCAATGAATTTAAACGAATGCATATTTCTTACAATATGAGATTAATTCTAAATCGCATTATCAAAAATAATATATTTAATTATACAAACTATTGTCCCGGATGTTATTTTGACTCAGATATAATCACACTGCTTCATGCAGATTTTGTGCAGGGAATCGGCTATATTTTTACAGTTTCTATTCGATGAGAAATGAGTATTAAGTCTATACATATTATGCCCTATACATATGCCCTATACACGTATAGTATATACGGCCATATACATGTATAGAGCCTGTATATTATTGGACTGATAATATAGTACTACACTATGTTCAGAATCATGACTCATAAGGCACATGAAGGACATAAGGGATCATATCCATTGTTTGACTCCTACATATTACTCCCACATAATACACTCACTGTGTGACTCCCACATAATGCACTCACTGTGTGACTCCAACATAATGCACTCACTGTGTGACTCCCACATAATACACTCACTGTGTGACTCCCACATAATGCACTCACTGTGTAACTCCCACATAATACACTCACTGTGTGACTCCCACATAATTCACTCACTGTGTGACTCCCACATAATACACTCACTGTGTGACTCCCACATAATACACTCACTGTGTGACTCCCACATAATTCACTCACTGTGTGACTCCCACATAATACACTCACTGTGTGACTCCCACATAATTCACTCACTGCGTGACTCCCACATATAACCCCTCACATATTACTCTCACAAATTGCCCCCTACCATAGTACCCTCACTGTATCAATCCCACATATTACCCCACAGTATGACTACCATATTACTCCCACATATTACCCCACAGTATGACTACCATATTACTCCCACATATTACCCCACAGTATGACTACCATATTACTCCCACATATTACCCCACAGTATGACTACCATATTACTCCCACATATTACCCCACAGTATGACTACCATATTACTCCCACATATTACCCCACAGTATGACTACCATATTACTCCCACATATTACCCCACAGTATGACTACCATATTACTCCCACATATTACCCCACAGTATGACTACCATATTACTCCCACATATTACCCCACAGTATGACTACCATATTACTCCCACATATTACCCCACAGTATGACTACCATATTACTCCCACATATTACCCCACAGTATGACTACCATATTACTCCCACATATTACCCCACAGTATGACTACCATATTACTCCCACATATTACCCCACAGTATGACTACCATATTACTCCCACATATTACCCCACAGTATGACTACCATATTACTCCCACATATTACCCCACAGTATGACTACCATATTACTCCCACATATTACCCCACAGTATGACTACCATATTACTCCCACATATTACCCCACAGTATGACTACCATATTACTCCCACATATTACCCCACAGTATGCCTACCATATTACTCCCACATATTACCCCACAGTATGCCTACCATATTACTTCCATATATTACTCCCACTGTTTGACTCCCACATATTACTCCCACATATTACTCCCACATATTACTCCCACATATTACCCCACAGTATGACTACCATATTACTCCCACATATTACCCCACAGTATGCCTACCATATTACTTCCATATATTACTCCCACTGTTTGACTCCCACATATTACTCCCA
>OZ038312.1:22502160-22568237 GCA_964035775.1 Osedax frankpressi
TTGCTCATACGGTTAAAACATTATCACTCGGATTAATCACTCCATGAAATAGGCCTATGTACAGCAAAGTTGGCCTAGTCTAGGTAAATTAGACGCACTAACTGGCTACTTAGAGACTAACTTAACTTAAGCAATTACTACCTTAGAGACGACTAATGTAACTAATTAAGCATGAGATACTATGATACGGACTGTGAATCATTCTAGAGGTCATCAAATGCTAATACTTCATGTAAGTATTATGCTAACCACTCGACCAGCTGGTCATATATTGTCAACGACTGCAATTGTTAGATTTTAACTCTAACCTAGCTTAAGCACTTCAATAACCTTCACCTCTCTAATAACCTTCACTTATATAATAACCTTCACTTATCTAATAACCTTCACTTATCTAATAACCTTCACTTATCTAATAACCTTCACTTATCTAATAACCTTCACCTCTCTAATAACCTTCACTTATCTAATAACCTTCACTTATCTAATAACCTTCACTTATCTAATAACCTTCACTTATCTAATAACCTTCACTTATATAATAACCTTCACTTATCTAATAACCTTCACTTATCTAATAACCTTCACTTATATAATAACCTTCACTTATCTAATAACCTTCACTTATCTAATAACCTTCACTTATCTAATAACCTTCACTTATCTAATAACCTTCACTTATCTAATAACCTTCACTTATCTAATAATCTTCACTTATCTAATAACCTTCACTTATCTAATAACCTTCACTTATCTAATAACCTTCACTTATCTAATAACCTTCACTTATCTAATAACCTTCACTTATCTAATAACCTTCACTTATCTAATAACCTTCACTTATCTAATAACCTTCACTTATCTAATAACCTTCACTTATCTAATAACCTTCACTTATCTAATAACCTTCACTTATCTAATAACCTTCACTTATCTAATAACCTTCACTTATCTAATAACCTTCACTTATCTAATAACCTTCACTTATCTAATAACCTTCACTTATCTAATAACCTTCACTTATCTAATAACCTTCACTTATCTAATAACCTTCACTTATCTAATAACCTTCACTTATCTAATAACCTTCGCTTATCTAATAACCTTCGCTTATCTAATAACCTTCGCTTATCTAATAACCTTCACTTATCTAATAACCTTCACTTATCTAATAACCTTCACTTATCTAATAACCTTCACTTATCTAATAACCTTCGCTTATCTAATAACCTTCGCTTATCTAATAACCTTCGCTTATCTAATAACCTTCGCTTATCTAATAACCTTCGCTTATCTAATAACCTTCACTTATCTAATAACCTTCGCTTATCTAATAACCTTCGCTTATCTAATAACCTTCGCTTATCTAATAACCTTCGCTTATCTAATAATCTTCGCTTATCTAATAACCTTCGCTTATCTAATAACCTTCGCTTATCTAATAACCTTCACTTATCTAATAACCTTCACTTATCTAATAACCTTCACTTATCTAATAACCTTCACTTATCTAATAACCTTCACTTATCTAATAACCTTCACTTATCTAATAACCTTCACTTATCTAATAACCTTCACTTATCTAATAACCTTCACTTATCTAATAACCTTCACTTATCTAATAACCTTCACTTATCTAATAACCTTCGCTTATCTAATAACATTCGCTTATCTAATAACCTTAACTTATCTAATAACCTTCACTTATCTAATAACCTTCACTTATCTAATAACCTTCACTTATCTAATAACCTTCACTTATCTAATAACCTTCACTTATCTAATAACCTTCACTTATCTAATAACCTTCACTTATCTAATAACCTTCACTTATCTAATAACCTTCACTTATCTAATAACCTTCACTTATCTAATAACCTTCACTTATCTAATAACCTTCACTTATCTAATAACCTTCACTTATCTAATAACCTTCACTTATCTAATAATCTTCACCTCTCTAATAACCTTCACTTATCTAATAACCTTCACTTATCTAATAACCTTCACTTATCTAATAACCTTCACTTATCTAATACCCTTCACTTATCTAATAACCTTCACTTATCTAATAACCTTCACTTATCTAATAACCTTCACCTCTCTAATAACCTTCACTTATCTAATAACCTTCACTTATCTAATAACCTTCACTTATCTAATAACCTTCACTTATCTAATAACCTTCACTTATCTAATAACCTTCGCTTATCTAATAACCTTCGATTATCTAATAACCTTCACTTATCTAATAACCTTCACTTATCTAATAACATTCACTTATCTAATAACCTTCACTTATCTAATAACCTTCACTTATCTAATAACCTTCACTTATCTAATAACCTTCACTTATCTAATAACCTTCACTTATCTAATAACCTTCACTTATCTAATAACCTTCACTTATCTAATAACCTTCACTTATCTAATAACCTTCACTTATCTAATAACCTTCACTTATCTAATAACCTTCACTTATCTAATAACCTTCACTTATCTAATAACCTTCACTTATCTAATAACCTTCACTTATCTAATAACCTTCACTTATCTAATAACCTTCACTTATCTAATAACCTTCACTTATCTAATAACCTTCACTTATCTAATAACCTTCACTTATCTAATAACCTTCACTTATCTAATAACCTTCACTTATCTAATAACCTTCACTTATCTAATAACCTTCACTTATCTAATAACCTTCACTTATCTAATAACCTTCACTTATCTAATAACCTTCACTTATCTAATAACCTTCACTTATCTAATAACCTTCACTTATCTAATAACCTTCACTTATCTAATAACCTTCACTTATCTAATAACCTTCACTTATCTAATAACCTTCACTTATCTAATAACCTTCACTTATCTAATAACCTTCACTTATCTAATAACCTTCACTTATCTAATAACCTTCACTTATCTAATAACCTTCACTTATCTAATAACCTTCGCTTATCTAATAACCTTCGCTTATCTAATAACCTTCGCTTATCTAATAACCTTCGCTTATCTAATAACCTTCGCTTATCTAATAACCTTCGCTTATCTAATAACCTTCGCTTATCTAATAACCTTCGCTTATCTAATAATCTTCGCTTATCTAATAACCTTCGCTTATCTAATAACCTTCGCTTATCTAATAACCTTCACCTCTCTAATAACCTTCACTTATCTAATAACCTTCACTTATCTAATAACCTTCGCTTATCTAATAACCTTCGCTTATCTAATAACCTTCGTTTATCTAATAACCTTCACTTATCTAATAACCTTCACTTATCTAATAACCTTCACTTATCTAATAACCTTTACAGTGTACACTGTACAATGTACAATATACACTGTACATTATACACTTCACACTATATACGGTAGTATGTACAGTGTACAATGTACAATATACACTGTACATTATACACTTCACACTATATAGGGTAGTCTGTACACTGTACAATGTACATTATACACTATACAGTATACACTTCACACTATATACGGTAGTTTGTACAGTGTACAATGTACACTATACACTGTACATTATACACGTCACACTATATACGGTAGTTTGTACAGTGTACAATGTACACTATACACTGTACATTATACACTGTACAAGTATTATTGACAACTTAGTTATATCCTATCAGGCAAACCCTACAGAACATTTTTATTAAATTATATTTATGCATTATTTAAATAACTCCATACAGCAAATAATTATCACCTCTCAAATCCACAACGTAAGATATACCCCACTAATATATCCGATCCTAATCTCCTATCCCATAAGAACTATCCCTATAACCCATCTTACACTCTTTCCTCGTAGACACACTTCAAAGTAACACGCCTTAACTCCGACTTAGGTCATATCCCTAAACTCCACCTTATACCCATCCCTAAGATCCGTGAATAAGCACACCTCCTTTATCCAGTTGGCCCGGAAGTCAACACGATGGAGCAATGTACGAAAGCGAACCTCTCTTCCAGGCAGTTTTGGAGAACGCTAGAAATGTTGTAAGAGGAGGCGAATACTTCTGGAAACAACTTCAGGTATTTACAACTATTTAACTAATGATCTTTATTCCATTATGTCACGTTTTCCTATTATCTGACAATGTAACTTGATGAATGCTTATATTGTATTATTCCAATCCCTAGTGACCCTTGACTCTACGATCTATTTTATAACCAGAATTAAATTATCCTTTATTAAACATCCGGCCTCAAATATATTTTATTTATATCTTATGTTCATACCTTCGCCCGCATCATAATAATACGGTTCACTCGACCTATGACCCCAGTTCTACACCAATGCTATCGACGCGGTATACGGTTGGTTATCGAGAACGTTCGACGATAACGAAGCTCCTTGGGCTAATCAGAAATGGTCTAGCGATTATCCGATGTCGATTATCCGATCGTATCAACACCTGATGGCGTCAATAAATCTACTTGGAGCCGAACAGGTAAAGTAGTTTTCATTTAAACTACTTTCTAGCCACCTCTTCCGCTCACCATATTCTCACCTCACCTTACCCTCACTATACCCTCACTATACCCTCACCTCACGATACCCTCACCATACCCTCACTATAACCTCACCTCACCATACCCTCACTATATTCTCATCTCTCCACGCCCTCGCCAGACCCTCACCACTCCCTTCCCACTCCCTTCCAACGCCTTCACCACACCCTCACTACACCCTCACCACACCCTTCCCATGCCTTCCCAACGCCCTCACCACACCCTCACCACACCCTCACCACACTCTCACCACACCCTCTCACCACATCCTCACCACACCCTCCCCACTCCCTTCCAACGCCTTCCCAACGCCCTTACCACACCCTCACTACACCCTCACTAAACCCTCACCACACCCTTCCCAACGCCCTCACCACACTCTCACCACACCCTCACCACACCCTCACCACGCTCTCACCACGCCCTCACCACGCCCTCACCACACCCTCACCACACCCTCATCCCCTACATCCTCACCACGCCCTCACACGCACTCACCACGCCCTCGCCACACCCTCACCACGCCCTCACTTTAGGCCCTCTGCACTGTGTACCAGTCAATGGTTTGCTTCAGTCACAGGGAGACATTTCGCTATGCAAACTATTCATTCGCAGGAGAATTTGCTTTCCGAACCTACAGGCAATCCTTCCCGAGGAATATCCAGTCACAGGTTTCAATTTAGTGCCGGCATTAAATGTCACCATTAAATAGAGCTAAATAATTCAAATATATTTGACATTTTATAGTTTGAAATGTATTTATTCTAAATAGATCATTTTAATGCTAAAATTAAAATAATATCATAAATACAATATAAATAAACTAAATTATAAAATATATGACATAAATACATAAATAAATACTTATAAAGATATATATATATATATATATATATATATATATATTCATATTTACAAATATTTCAAACAAACACGCATATACAACCAATCAATTTAAAGAAATATGTTGGCACGTCTTTCTCTACTATCAACTTGCAACTATGCAACAATCAAATAACTTAAGGATAGCTTTTAAAGAGGACCCTAAAAGAAATTACTATGAAGAGCTGAAATAATATAGTAGAGCACTGATAAAAAATATTTTGATTAAAATGCACAAATAAACTATATACTATACCATATCATATCATACTTACACACATACATATACATATACATGTATATATAAATATATATATATATTTATATATGTATATATATATATATATTTAATTGTACTCATATATACATACTTACACAAACCTGAATTCTTCTATAGTAATAACTTCATTAAATGTAATCGCTTCAAAATCGAATATGTAATATTCCATAATTAATAATTAAATACCATCTAATATTAAATCTAAAAAATAGCCAACACTGACATAACCTTACAAACTACTGTTACCAATCTCGAGTTTCTTCTTGACTCCGACTACTCCTATAACAACCAAATATCTTCAGTTCTTAAGATCTAAAACTATATACTGATACAAATGAGATAAATCTAAAACCTTTTAAACAAACAATCAATACAACAACTTTATTATCTAGATTACAGTAATAACACATTACAGTAATAACACATTACACCAATAACACATTACAGTAATAACACATTACAGTAATAACACATTACAGTAATAACACATTACAGTAATTGCACATTACAGTAATAACACATTACAGTAATAACACATTACAGTAATAACACATTACAGTAATAATACATTACAGTAATAACACATTACAGTAATATCACATTACAGTAATAACACATTACAGTAATAACACATTGCAGTAATAACACATTACAGTAATAACACATTACAGTAATAACACATTACAGTAATAGCACATTACAGTAATAGCACATTAAAGTAATAACACATTACAGTAATAACACATTACAGTAATAACACATTACAGTAATAACACATTACAGTAATATCACATTACAGTAATAACACATTACAGTAATAACACATTACAGTAATATCACATTACAGTAATAACACATTACAGTAATAACACATTGCAGTAATAACACATTACAGTAATAACACATTACAGTAATAACACATTACAGTAATAGCACATTAAAGTAATAACACATTACAGTAATAACACATTACAGTAATAACACATTACAGTAATAACACATTACAGTAATAGCACATTACAGTAATAACACATTAAAGTAATAACACATTACAGTAATAACACATTACAGTAATAACACATTACAGTAATAACACATTACAGTAATAACACATTACAGTAATAACACATTACAGTAATAACACATTACAGTAATAACACATTAAAGTAATAACACATTACAGTAATAACACATTACAGTAATATCACATTACAGTAATAACACATTACAGTAATTGCACATTACAGTAATTTCACATTACAGTAATAACACATTACAGTAATAACACATTACAGTAATAACACATTAAAGTAATAACACATTACAGTAATAACACATTACAGTAATAACACATTACAGTAATAACACATTACAGCAATAACACATTACAGTAATAACACATTACAGTAATAACACATTACAGTAATAACACATTACAGTAATAACACATTACAGTAATAACACATTACAGTAATAACACATTACAGTAATAACACATTACAGTAATAACACATTACAGTAATAGCACATTACAGTAATAACACATTACAGTAATAACACATTACAGTAATAACACATTACAGTAATAACACATTACAGTAATAGCACATTACAGTAATAGCACATTACAGTAATAGCACATTACAGCAATAACACATTACAGTAATAACACATTACAGTAATAACACATTACAGTAATAACACATTACAGTAATAACACATTACAGTAATAACACATTACAGTAATAACACATTAAAGTAATAACACATTACAGTAATAACACATTACAGTAATAACACATTACAGTAATAACACATTACAGTAATAACACATTACAGTAATAACACATTACAGCAATAACACATTACAGTAATAACACATTACAGTAATAACACATTACAGTAATAACACATTACAGTAATAACACATTACAGTAATAACACATTACAGTAATAACACATTACAGTAATAACACATTACAGTAATAACACATTACAGTAATAGCACATTACAGTAATAACACATTACAGTAATAACACATTACAGTAATAACACATTACAGTAATAACACATTACAGTAATAGCACATTACAGTAATAGCACATTACAGTAATAGCACATTACAGCAATAACACATTACAGTAATAACACATTACAGTAATAACACATTACAGTAATAACACATTACAGTAATAACACATTACAGTAATAACACATTACAGTAATAACACATTACAGTAATAACACATTAAAGTAATAACACATTACAGTAATAACACATTACAGTAATTGCACATTACAGTAATTTCACATTACAGTAATAACACATTACAGTAATAACACATTACAGTAATAACACATTACAGTAATAACACATTACAGTAATAACACATTACAGTAATAACACATTACAGTAATAGCACATTACAGTAATAGCACATTACAGCAATAACACATTACAGTAATAACACATTACAGTAATAACACATTACAGTAATAACACATTACAGTAATAACACATTACAGTAATAACACATTAAAGTAATAACACATTACAGTAATAACACATTACAGTAATAACACATTACAGTAATAACACATTACAGTAATAACACATTACAGCAATAACACATTACAGTAATAACACATTACAGTAATAACACATTACAGTAATAACACATTACAGTAATAACACATTACAGTAATTTCACATTACAGTAATTGCACATTACAGTAATTTCACATTACAGTAATAACACATTACAGTAATAACACATTACAGTAATAACACATTACAGTAATAACACATTACAGTAATAACACATTACAGTAATAGCACATTACAGTAATAGCACATTACAGTAATAGCACATTACAGCAATAACACATTACAGTAATAACACATTACAGTAATAACACATTACAGTAATAACACATTACAGTAATAACACATTAAAGTAATAACACATTACAGTAATAACACATTACAGTAATAACACATTACAGTAATAACACATTACAGTAATAACACATTACAGTAATAACACATTACAGCAATAACACATTACAGTAATAACACATTACAGTAATAACACATTACAGTAATAACACATTACAGTAATTTCACATTACAGTAATAGCACATTACAGTAATAGCACATTACAGCAATAACACATTACAGTAATAACACATTACAGTAATAACACATTACAGTAATAGCACATTACAGTAATAGCACATTACAGTAATAGCACATTACAGCAATAACACATTACAGTAATAACACATTACAGTAATAACACATTACAGTAATAACACATTAAAGTAATAACACATTACAGTAATTGCACATTACAGTAATTTCACATTACAGTAATAACACATTACAGTAATAACACATTACAGCAATAACACATTACAGTAATAACACATTGCACCAAAAAAAGTAAAATGGTTTCGCTTCTGCATACAAATTACTCTAAATAAGTCAAACTGAATTTCTGATATATACGTCTCAATAGCCAACTGCCTACATAAATAAGAAAACGATCAATAAAACATTAAATATATTATACTTAGAATACCCGACCATTATATACATTCATAGTAATATACCACCCGATATTATGGAACGAATTATTAGCTAATATACAATCTGTAAATACAAAAATAAAAATATATTCTAAAAGAAAATACATTATTTTATAATCAAATGACTTACCAAGTAAATAATCCAATTTATTTCATTTTTGCATTGCATAATTTTTTATTTTTGTTGACACATCAAAAGAATTTATATCTATTATATCACCTGTTTGCTGGGTACTTACAAATTACATATAATACCTAACCTAAATAATCAATAAGAATCTAACATACCGACTAACTATAACTATCTGAACAATACTTACTTAACCTATTTTACTAACTTTCATACTTACTATAGTAATTATAAAGTGAGTCAATACTGAATATATCCCTAAATTAATTTACCAAAACTTAAATTCACAAATTTACTAACTTTCAACTTTCTGATAATATATAATTTAACTACATACTAACTATATCTTACTACTAATATTCCATCTTGTATAGACTTTAAACAATACATCTATTTTCAACATCATTCGACACATTTAAACTATATATACAATATCAATACTACATAACGAGTAATTTAACTAATTATACACTACATGCACTAATTTATAAACTAAATATAATCATTAATCTATATATATACCATAATATACCGATAACCCTAACTGACATCTACTATACTCTCTTTACTCATTACTATAGACTATTTACTCACTACTATACTCTCTTTACTCACTACTATAACCTCTTTACTCACTACTATACAATCTTTACTCACTACTAAATACCTCACTTTCTACCCAATTCAGATATTTTGTTTATTACCAAACATATATAACTATATATAGGTGGAATGGTTTATTCGGGTGCATAATAACGTAGTATACCCCATGCACACAACAGCCAAGATACCTTTATTATATTTATATTTTAGCCTCATCCTTTATCTACGTTAATTGTATTTTTTCGTTCTTTCACCAAAATGCTTATTATTATTATTAATATTATATATTTCTGATTGGGTTTGATCCAGATGTTTGTGTAAAACTAATAATCAACCTATACACACCTACCAATGGATACACACACGCACGCACATACACACATACACACCCTAATACATATATATGCACGTTCCATTCAAGATCAACAAAACAAATGAAGGGTGGACAATAAGGGAACATCGTAAATTCTTCCCGGTGTTATCATCTTGTCGTGACAGAATCTTCGCTGACCTCGACTACTTGAGATCGTCGGCCGCTTCAACTTCCGTTGGAAATGACGCAACAAGGTCCGACTTCCTGATACGTAAATTAAACTTAGTGTTCATATATTTAATAAATTTAAGTGACTCGGCATCACATCCCACATTCGCCGACTTGTCATATTAAATATACTAGATTTATTTAACCCTCCTATGATAATTAAATATCTCCTACACAAATCCGAACCCACTCTGCGATCTGTTAGCATATGCAATATAAACCGACTTAACAGGTGTGATTATTCACGCAAGAATGAGACAAGAATTGATGAAGTTAAATTATTGACAATCGGGGAACAGTCGAGGTCATTTCTATATAGTTGATAATATTAATACACACACACACACACACACACACACACACACACACACACACACACACACACACACACACACACACACACACACACACACACACACACACACACACACACACACACACATGTATATATATATATTTATAACGTATGCTGTGATAATATATAAATATAACTTGTGATAGATATTCATATTTTATTCTATATATATTACAATATAAATAACTCCCTACGTAAATCAATTATTCTTGTTAAGCTTTTCAAATATTCTAATTTAATCCACTAAACTAAACCATACTACCTTAAACCCATCCCACTGCATTCCCCACTGCATTCCACCCTCCATTCCTGACCATGGCACTACATGAATGCAGTCCACCCATGAAATAGTATCCATTGCACGAGTAATATTATAAACTTTCTCCTACCTAAAAACCGGATATAGGCTGACCTTAGCTCTAGAGATGTTCCTAGACAAAAGTCGAATATACTGCGAATGGGTCCTTCTTACATCAGCTGTGTTCTTCACCTGTTTCACCTGTTACACCCTAGCAATATTAGCTTTCAAAGCCGTTCTCTTTACTAGGAATCTGAACCTCGGAAATGATAGGTTAGAGAACGCAACTGGATTAAAGCACCAGTATTAATTATAAGTTGTTTTAATCGCGAGATTTATAAATAGATAAAATTGAGTTTCTCATATAATTAAATTAATTTTCGGATTAAAATAATAACGAGATCTATTAAAATTGTAATAAACTATACAATATCATATTATAAGTTATAAACAACAAGTTAACAACAACATGTTAACATATATGTGTATTAATAAACTTGTAGAAAATATAATACCTTATTCTGAGTATTTGTATTGATTAATTAGTGCAGAGATAACTTACGACTGTAGAAAATATAATACCTTATTCTGAGTATTTGTATTTATCAATTAATGCAGAGATAACTGACAATTTGATCATTTATTAATTTCAATCACTCAATATTCACAATGTAATTTATTCTTTTTGATAAGTAATTTTTTAATTTTATTTTCTTATTGAACTATTATAATGCAACATTTGTATTTATTCATTTGATATTTTGCACGATTAATTAATTTTACATGATTTAGAATCACAGAATAGTTAAACAAAGAATATATGTCCTCATTAATTGTTATTTTTTAAATTCAATTATTTCAATTAATTTTTATTTTTTGTAATTTTAGAATAATTTATATTTTGTGGATATCATTTTTAAATAGTTAGAAAGTTATTATTTTATGAATTATTCTCTAATGATAAATATTTAATATTTTAGATTATCAAATAATCTTCAATTATCTAATCATTTTCTAGAACCACGTAACAATTTCTCGTCACTAACTCCGAACACCATACCGACAATATCATTTTCTAACGTTCGATCCATTATTTCGTGTATATGACTCTCCGACCTATCCCTTCCTACGTAGCAAGCGCAAGAAGTTGTGGAAGGCTACTGACGTACTCGACGTAACTACGTGTTCGGCTCGGTCTGCGCAAAACTTGCGCAGTTCGCACACGTTGCATAACGGATCCTCTCTGGAGAAGTTGAGGCCTGATTCGTTAGTCTCGACGCAGAGTTCCTTACTCCGCTCAAGCATGAAGAAGTATCCGGCGATGGCGTCAGGTCGTAACGTCGAGAAGCTAAACTTGACGTTTCGATCCAACGAACGCGGAGATCCACCCCCCGTGCACTCGCAAACTCTGCCACGCGAACGCGTGATCAAGGTGGCGACGGTTTGACCGGCTGCTTGACCGGCTGCTTGACCGGCTGTTTGACCGGCTGCTTATCGCCTCTTGACCGCAATGATGTATTCATTTGATTATCGCCTACTGTTTTTTCCATTTCATCATATATTTTTATTTATATACCCTATCACTTTTAATCAAATGAAATTGAAATCATTTTAAAACTAATTTTCTCTTAGCTCCTTTTTAAAATCCTAACACTTCTATTAACTATTCTCTCAGCCATTTAAGAGTAATTCTTAACAATTTCTTCACTCTATAATTTAATCTGATCTTACCACTTTTCTCTTTCTGTAACTTACCTTAATCTATTTATAAGTTTTTTCCTCGACCTTTGGCTTACCACTACTTGCATAATAAATACCTATCGAAAGAAATTCTGTAATAAGAATATTAGATTTTTTACGCTGACATTTCGTATCAAAACATAATCTATAATAAATAATATACTTATGTGTCAGACATACTTGTATATTATATATTACTACTTTTAAATAGCGCATATACATTTTTACAAATTTATAATGAAATTATTTTAAAATATTCATTTCATAGGTTATTGTTAGTTATGCTTTTATTAATAATAAACTTTATTTACTGTCATTGTATTAATATTCTTTTTCTTGATAACAGTTATCAATGCCAAATCGTAGTTTGTAGCAAAATTAATTATTACACATATTATTATTAATTTTTATGATCTTTTTATTACTAAATCAATTTTTACACTAATATATATAATATAATATAATTCAATTTTTCAATTGTTTTAATATTTTATTATATACTATTATCATACTATAAATAATAAAGAAAATTAAATTAACTGTATTAAAATGTATGTATATTATAGTATAAACAATATTACAATATAGTATAATAATTTGTGTATTTATATGAATAAACAATATTTATTATTAAAATGTCAACTTTGATTAACTAGGGTAACCATATAATATAAGTATACCTATACATTACATTTGTCTCATATATATATATATATATATATATATATATATATATATATATATCAATTATTATATTCTAGCATATACTAACATAACAATGTTAATATAATTCCTGAATATATTCATTCATTTTTAATGTTATAAATTTAAATGTTTAAATTAAACTTATATAATAGTATATAATATATATACTAATTTATGGAAATAAGTACGAAGTATTTATTTGTAAATTTAAATAATTTTGATCATAATATAATTCCTATTTGAATTAATAAAGAATTATTTAGCTAACGACATAATTAACATATTAGATAATATTACTTATACTGAATGTATATTTTATTTTCAATTATTCGAGTTTTAATTGTATATACCATGCACATAATAAAGATATCTATTTAATGAATTAATTTTATTTATTTTTCGCTATATCTATATATTTAATTGCCATTATATATAAATAATATTATAGCAAATACTTTTATATAAAAATAACCAAGGAGAATTACATAATTATATTAATATATATATACATCATATGATATGAAATATGACATGAAATTATAACAATTTCTTCAAACTGCACTATTAATTTTAAATTGTTCATTTGAAGAAAATAAATGATAGTAATTACTTATTTTAAAATATCTTCTTAAATATATTAGAAACTTTAATATAAACGTAACTTTTAATAATAATACATAACTAATCTGATTATTTAATAAAATTTACAAATTAAGTAATGCAATTTTAAGATATTTAATTATATACAACATAGTATAAACAATCTTATTATTTTCTGAGCTTTATATATAACTTTTTTTATACTATTTATATACTATATATATATATATATATATATATATATATATATATATATATACATATGTGTGTGTGTGTGTGTGTGTGTGTGTGTGTGTGTGTGTGTGTGTGTGTGTGTGTGTGTGTGTGTGTGTGTGTGTCGATGCGTGCGGGTCTTTCAACTATATAAGTTTATGTCTAGACTTTCAAATATTTTAAATTTCAAATAAAATTTAAACTCTCAATTGAGGGTTAACCTATCACCTATACGAAATAATTTTTCCATTAGGAATACTAATATTATATGATAGAAAACAGTTATTCAATGTAACTATATAGAGTTGTGTATAAATATTACATCTAATATAATATTATTTCCTATGTCATATTTAATAAAATTATTACATTGAATTCGATACGCCTATTAATTAACGAGAGTGCAAAGAAAATAAAATATAGAATACTAAAACACAATGATCAAATATTCATAAATTTGAATTTAGAAAATTGACTAAAATCTACTTACTATGACCTAAATAAAGATGACCTAAATAAATCGACAATCATACACTGGTGTGTAATTTATTTTTCTGAACAGAAACAAAGATCCAATGATATTATGTATAGTTGAATTTAACATAACTTGCATGTGGTAAATCATGAAGTTAATTATCCGAATTAATTAAAACTAATTTTTAATAAAATATTTTGAATATAATAATAAACTAAACTTAATATAATCTGCAGTGTACCAATTAAGCTAGAATAGTGCGAATCTGACCATATACTTTCTCTAAAAAAATAATACTTATAAAGAATAGAAAAGTATCATTTCTAAAATACACTTCCCATCTTAGCTATATCTCTATTATAATGATTACCACTCATTAATTAACATTCACCATATTAACGATAACATGCTAACACCCATTTACGACTTAATTACATAGTTAATATATACATTTAAGCATTTATGTAATCATATCATTTTATTCAATGTATATCTCAGCAAAAAGACTAATTTCCTTAATGAATTATATTTCATATAGAAAATCATTTAAAAACAATTGATTATAGTTTTATATTTGATATAATTCATTTCTTAATAATAGAAATCATATTTTTACCAATTCGTATCTCATACATATTATCTATGTCTAATAAACCGTATATTATAAAGGATTTTAGAAATATATTCGA
Source organism: Osedax frankpressi (assembly GCA_964035775.1). Lineage (NCBI taxonomy): Eukaryota > Metazoa > Annelida > Polychaeta > Sabellida > Siboglinidae > Osedax > Osedax frankpressi. Next base: position 22,517,810 of record OZ038312.1, read on the forward strand.
TCGTTAATACCGTTAAGACCGACTAACTCAAATAAATTAATTTTGTTTTAAATAAACAAACCAAAAATATATTCTATGAAAATGGTTATAAACACTATATTGGTTTTTAAATATTGACAATTACAATCTCTGTAAAAAAAACTTATATATATATATATATATATATATATATATATATGTGTGAATAAAGTACCTACGAAATTATAATTATTGTTTTTGACATATTTGTTTAAAAATAATCGTAATACTATTATATAATTATATTATTGATTATATCAACATGATTTTAATATAACTAACATTGATAATGTTATTATTTTTATATTAACATATATTAACATATATTAACAATTTTTATTTATTTTGTATTCAACTATTGAATATATATATATATATTACTTATTAGGCACAATATAACACACACGCGCATATATATATACATATATGTAGATCCAGGAATAAATAATATAATTTGATCTTATCAAATACGATACATACTATATATAAGTGTTAGTAGTAGGCTTATGACATACGTGTGGCATCATATGTAACCATTATGGTAAGACGAACACCATATATTACATGTCATTTATATATCATATACAATATATAACATAACATATATGGAAATATCTATCAGATCATATTATTTATTCCTGGATCTATGATATATTTGTATTATACTATAGACTATCTCACGGTAAATTACATTATATATATATATATATATATATTAATTCCTAACTAATTAACAAATTCCTAAATATATATTTCCTAATATATATATATATATATATATAAATATATTTAAAAAATTTTTTTTTAATAAATATAATACTTTTAGAAATTATTAATTAATATGTTAAATGATAGCTAATAATATTTAATAATGTTACGCTGATAAAGTATTATCAATTTGAGTATTTATAATACATATATATGATATCGATGTTATCAATATAATATATATCATTTAATTCATTCATAAATTAAAATGAATACTTACGAATTTACATTAAAACAAAATGGAAGTATGCGTAATTTGGTTCTCATGAAATTAAACAAAATTTGTGTTAAAGTTTACTATTTATATAAATAATGAATACTCAATTAATCAATAAATATTATTAACTATAACTTACAAAAGATTATCTATATTCAGAATTGAAGATATGAACTAATTTTATAATTTTAAAATATTGATATATTAGGGACTATTTTTTTTAAATCAGGGGTCACAGCATTATTAGCTTTACTGGCAACAGTTGCCGTAGGAATAAACGCCATAGACACCGTAGCTTTGACGACTGTTACATGCAAACAAATTAAGGTTATTTTAGTTATACGTTATATTTGTGCTAGATAACATGTATATATTTAATTTATATATTTAATAAATATATTATTATATAATTTTCCCTTATGAAAATAATATACAAAAGTAATATTTATTAAAGATATAATTTTATTTACTTGTTGCCCTCAAACACGTCGGTTGTCAACGAAGTTTTATTTTCAAATTATATTATAATGCAACATTTATCATTTATATTTTACTTTTAACTATTAATATACTTGTAATATATAATTTACTTTTAAATAAAATATTTCTATATTATATTAACCATGTAAAGTTAAATAAACAACTTATTATTTCAATGACACTTGAAATATTCCGTAAAAATCACATGTAAATAAACGATATAAACTATAAACAATGGCGATTAATACTATATAATCTCATATTTAGTTACTTATATTGTTATATTCATTTGAACTTGTACTCACTAGACTAATTAATATTTATATATTGTATTTAGTAGTTTCTTTTTTTGTTATTTTTGTAATATCCTATAAACTATCGTATTTATGTTACTCATGGTAACCTAGTTTCAATTAATTATAACTTAATATTGATTGATTTTTAATTATTATATTAATTGTTGTTATAGAATATAAACTATTAGTAAATAAATATTATATTATATTTAATTTTAACAAATAATAACTTACAAACAAATATATTTTTTTTATATATATTTTTAATATTTAATTATTTAAAATATATTTTTATTATAAACATTCTATTCTATACACATACTATCATATTGATGGTCGAAATGATTTAATCTAAGTACATTACCATTCTTAAAATATTATATAAATTACAATGAGGATTATATTAATGATGATAATTGATATTCTACTAAATAATACTATTGTGTAATATAAAACTTTAAACTTACAAACACTTTACAAATATTTTTATTGTATCATTAATTTGTAAGAGTTTAGATTTTAAATATATATATATATGCATTGAATTTGTAATAGCCGAGATATTTATACATTTTATAAAGATCTATAAATATTATATTTAAATATTAAATGTACTGAGAAATAGATAACCATAGTATTATAGGTATTTTATATTTATTATAATGAAGTATAAAAATATTATTCTATTATAAAACAGTCTGTCCATAAGTTATATCCGATTACTCGTCAATATCTTATTGTGCCATTTTAGGGTTTTTTTTTCGGTGTGTTGACAATACATTTTTTCATATTGCCCAACTGCAACAACTCTGAATAAAAGAAAATATCATCAATAAAACATTTATTTGTTACATCATAGTATGTTTTATAGTGAACACTTAAATATTTATTACCGAGTCATTTCTATAAATCAATACAATTTATTTTATTTTTACTAGAATAATTCTGTTATTAAATTTATTATGTAATTCTACTATTTACTAGAGCATTTGAAAATACATTAGAAGGCATATAGCTGTCAGAATAGAATGTTCATTTTATTGATTTGCCATATATGAATTCTATTATAAATAAATGATTCTCATATTCACTAAAATCAATTTCTAATAAATGGCTCCTATTATTTACTGTGGTTACATATGGTTGCCAAGGAAAGCTTACTGGTCTATACTTGTACATTCATAATAAACAATGCAGTACTGGTAACCAAACACAATGCAATATAGTGGTGTATTTTTCTTTGTATAACTTTTCTAATTCTATGTCAGTTTTATTGGCTTGTCCATTAATGAGACCGAAGTTCATTGGTCAATTGACCACAGTGGGTTTTTGTTATGTATATACTTGTTTTTTATTGAAGCATAGTAATGTTACATGATCACATTACTTATCCATGGAATCACCCTAATAACCCATTTAATTATCATTATTAAAATATACATTTTCTGTGAATATATATTTTATGTGAATATACATTTTCACAGATTCATACTCTTATATTTGTACTTTATATCAAGTTTGGTATATATAGTATATATATATATATATATATATATATATATATATATATATATATATATATATGTATATATATGTATAGTTCCATTCAGTGTTTCTATATGGATTTGAGTGTTGTCGCTACTGACTTTAATGGCTCTCTTTACTTTTGTAGAAGCAATTGATGATGCAAACAATGAATACAATTCGTCCGGTACCTTCTGCTACCGGCATACAGAATTCTGGTTTGTGTTTCAGCATCGAGTTTTCTAATGCGTTTTCATTATTTCGTTAATCTACAATCTAGGTCATTTTATTTTTTGTATCGCATACCTTCTTTTATGTTAACCAATGCTCTTTGTAACGTGCGAAAGTATTTCATAAAACTATCGCATCACTCGGTTGTCGGGAATGGTGAGAGTTTTTGAAAGCGTTTAATCTTTGGACAAAAATACAAAAAATTAGTGCAAAACTGTAATGAATGTTATACTTGTATAAGTTGTTGTGATTTCTTTATAAATACATATCAATACTCTTTATTGTTACTTATCTTATTGTTTAATTTGATTTTAATTCACTTTTACGCTTTTAGTTCCGAAGCCAGGATTGCCAGCTCGATCGTTGACCTACATTTTATCTTCCGATGCGACTACGATAAAATCTGAGCCTCACTCCATCATGAGTCCAGCTACCTCTGTGGTCACTGGATCTCAACTGGTCAGTGACAATCGCTATATCGTGACATTGGCCGATACATCAAATGAACTCGACCTCGTACAGAATGCAACGGCTGCTGGAACGACTACAATTCCGGATAATGTTTGTACAGACTTTTGAACTGTTTGTAAATGATATTGATTTATACCAATTAGTTTACTAAATTAATGATCTAAGTTTAAATTATAATATCATCATATATATCATTATAATATTTGATAATATAATGATAATGTACCATTTTATGAATGATTGTGAATTAATTATTTTGGTATTATTATAATTATTGTAATTATTATAATTTATAGAACTATGTTATATTGTTAGATATATTAAATATCAAAATTAACAAATTAATTAAAAACCAAATACCTGCTAAATATTGTTTATTAAATAAAATTGGTTAGAATCCCCACTGGTATTAACTGGGTTGTAAATATACTCATATCTAAATGTTTATCATACGAACTTATGAAACAATATAACCTATTATATATATACAACAAGTCTGGTCATGAATTTCTTGAACTAAAATTGGGTGAAAGAATATAATTATTGTATACTAAATTTACAATTATTTGAGATTTATTATTTAGAGAATTATTTGCTATAATGTTTTTATTAAATAGAATATTAAATATATTAAATAGAATATTTATTAAATACAATATTCACACTATTTTTGACATTACACAAAGTAACATTTAAAATCACCTTATTGTTTACTCAGCCGTATATAATCTAAATGATTTCACATTGTAAGTTATATTATGTAATAAGGACCCAATTGAATACATTTTTACATTTTGTCAAACATTGAACTTATAAAAATATATATTTTTTTTTGAAATTTATTCAAAACCTATCTAAGCAAACTGGCAACTAGTACTATATAATAACTGCCAGTGTGCTGCTAGTACTATGTACTTATCAAAATATCATATCAGTTTACTAGCTATCAGATATTACTTACTATTACTAGATATCAGTCATAATCTCAGAATTATTATTTTTTTAATGTTACATTTTTTCTATCATATATTTGCTAGCAAATATATGAAGAAAATAATATGAAAAATAATATAATCTTTTTTATTAATAAAAATATATTATTATTTTAAATCGGTTTTTATTAATATCTAATAATTTGATACAGAATAAACTTATATAATACATGTAACTTATATTTTTATTTTAATTATGTTATGTAATCATTACCTATTTGCTTTGTTCGTTTTGACCCACCAATAGGAACCATTGAGATAATTTTAGTTTATTTGTTATAATATATGATAAAATATATTTAATTTACATTAAAATAGTATTATATAATTTTGAATCAATTTATAGTAGTTACATAATGTTTCTTGGATATATTATGTTTATTTTATATTTAAAATTAATGAATTTATAAATGTTACAATATAATAATAAAACAATCATTTAGTATCCCGGCAAACAATACATGGACTTTCTTATATATTATGTAATTATGTTAAAAATTATTTTTTTAAATCGAAAATATGTATATTTTATTTTTATTTTGAACATTTTTATAATATTTTCATTATCCTGTTTGTTGAATGTAGTTTTATTATAATATCCTGTTGTAAAATCTATAGATATGTTTACATATACAAATAATATAAAGATACTGTAAAAATAGAATGATCTAGATTAAAATATATAAATTCCCATGAAATACAGTGATGTAATATTTAAAAGAAATTACCTCATTATTTTACTGTATATTTTAATATATACAACCATAATATAACTACTTAAAATTATTTCATAATTACAATATATACAGGAATATAAATATTTATAATATATTATAAATTATTATATTAATATTTTATTTTATATATACAAAATAAACAAAATATATTTCTTATATAATAAAACTATGATATGTGCTACTATATTATTCCCAGTAAACAGAGTGATGTAATAGTTATATAATATCCTTACGTGTATTATACAAATTATTGGTTAACAAAAGTAATGATTAAATGCAAAAAATTTAATTATGTGGTTTGTTTGCTGCGTCTTATATCCAAGAAACCTTCATTTAGTTTTTTTTTGTTATGCAATAAAGATATAAAATATTATTTATATTATATAATATAGAATATCTATAAGAATTACATCACCTTGTTTTAAAATTATTATTCAATCATTTTTGTAATACTTGAATATTTTGTACAAAACTCTGATTATTATAGTAATTTATAGTAACCAATAGATTGGTAGTGCTTTAAATATAGAAATAAATACTCATTTAATATATATTATCTATATTTAGGTACATTTATTGAATACTATTTATTTATGTCAAAACTTCTATTATTCAAATATAAAACAATATAAAGTATGAGTTGTAAAAATCTCCTGATCTGACTAAATGTATTTTTTATAAAAGTATTATTAGTTTTTATACTAGAAATACTTTGTATACAATATATTCTTTCAGGACCAAATAATACCATAAGAATGCTTTTATTCTACATTATTAAATATATTTATTTTTATAATCTAAGAATACAATTTTTTAGTTTTCTATAGTTATTCTATATCTATTTTATAATACATTTTTATTTCTTAGTTCTAGCTATTTAACAAGTATTTAGTTAAAATTAATTTGCATATATACCATCTATCAATATTCTTACTAAATATAATAACATGCCTCATGAGTTCAGCAAAATACGTAGTTAATACAGATTTCGTGTATTATTGATTGGTCTGAGTGATTTATTGATTTTACAATATTTCTTTTATTGATTGCTTTCGATTTAAGTCCAATCTTGTTTCTCATCGTCCACATAACACCACACTCAGTTATCTTCTGCATTTACGTTAACTACTATCTCCATGGAAACAGGCTCAGATTATCTACCAATCGCCATCTAGCAATGACTCTCAGTTTGTTACCCAGTCTGTGGAGAATGTAACTGCAGATGCTTCTGTTTTACAAAATGGCAATATGTTCGTACTCATACTAAAATGTATTAAATTATTAATTTATTAGCTATTATTAGTTAATTAAATTATTAATAATTTTTTAAAATTTATCAATGTATTAATTGAATTATTTATCAATTTAATCATTTATTAATTTATCAATTTAATTATTTATTAATTTATCAATTTATTGATTACAACTGACTGAATAGTTTATTTTTATTTGGACACATTTTGTTTTTCTTAAATTATAAATTTAAAAATAAAAATTACATTTTTTTAAATATATTAAATATACCTGTAGTATTAAGTAGTATTAGTATTAAGTAGTATTGGTATTAAGTAGTATTAGTATTACTGGATTCTCCTATTTGTACATTAATGCCATGTTTGTAGAATTGATTGTCCAGAGTCGTCTGAGTTAGTATTTTCAAAGTAAGTAATTGTTAGTTTGCGTGTTTCCTCGATGCTTAAACTGTTTATTTGACTTCCGTTCTCGCCGTGTTTAATATTCCGTAGACTTCTGGCGTTTAATCGTAGCATAATATTTGACTCAGGTATGATCTAAATGAACTATGCCAACACTCACTCTCTAGACCACCATATGTCGACTATACCCAGGCTGCGATGTACACCACCGTCAATGCCAATGCCAGTTATTTTCAAACTGGTTGGTATTCTCGCTACTAATCTAATCGTCGACTTCATCGTCTACTTGTCGGTATTCAGTTGACCTTTGCACTTTTGCAGCTGCGGCCGGCAACAGTACGTCTCCTCAGATCGGGAACCCGTCATCCATGCAGGGTCAGATTGTCTCCCACCAGGGCAGCACTTTCCTTCTGCAGGGTGGTAGCCTTCTTCCCGAAGTCACCACCGCAGATCTTAAGGAACTACAAGCTGCGGTTTTCTTCTCTCCTCGCCCGGTCCACCTCTCCATCCCCAAACACCACCTAGCGACGAATTTCCTCGTATCGTAGCCTTCTTTACTCTATCCGCCTTACTAAATGTCTGAATTCACTCGCAGGATCACATGCAGACCTTCAGCATGGGTGGAGCAGAACGCTTGCCTCACTTCGACGTGAAGTCATGGCAACGAGAGGTGCAGTGGTTGATTGACAACTACGAGACTGCCGAGGGTGTCTCCCTGCCTCGTAGCACTCTCTACAACCACTACCTGAGACACTGCCAGGTGCAGAAGATGGACCCGATGAATCCGGCGAGTTTTGGTAAACTCATTCGCTCTGTGTTCCTAGGTCTGAGAACGAGACGACTTGGTACCAGGTGAACTTTGCTTTAATATATATTTTATTTCGCTATTTAAATATCAAATTGAATTCATTTCCATTAGGTAATTATAAATACTTCGGATGTTAACATAAGCCTGTAAATTAATTTTTCTAAAACTATTATCGGGTTTATATTATTGTAATGGTTATTGTATATTGTATATTAATTGTAATTGGTTTACTAATATAATTGTTTTCAAAAATTCAAAAATATAATAAGTTAGTTTATATTTATATAATAGATGTCGCTACTGTTCATGAGTTATAGCCAATGAAATGAAAGACTTTATTTGATCATAAAGCTTTCTTTTTTTTATAATTTACACATCAGATGCTGATATCTCAAAATAATATTTTGTATTTTTTTAGATGGTTGTATCTGCTTAATCAATCTTTATGAAATTTCCTGAATAATATATAGATAATAATGTATATATATTTTGTTAGTTATAATAATGTATATATATTTAAATAAATATAAAATCATATCACTATATAGTAAGATATGATTATATTATAAAAAGCTTGTAACTAATTTTGTATTCGATATTACGCTTTATTTATTTATATTACGATCATATAATGACATATAATGGACCTATATATATAAATATGAATATAATATAAATAGAAAAAAAATGTGTATTATTTACAATTTTTGTATAAAGTATGGTCTATCTAGTAGACACCTGTTTTCTTTTATATGTAAACTCAGCGAAAGTTTCTCTTAATTTTGATTAGGTTGCGATCCTTAAAAGTTTGTGAAATCACTTTAATAATCGCAATGGTCGGAAGAGGTAATTTAATGAAGTAGAATTACATTCAATCATTTGTTTACGATTATTACTCGTAGAAGTAACTCTAGCGAACTCTTAACTTTGATCTTGCGCACATGTTCACTCTCTCTCTCCCTCTCTCCCGCCAGGGGTAACTCCAAGTACCACTACTACGGCATTCGCATCAAATCGTCGTCTATCCTGAACCAGATCACCGAGGAATATTCTATGGCTGTCCGGCAATCTCCTATGGTTCAAGGCAAACGCATGAAATCGGATTCGACTCCGGCTACTCCTTCTTCTAGTAACTATAGCATTTGCGATCCTTCATCGCACGCCCAGTTCCTCGGTGACGCCAGCGTTTCTATGCCAAAGTTTGGTTGGTGTCGACATCTATTATTTCTGTATTTAGATAAATTGTGATTTTTTTGTAAAATTATTGTTAATTTGTCGGATTTTTAAAAAATCTGCTCTAAGAATTATTGATCTCTTTAAATATTTACAGAAGCCATTCGCTGCGAAGACCACGAATTGGTTCAGGGAATCAACCGCAGTCACTTGGTGTCGTTCCAGACTCTGTATAAGGAGCACTGCGAGGCTATCCTGGACATTGTTATCAACCTTCAATTCTCTCTAATTGAAGCTTTATGGCAGACTTTCTGGAGAAATTCTCCCGTGGATCAACTACAATGGTATGTTAGCAACAGTGGCATGTTAGCAACAATGGCATGTTAGCATGTCTAATTAAGCGCCTGCCTATTTAAGTGAGCAATATTAATGCTAATTTATTAACAAGCTCTTCTTTGTCATATTATATTAGTCCATTTTTAATTTCGATTATTAATTTTCTATAATTTGATATGTCATATATTGAATTATTTATATTGTAATTATATTACTGTTTCAATAGTATAGATGTTTTTTCAATATATATTGTCTGATTTATATATATATATATAAATTTATATATGTATATAATGCCTACTTTGATACTTTGATGTTTCATAAATATTTAATTTAGGGTAGATGGAGATGATACCAGAACTGACTTCCAATTGTAAGTTATATTTAGAGAAATGTATGACACTGCACAAACTCCATTGTCTTTAAAGCACTTATCATTGATATTGATTATTCATTGAATTACCAACGTCTGGAATCATTATTTAAGTAATACAATTTAGTTTTATTGTTTTACTAAGATATCTATTTTCATATCATATAAATCATATAATTGATTCGAATTTAATATTGTTTAGAAATGAAGAACATTCAACAAAAAAGTCATTCCACCTGTAAGTTCTGTTTAATTACGACCTGCGGAGTCTTATATAATGTAACCCGTCACTACTTCGTCTGTCTCTATCTGTTTCCGTTATTTCTGCTTTTTGTGTCACGCCTATTTCCTCTATACCCGCGTAATTACCTTGCAGGTGCACAATGCAGTTTCACTCGCGCAGCTAATCGAAGCTTCGCGCTCTCTCCCTCCCTCCGTTTCAGTGACAGCGACATCGAACAGCGCCTCAGCCGTGCCGACCTCATGACCATGTGTCGGATGTCGTGCGTGCAGAAGTTTGTGCGAGACGCCGATTACCTGTTCTACCAGGCTCTCGTGGAAATTCTCATCCCGGACGTCCTGAGACCCATTCCCAGTTAGACGCTTATTTTGAGAGTGAATCGCGCGGATCTGCGACTGAAATTATTGAATGTAACCGACGCCGTTGTTTCAGGTTCTTTGACTCAGGCGATACGTAACTTTGCGAAAAGTCTGGAGTCTTGGCTGAGGAATTCAATGGTGGGCTGTAGCAGTGTTATGATCAACACTAAGGTTATCTTTGCGACGATGAATGAAATGCGAATAAAGTGACTATGTAATACAGTAATACAGTAATACAGTAATACAATAATACAGTAATACAGTAGTACAGTAGTACAGTAATACAGTAATACAGTAATACAGTAATACAGTAATACAGTAATACAGTAATACAGTAATACAGTAATACAGTAATACAGTAATACAGTAATACAGTAATACAGTAATACAGTAATACAGTAATACAGTAATACAGTAATACAGTAATACAGTAATACAGTAATACAGTAATACAGTAATACAGTAATACAGTAATACAGTAATACAGTAATACAGTAATACAGTAATACAGTAATACAGTAATACAGTAATAAAGTAATACAGTAATACAGTAATACAGTAATACAGTAATACAGTAATACAGTAATACAGTAATACAGTAATACAGTAATACAGTAATACAGTAATACAGTAATACAGTAATACAGTAATACAGTAATACAGTAATACAGTAATACAGTAATACAGTAATACAGTAATACAGTAATACAGTAATACAGTAATACAGTAATACAGTAATACAGTAATACAGTAATACAGTAATACAGTAATACAGTAATACAGTAATACAGTAATACAGTAATACAGTAATACAGTAATACAGTAATACAGTAATACAGTAATACAGTAATACAGTAATACAGTAATACAGTAATACAGTAATACAGTAATACAGTAATACAGTAATACAGTAATACAGTAATACAGTAATACAGTAATACAGTAATACAGTAATACAGTAATACAGTAATACAGTAATACAGTAATACAGTAATACAGTAATACAGTAATACAGTAATACAGTAATACAGTAATACAGTAATACAGTAATACAGTAATACAGTAATACAGTAATACAGTAATACAGTAATACAGTAATACAGTAATACAGTAATACAGTAATACAGTAATACAGTAATACAGTAATACAGTAATACAGTAATACAGTAATACAGTAATACAGTAATACAGTAATACAGTAATACAGTAATACAGTAATACAGTAATACAGTAATACAGTAATACAGTAATACAGTAATACAGTAATACAGTAATACAGTAATACAGTAATACAGTAATACAGTAATACAGTAATACAGTAATACAGTAATACAGTAATACAGTAATACAGTAATACAGTAATACAGTAATACAGTAATACAGTAATACAGTAATACAGTAATACAGTAATACAGTAATACAGTAATACAGTAATACAGTAATACAGTAATACAGTAATACAGTAATACAGTAATACAGTAATACAGTAATACAGTAATACAGTAATACAGTAATACAGTAATACAGTAATACAGTAATACAGTAATACAGTAATACAGTAATACAGTAATACAGTAATACAGTAATACAGTAATACAGTAATACAGTAATACAGTAATACAGTAATACAGTAATACAGTAATACAGTAATACAGTAATACAGTAATACAGTAATACAGTAATACAGTAATACAGTAATACAGTAATACAGTAATACAGTAATACAGTAATACAGTAATACAGTAATACAGTAATACAGTAATACAGTAATACAGTAATACAGTAATACAGTAATACAGTAATACAGTAATACAGTAATACAGTAATACAGTAATACAGTAATACAGTAATACAGTAATACAGTAATACAGTAATACAGTAATAAGTATGGCAGAATATATTTAAGTTTTCTCTCCAGGTTTCGTGCGTCAGTGCTTTTGCTTTGACCTTACGTCGTTACACCTCACTGAACCACTTGGCTCAAGCAGCTCGTGCTGTTTTACAAAATAGTGGACAAATCAATCAGATGCTCTCTGATTTGAACAGGGTGGACTTTCAACATGTTCAGGTTGGATTTTCTATTTAGAAAGTGTATCGTTTGCTAATTTATTTGTTATGTAATTATTATAATAATAAATATGTAAATATCGTTCCTATTCAAATTCATTTAAAATGTATTGTATCAATTCCTTTATATATATTACTTGATTGTTTTCTATTCAATTATGATTCTACTTTTAATATCTTATTAATATAATAACTGAATCATTGTATTTCTTTTCTATATCTAAATCTTATTCCTCCAGGAACAAGCATCCTGGGTCTGCAATTGCAGCGATGAAATCATTAGTCAGATTGAGGCAGATTTCAAGAAGACCCTCCGTGGTCAAAACTCACTTGAACAATGGGCGATTTGGTTGGAGAGCGTTGTGAACCAGGTGTTGAAGCCGTACAGCGATTCCGATAACTTCCCAACCATCGCTCGCGAGTTTCTTATGAAGTGGTCTTTCTACAGGTTGGCGATTATGCACTTCAACTGATGATGTATTTTCTAATTAATCTCGAATATATATTAATATCATAAAATGATCTCATATTGACCTTTAAGTTTCTAAATATAATTTTATTTCATTGAAATTTATAGATGATTTTTTTACCCTGTTTATCTTTCTATCTTGTTTTACGAACATTTACATTGCAGTTCAATGGTAATTAGGGATTTGACCCTACGAAGTGCAGCTTCATTTGGATCTTTCCATTTGATCCGCCTGCTCTACGACGAGTACATGTTCTACCTGGTTGAACACAAGGTGGCGTCTGCAACTGGAGAAACACCGGTTGCAGTCATGGGCAAACCGGCCAAGAAGGACATTGTACAGACTGCTCTCGAGGACATCGTAGGTGGCGCCGACTGCTTGCACGCGGACCCGAACGATTCCGACGAACACGAAGCTGCTACTGCTGCCATGTTGGCTTCAGTCGTTGAAGTCGAGACAATTAAATGCTCACCGAAGATCATTCCCAGTTTGTAATATTTGTCGATTTTATTGAAATCTAATATAAAAACATAAATCTCCGATATAATGTGTATTGTTTTTGTAGGCATCTCGACCATAAACACTGGAGGTCGAGTGATTACCGGAACGAGTCTGCTCGGCAAATCCGGCCACTACCTGAACAATAACATGAATCCCTCAAACTCTCATAACGTTTCCATCTTGCCAGCCAAGGCTCGGCCCGACCAAATGTCAACGAAAACAATTGTCGTGGTACCCGTCACTGCTAATATGATCATCAGTAACATGGACCTGAAGAAAACTCAGCCCCAGATGAACAGTGCTAAGAGAATGAGGACTCAATGATCTTTAGATCTATTAGATATGCAAATTTAGTACTGCCAGTGCCTTTGAGTGAAACCACCTTTGCAAATTATATACAATACAAGTATTCCTATATTATTATTTTTGTTAATTCCCTTGATTCCCTATAGATACCAATCATATTTCCCTTGATTCCCTATAGATACCAATCATATTTCCCTTGATTCCCTATAGATACCAATCATATTTCCCTTGATTCCCTATAGATACCAATCATATGAATGAATGAGACACATTATTATTTATGTTTTGTATTTTAATAACTTGATTATTTTTCTAATTTTGCAATGTTTAAATTATTATTTCAATTGTATTCAATTGAATGAATTATTAATTAAAATCAAACTTACTTTGGAGATTTTATTATTTTTTGTAATTGAGTGAGTTAATTATTTATTTGTCAAGTTACCATCTGTACTAAATATATTTTAAATAAATACATGCTTCCTTTAAATTGTAAATTTTTTTAAATATTTTAATTTAAATATAATTTAAATTATTTTATGACATAGATATGATATAGATATGACATAGATATGATATAGTTCTTTTGATAATTTTAATACATTCATATTCATATTAATTTGATATAGATAATACATATATAAAAATTCTCACAATTTACAGATTATTTTTACTAATGATATGTACTAAGTCTCTTAACTAACGATATATACTTAATCTTAACTAACATTATATACTTATTCTTAATCTTAACTAACAATATATAATAAGTCTTAATCTTAACTAACAATATATAATAAGTCTTAATCTTAACTAACAATATATACTAAGTCTTAATCTTAATTAACAATATATACTAAGTCTTAATCGTAACTAACAATATATACTAAGTATTAATCTTAACTAACAATATATACTAAGTCTTAATCTTAACTAACAATATATACTAAGTCTTAATCTTAACTAACAATATATACTAAGTCTTAATCTTAACTAACAATATATACTAAGTCTTAATCTTAACTAACAATATATACTAAGTCTTAATCTTAACTAACAATATATACTAAGTCTTAATCTTAACTAACAATATATACTAAGTCTTAATCTTAACTAACAATATATACTAAGTCTTAATCTTAACTAACAATATATACTAAGTCTTAATCTTAACTAACAATATATACTTATTCTTAATCTTAACTAACAAGATATACTAAGTCTTAATCTTAACTAACAATATATACTAAGTCTTAATCTTAACTAACAATATATACTAAGTCTTAATCTTAACTAACAATATATACTAAGTCTTAATCTTAACTAACAATATATACTAAGTCTTAATCTTAACTAACAATATATATTCATTCTTAATCTTAACTAACAATATATACTAAGTCTTAATCTTAACTAACAATATATACTAAGTCTTAATCTTAACTAACAATATATACTTAATCTTAATCTTAACTAACAATATATACTAAGTCTTAATCTTAACTAACAATATATACTAAGTCTTAATCTTAACTAACAATATATACTAAGTCTTAATCTTAACTAACAATATATACTTATTCTTAATCTTAACTAACAATATATACTAAGTCTTAATCTTAACTAACAATATATACTAAGTCTTAATCTTAACTAACAATATATACTAAGTCTTAATCTTAACTAACAATATATACTAAGTCTTAATCTTAACTAACAATATATACTAAGTCTTCATCTTAACTAACAATATATACTAAGTCTTAATCTTAACTAACAATATATACTAAGTCTTAATCTTAACTAACAATATATACTAATTCTTAATCTTAACTAACAATATATACTAAGTCTTAATCTTAACTAACAATATATACTTATTCTTAATCTTAACTAACAATATATACTAAGTCTTAATCTTAACTAGCAATATATACTAAGTCTTAATCTTAACTAGCAATATATACTAAGTCTTAATCTTAACTAACAATATATACTAAGTCTTAATCTTAACTAACAATATATACTAAGTCTTAATCTTAACTAACAATATATACTAAGTCTTAATCTTAACTAACAATATATACTAAGTCTTAATCTTAACTAACAATATATACTAAGTCTTAATCTTAACTAACAATATATACTAAGTCTTAATCTTAACTAACAATATATACTAAGTCTTAATCTTAACTAACAATATATACTAAGTCTTAATCTTAACTAACAATATATACTAAGTCTTAATATTAACTAACAATATATACTTATTCTTAATCTTAACTAACAATATATACTAAGTCTTAATCTTAACTAACAATATATACTAAGTCTTAATCTTAACTAACAATATATACTAAGTCTTAATCTTAACTAACAATATATACTAAGTCTTAATCTTAACTAACAATATATACTAAGTCTTAATCTTAACTAACAATATATACTTATTCTTAATCTTAACTAACAAGATATACTAAGTCTTAATCTTAACTAACAATATATACTAAGTCTTAATCTTAACTAACAATATATACTAAGTCTTAATCTTAACTAACAATATATACTAAGTCTTAATCTTAACTAACAATATATACTAAGTCTTAATCTTAACTAACAATATATATTCATTCTTAATCTTAACTAACAATATATACTAAGTCTTAATCTTAACTAACAATATATACTAAGTCTTAATCTTAACTAACAATATATACTTAATCTTAATCTTAACTAACAATATATACTAAGTCTTAATCTTAACTAACAATATATACTAAGTCTTAATCTTAACTAACAATATATACTAAGTCTTAATCTTAACTAACAATATATACTAAGTCTTAATCTTAACTAACAATATATACTAAGTCTTAATCTTAACTAACAATATATACTAAGTCTTAATCTTAACTAACAATATTTACTAAGTCTTAATCTTAACTAACAATATATACTTATTCTTAATCTTAACTAACAATATATACTAAGTCTTAATCTTAACTAACAATATTTACTAAGTCTTAATCTTAACTAACAATATATACTAAGTCTTAATCTTAACTAACAATATATACTTATTCTTAGTATATATTCTTAACTAACAATATATACTAAGTCTTAATCTTAACTAACAATATATACTAAGTCTTAATCGTAACTAACAATATATACTAAGTTTTATTCTTAACTAACAATATATACTAAGTCTTAATCTTAACTAACAATATATACTAAGTCTTAATCTTAACTAACAATATATACTAAGTCTTAATCTTAACTAACAATATATACTTATTCTTAATCTTAACTAACAATATATACTAAGTCTTAATCTTAACTAACAATATATACTAAGTCTTAATCTTAACTAACAATATATACTAAGTCTTAATCTTAACTAACAATATATACTAAGTCTTAATCTTAACTAACAATATATACTAAGTCTTAATCTTAACTAACAATATATACTAAGTCTTAATCTTAACTAACAATATATACTAAGTCTTAATATTAACTAACAATATATACTTATTCTTAATCTTAACTAACAATATATACTAAGTCTTAATCTTAACTAACAATATATACTAAGTCTTAATCTTAACTAACAATATATACTAAGTCTTAATCTTAACTAACAATATATACTAAGTCTTAATCTTAACTAACAATATATACTAAGTCTTAATCTTAACTAACAATATATACTTATTCTTAATCTTAACTAACAATATATACTAAGTCTTAATCTTAACTAACAATATATACTTATTCTTAATCTTAACTAACAATATATACTTATTCTTATTCTTAACTAACAATATATACTAAGTCTTATTCTTAACTAACAATATATACTAAGTCTTAATCTTAACTAACAATATATACTTATTCTTAATCTTAACTAACAATATATACTAAGTCTTAATCTTAACTAACAATATATACTAAGTCTTAATCTTAACTAACAATATATACTAAGTCTTAATCTTAACTAACAATATATACTAAGTCTTAATCTTAACTAACAATATATACTAAGTCTTAATCTTAACTAACAATATATACTAAGTCTTAATCTTAACTAACAATATATACTAAGTCTTAATCTTAACTAACAATATATATTAAGTCTTAATCTTAACTAACAATATATACCTATTCTTAATCTTAACTAACAATATATACTAAGTCTTAATCTTAACTAACAATATATACTAAGTCTTAATCTTAACTAACAATATATACTTATACTTAATCTTAACTAACAATATATACTAAATCTTAACTAACAATATATACTTATACTTAATCTTAACTAACAATATATACTAAGTCTTAATCTTAACTAACAATATATACTAAGTCTTAATCTTAACTAACAATATATATTAAGTCTTAATCTTAACTAACTATATATACCTATTCTTAATCTTAACTAACAATATATACTAAGTCTTAATCTTAACTAACAATATATACTAAGTCTTAATCCTAACTAACAATATATACTTAATCTTAACTAACAATATATACTAAATCCTAACTAACAATATATACTTATACTTAATCTTAACTAACAATATATACTAAGTCTTAATCTTAACTAACAATATATACTTATACTTAATCTTAACTAACACTATATACTTATACTTAATCTTAACTAACAATATATACTAAGTTTTAATCTTAACTAACAATATATACTTATACTTAATCTTAACTAACAATATATACTTATACTTAATCTTAACTAATAATATATACTAAGTCTTAATCTTAACTAACAATATATACTTATTCTTAATCTTAACTAACAATATATACTAAGTCTTAATCTTAACTAACAATATATACTAAGTCTTAATCTTAACTAACAATATATACTAAATCTTAATCTTAACTAACAATATATATTCATTCTTAATCTTAACTAACAATATATACTAAGTCTTAATCTTAACTAACAATATATACTAAGTCTTAATCTTAACTAACAATATATACTAAGTCTTAATCTTAACTAACAATATATACTAAGTCTTAATCTTAACTAACAATATATACTAAGTCTTAATCTTAACTAACAATATATACTAAGTCTTAATCTTAACTAACAATATATACTAAGTCTTAATCTTAACTAACAATATATACTAAGTCTTAATATTAACTAACAATATATACTTATTCTTAATCTTAACTAACAATATATACTAAGTCTTAATCTTAACTAACAATATATACTAAGTCTTAATCTTAACTAACAATATATACTAAGTCTTAATCTTAACTAACAATATATACTAAGTCTTAATCTTAACTAACAATATATACTAAGTCTTAATCTTAACTAACAATATATACTTATTCTTAATCTTAACTAACAATATATACTAAGTCTTAATCTTAACTAACAATATATACTTATTCTTAATCTTAACTAACAATATATACTTATTCTTATTCTTAACTAACAATATATACTAAGTCTTATTCTTAACTAACAATATATACTAAGTCTTAATCTTAACTAACAATATATACTTATTCTTAATCTTAACTAACAATATATACTAAGTCTTAATCTTAACTAACAATATATACTAAGTCTTAATCTTAACTAACAATATATACTAAGTCTTAATCTTAACTAACAATATATACTAAGTCTTAATCTTAACTAACAATATATACTAAGTCTTAATCTTAACTAACAATATATACTAAGTCTTAATCTTAACTAACAATATATACTAAGTCTTAATCTTAACTAACAATATATATTAAGTCTTAATCTTAACTAACAATATATACCTATTCTTAATCTTAACTAACAATATATACTAAGTCTTAATCTTAACTAACAATATATACTAAGTCTTAATCTTAACTAACAATATATACTTATACTTAATCTTAACTAACAATATATACTAAATCTTAACTAACAATATATACTTATACTTAATCTTAACTAACAATATATACTAAGTCTTAATCTTAACTAACAATATATACTAAGTCTTAATCTTAACTAACAATATATATTAAGTCTTAATCTTAACTAACTATATATACCTATTCTTAATCTTAACTAACAATATATACTAAGTCTTAATCTTAACTAACAATATATACTAAGTCTTAATCCTAACTAACAATATATACTTAATCTTAACTAACAATATATACTAAATCCTAACTAACAATATATACTTATACTTAATCTTAACTAACAATATATACTAAGTCTTAATCTTAACTAACAATATATACTTATACTTAATCTTAACTAACACTATATACTTATACTTAATCTTAACTAACAATATATACTAAGTTTTAATCTTAACTAACAATATATACTTATACTTAATCTTAACTAACAATATATACTTATACTTAATCTTAACTAATAATATATACTAAGTCTTAATCTTAACTAACAATATATACTTATTCTTAATCTTAACTAACAATATATACTAAGTCTTAATCTTAACTAACAATATATACTAAGTCTTAATCTTAACTAACAATATATACTAAATCTTAATCTTAACTAACAATATATATTCATTCTTAATCTTAACTAACAATATATACTAAGTCTTAATCTTAACTAACAATATATACTAAGTCTTAATCTTAACTAACAATATATACTTAATCTTAATCTTAACTAACAATATATACTAAGTCTTAATCTTAACTAACAATATATACTAAGTCTTAATCTTAAATAACAATATATACTAAGTCTTAATTTTAACTAACAATATATACTAAGTCTTAATCTTAACTAACAATATATACCAAGTCTTAATCTTAACTAACACTATTTACTAAGTCTTAATCTTAACTAACAATATATACTTATTCTTAATCTTAACTAACAATATATACTAAGTCTTAATCTTAACTAACAATATATACTAAGTCTTAATCTTAACTAACAATATATACTAAGTCTTAATCTTAACTAACAATATATACTAAGTCTTAATCTTAACTAACAATATATACTAAGTCTTAATCTTAACTAACAATATATACTAAGTTGTAATCTTAACTAACAATATATACTGAGTTTTTTCAATTTATAAAATTAATATAATTTTAAAATTATTTATTATTAAATCTTTTAAAATTTAATTATTTAAATTTTGTAAATAATATTATTTATAAATCTTAGGATTTATAAATAATAAGAAAGGTTTTTCTACGGCTCAACATTAAAGTTATCTGTTTGTATAACCTTCTCTAGAGAGTTCACATTCAATTGTTGCTTATCGTTGTCTAAATAATGGAAAAGTTTTTAAAGCCTGTTAACCAGTCTCAGCCACGACAAGACCAACAAATACAATCTGATTCAAATTTTCCTATATCCTCTTCGACCAACATCACCTGTTTACGTTTATATCATATGAAGTTCCTAGGCAATACTAACCTTTCTTTGCCACTTTTCGGTTAGTATTATTTTATTTTATGTATACATTTTCTATGCTTTTAGCTAATTCATTTAACTTGTTTTTTAACGTTTTAAAGTTCTCTGTAAATCAACAGAATGCATTCAGTGCGAAGAAAACGAGCTGGTGCAGGGAATCAAACGTAGTCAACTGATGGCGTTCCAGACACTGTATACGCAGCACTGCGAAGCTATTCTGGACATTATGGTCAACCTTCAGTTCTCGCTGATTGAGGTGTTATGGCAGACTTTCTGGAGAAACAAACAAATAGGACAATTGGAATGGTACGTTACTCACATTTTATGTCTAATTATATATTAGTTACCTCCTAGTGAATATCAGTAAATTGATTATTAACAATACATATGTTATATATAATTTTAGTTATGATTATACATTCCAATAACATATATTTGTAAATCTCCAACTCATATATATATATATATATATATATATATATATATATATATTATATACTTTTAATATACATACATATTTAATTTAGGATAGAGGGAGATGATACCAGAACTGACTTCCAATGGTAAGTTATATATTGAGAAAATGGAACTCGATTTCTTAAAAGCACTTAGGATTGCTTTTAATTATCTATCACATTTCCAACTATAGGATTTATTATTTACGGGTAATATAATTTATAGTTTTATTGTTTTGCAAAATTATATTTATATAATTGATACTAGAATTTAAAATTATTTGATAATCAAAGTTTGGAAACAAATTTATAATTAATAATCAGTCTTCTTATTTGATATCACGTTATTCTGTCGTCTATTGACATATTTTCATATTAGTCATTATTTTTCTAGTCTTATTCCCATTATAAGTTGTCCCTTTTTCTTGTATAAACATTCTAATCGAAGCTTCGCGTTTTCTCTCTCCTTCCGTTTCAGTGACAGCGATATCGAACAGCGCCTCAGTCGTGCTGACCTCATGACCATATGCCGGATGTCGTGCGTGCAGAAGTTTGTTCGAGACGCCGACTACCTGTTCTACCAGGCTCTCGTGGAAATTCTCATCCCGGACGTCCTGCGACCCATTCCCAGTTAGTGTTTGATAGCGCGGTACCTTAACCTGATACTTAGAATACAATTAATAATTATTTATGCCTTCATTCATTAACGTGCCTTCATTTCAGTTTCCATGAATCTATCGATACTTACCTTTGCGAAGAATATAGAATCTTGGCTAATTAATTCTATGGTAGGCTGCGACCATGATATGATCAAAACCAAGGTTACCCTCGATATTGTTAAATGGACAATGCAATTTAACTATTATTCAGTTCGAACATGTACACATATATAATAGCTAACAACTGTATTTTACTGTAGTTATTAATTATTATTGCTGTAGCTGACATATCACGTCATGGGTATAATACTTAGTATATTTATGTAACCCTCTTTTTCATTCCGTCACAGGTATTGTGTTTAAAAATGTTCGGAATGACACTTTGCCGTTACACTACGATTAACCATTTGGCTCAAAAGTCTCGCTCTGTCTTGCAGAACGATTCAATAATCAATCAGATGATAATTGATTTTAATCGGGTGGATTTTAAGCTTATCCAGGTAGGTGCTTTCTGTGGTGAGCTGGTCAGTTTTTTCTCATAAACTTACGTTTTATTTCATAACGTAATTCTAAATCCTAGTTGATTAAATATGTTTAAATTTAAACATGAATTAATGTAAGGCTATTTAATTGCGCTATAAAATACAGTGTCGCGTGATATGCTATTTAGACTCTCTACCCTCGTTGTTACAGGAACAAGCATTTTGGATCTGCAATTGCAACGATAAAATAATCAATAAGACGGTGTCAGAATTTAAGAATGTCCTGTCCGATTTGAACTCAATTGAACAATGGACGGTTTGGCTGGAAAGCATCGTAAACTATGTGCTAAAGCCTTACAGAGAATCCATGAACTTCCCAATCATTGCGCGCGAGTTCCTTACGAAGTGGTCTTTCTACAGGTCGGTGGGCACTAATTTCAATGATGCTATACTATCTAGTTATTGTCGTATGATAGGTTGACCTAATTATATAATCCTGTTCATCAAATACTTACGCGCCATTTTCCACTCTGATCCGCATTATAAAACCAGCATTTACCTTGTAGTTCGATGGTGATCAGGGACTTGACAATGATGGATGCCATTTCTTTTAGTTCCTTTCAATTGATCCGTCTGTTATACGACGAGTACGTGTACTATCTGGTGGAACACAAAGTGGCGTCCGCAACGGGAGAGACTCCGATTGCCGTATTGGGAAAACTGGACAAAGACGCCATTGTACGAAATAACACCAACATTATTGTAGATGGCTTAGCCAAAAAATCAGCCACGGCTTCTATGTCATCCCCGGTCATCAAACCCAATCTAAAACAGAGCTCAGAAATGAACATCCATAGTTTGTAATACATATTTCTTGGTGAAATCACTACGTGACCTTTGATATAATAATGTAGTGAAATGTAACGTATTTTATAAGCAGGTTTAACTATTAGTTGCTAGGCGAATACTGTAAATGTCGGTTTTGCAATTTATAAAACTCTTATTTTTGCCTTCAGATTCTGGTCAGGATCAGAAAAGGATACAAACTAATATTTCGGATCCCATCATTCCTGTTGAAACACATCATGATGAAAACTGTGTAATTAGGGCTAAGAGAATGAGAACAGAATAATTGCAAGGCAGACACCAATTAAGTGATACTCATTTGCAAGTACTTAGAATAGTATTAGTACTGATAATGCTTTTGAATGACATAATTTTTAAATAATAAATATTTTAAAAGCTAAATTATCATTATTGTTAATATAATTTGACCTTGATTCAGGCATTAATAGGTGTTATCATAATGTATTTAAATAGTTACAATACATTATATTTTTAATCCATTTCATGTTAAGAAATTATGAATTATTGATTATATAACTGTAATGTAATTGATTCATGAAATGTATTCATTATTGTTGAATGCATTATATATTAAGTCGTATGATTTCTATGAAAAGATATGCTTAGGAATTATTTCTAACAATAATTTCAAAGTATTAAAATGCAATAAAAACAAGGCAATAAATTAAAATTTACTAAATAACTTGTTATTTATTTCGGCTCTCAGATATTAATAAGGAGTAGTTTTTAATAAGACATGTGTTATTATGTTCTCTTGTCTCCAACGCAAATATAAATATGAATACGTATAAATGAAATAAAATGAATATATACATATATACATATATATATATATATATATATATATATATATATATATATATATATATATATATAGTGCGTGCATATTCAACTAGAGAACAAATGGAAGATAAATGTGAACTGGTCAAAACTGAATATGCTTACATATCTGTATAATATGATATTGAGGTGTCAGTGTGAGGTTAAAGGTCGTATGCCTGGTCAGGGCTGCGATTTGGCCGGTTCCAATGCCACACTAGATTACTTGTTTTTCGTAAACGCAAAGAACTTCGCCTTTGGCCATTCGTTGCACTCAATTTCGCTCAATTTCGCTCAGTAGATGTCCTCGCTACTTCGACACCGTCGCTATGGTAGTGAATCAATGGAGGATTGCTTGTAAAGCTCGCGGCAACAACCTCTTCACATGTCGGAGCGATTGTACTCGTGGAAACACTGCGTTGCCATGGAGCCGGTGTATTGGAAACGATTTCCGCTGTATGATCTCGGGGACACCTGTAGGGAAAAGCGTAAAGTTGCCACCAATATGTACAAACTAGTCTGGGAAGTATTCTATAAAATTCATTTTTATAATTTATATTTCATAAACACTATTTTTTAAAAACAATCCAATCTATCAGATATCCAATCTAGCCGAAAATCCCAAACACTTAACATTTTTTAAATACTTTATAACCTGGAGGTCATGTAGATTTATAGTTCCGTTAGGAGAAGATTGCACTCCGCTGGATAATGCCAATCTTTCATTGCGCATTCGAACACACTTCGCGCACTGCAGAGTCGTGTTGATGTGATTATTTATTCAAATTTGAGATAGGAAGGTTTCACATGGGGTTAAGAACTACATAATATGCTAGTTATTGTAATTAAGCTTACTGGTTAGTGATGTTAGTAATTTGAAATTCGAATTAAGTATATTAATTATTTGATTATCAAAATTATATATTACACAGTTATTGAATCTTTCATAAATTCATTACACTTTACCTGACGTCTAGGCACTGGTTTTTTGGCAGATCCATCACATCTTATTGCAAAACGTAATTCATTCATGATTTCAACCCATATTGATTGCTATAGCGGCGAATAGTATAGTAATTGAGGTCTTTTGTGGAATAAAAGGAAGGGAAAAATACAGAAAGGACTGATGGAATAATAGAGGTAGATAGAGGTATATATATATATATATATATATATATATATATATATATATTAATATCTATATATAAAATTATCAATTCAAAACGTATGTATAAAGATATTTTAATTAATTAATTTCATAATATAAAACAGTAAAAATAAAAGAGAGAAATGATAAATAATCTAACTCTTCCAGCATGTGCATTTTTTCTTGTGTTCCAGACAAATTCAATGATTGCAGTGATCACAGCCAATGCTAGACCAACGAACAGAACCACGAAAATACCTGCAATTCAAGTTTTTTCTACTAAGGTTTTGACGTAAAATAGGAGATAAATAGCTAAATTAATTTTAAAACGAATAATATCAAATGTACAATATCAACACATTTATTTTGTATAAAGTCAAAACAAATTATTGACGTAGATATGTATAATATGTACATATGTATTTACGTTAAAACTAAATAATATTGTAGTTCATTTACCTTGCTGATCTTATGAACGAGTCTATTATTAGACTACAATTATTATAATAATATAATAATTATTTCTTAATCTTTATGTTTTTTTTTTTATAAAATAAGGATATATCTAAGTATACTTCTAACAGTATACTTCTAACACTACTATAAGTGCATCTATAATTGCCACTGTAGTATACAATAATTGTATCGCATACCGACACTTTACTACACATAGTGTACACAACCACACACACCATGATCATTCCGATGCACCCTACTTTATAACAGACACCTTCCACCGATATTACTGCCACTCCAACACCTGCGTTCACAAGTGCCCTACATTCCAAATCCACTCCAACCTCCCACATTCTCGATGCCAAGCGAATTTGCTTTGCTATCTTGTTTCTTGTCTTCGTTATTGCAACTGCCAGCATTTCGCCACCACTTATTGTACAGAAGTTGTATGCGGCCGTTCTCTTGTAACTCCAGTATGGCCATTGAAATCGGGTCGCGGTAGATCGAATCTACAACGGTAGCATTCATGGCATGAAAGTAATGTAGGAGAGGAACAATGGAGAAGGCATGTGAACGGCAAATTGAAGTAGGAGAAGCAATGTAATGGCAAATAATGGAAAACGAGAAGGGAATGTCTTTATCGTGAAATTGATAATTAACAATTTATTACTTTAACAGAGAAATTTAAGAAACACGTCATATATTTTACTATTTTTAACTGATTAGAGTATAACAGAAGCTGTATAGAGTATAAGTATATATATATATATATATATATATATATATATATATTTATTAAGTATAGTATTAGTATATTCTGAAGTTAAAATAAATATTTATAGACTTGAAAATAATATTTAATTATTTGTAAAGATAAATTACACAAATAATTAACTATATTTTAACAGCATTAATTGAATACGAAGTTAATATATTACAGTTGAAACATATATTTATATTATGCGTCAGATTTAAAATATTATTTTTCAATTCATAACCATAAATATATACACTGTATATTATATATTGTACAGTGTACATAGTATACTGTAAATTATTCAGTAAATAATATTTAAATTGTCATTATTATATTTAGCACTCACATATTATAAAACTTCTTTCATATTATTTTATATAATATGATCATTAATAAATGATTTTATATGAATAATGATCATATTATATTAATATTAATAATTAATTTTAAAATCTATTTAATTTTTCAATGAATATTTTCAATATAATTAGAGATCGTCCCTATTACAAATAAAGTTATAGTAAAACATCACAGAAGCAATAGCTATATATATATATATATATATATATATATATATATATATATATATATATATATATTTAAACCAATAGGCGTTCCGATGCCATATCCTTTTGAGTCCAAGAGCCCTCCGACTTGCATGAGATCGCAGTTGCGCTGGATATTGTAGTCGATCATCGTAGACTCCATGAGGAAGGCGTAGTTTCCCTGTGGGAAGTTGGTTACGGGCAATTAGAAATGCACCACGAGTCAACAGTGGAGTTGTGAGTCAGGTACGCTGATTACGAGATAGTACTTTATGTAGTGTGGAGTTTATAATGCAATGAGGCTAAGTCAAGTTGGATTTAATGTATTGAGAGATAAGTGTAGGACGCTAGTACAATTAACCGATATAGCTAGATTTCATTTAATCTCAAGAGTGTTATTAATGTTGAATATTAACTGCTTACAATCATTATTAAATATATAATTAAATTGAACATATTTTTACCTGTGGTTAGTGAATATATATCAACGACATAGAAATAACAGTTGACCCCCTAATTAATGGTAACCTTGATGACTCTATCAATTCCTTCTTGTGACATCTTCACAAATACCGGAGGTTCGTGTCCTTCCATAAAGTTCCACATGCGCTGATAGGCAGGAATTTTGGACTCCTATCAAGATTGGGTAGAAAATGTAGGTATGAAATCAAGTGGATAACTATCTACCTCAATCCTATGTGATCAAAGAATTGGCTCTTTTAAGAAATTTTAATAAAAATTTATATTTCAAAAATATTGAATGACATAAGAATCGAAATAAACAATCTTAAAGATTACTTAACATGTCAATATTAACATAAGTAGAATTTCACTATAATATATCGCATTAATATCTGAATAATTGTTATATATCGAGGATTAAATTAAATACAATAGTTTCATATTACGGTTCATTACGGATATTAAAATCACATATAATACCATATTAACACTATAATAATATAGTTATATGCTTGTTAATATCATCAACAATAATATTTACCTAGAAATAAAAGTATGTATACTATTTATTAAACAACTATTCACTAACATACTTTTAACATCATAAGAATTGAACTGACAGACAAAAAAATAAATGTGATTGTTAGTCCTAAAACAGTTACTTTCAAGATTTGAGACGATAGGTGTTTAAAAATTATATTTGAGAAGAAATTCAATTTATTAAGCAAATTCTAAAAAGCATTCACTTTTTGGCGATAAATAAATATTATTATTACTATTATTATTTCTTCTACTACGAATACCATAAATTCTAATTACATGCTAATATAACCATAAAAACCTAAGGGTCCAATAACTATTATTACAAAACCTATCCCTAATCTTAACAGACTTCTAAATTTAAAATGAAATATACAAAAGTGCGTATTTACAAATCATTTACGAAATGCAACAGATACACTCATAATATCCATATACCAATCCTAGAAAATTTCCGGGTACTAAGACTAAAGAATACCCAACATTAAACATATAGAATGTACAATCACCAACCCATAAAACATCCAGACAATGTTTAAGCACCAACACTAAAAAATATCCAGGCACTAACCCTGAAGAACGTCATTGTAGAGCCACCAGCAATAGTTCCATATGCAATCTTAGTTTGTTTCGAGAGGTCCTCAGCATTTTCAATCGGAGAGACCATGCGTTCAACAGTGAGGAAGGCGGCCAGGTTAGCGGTATAGGAGGAGATGATAATCAAGGTAAAGAACCACCAGATGCCACCTGGGAAGGATGTGATATATTACGATAGAATATATTTACTATACGACATTTTAACTATATTATTATCCGCTATATAATACATTATGAATCCATACATCGCCAATTATGTATTCAAATCTAGTCCCAAAATATAAAAAAGATTTCATTGTAAATAAATTTTCTTCTTAGAAACTCATTACGTCTAAATTCTCTTTATTCAATCTTATTAATTATACTCCTAAAATCCCACCATATATCGTAAGCAGTGAGTGTATAGCCTTACTGACCGACTATGCGGGTGGATACAGCGTGTGGGTTGATATCAGAACCCTGTTGCATTAGGGTACCGACCGCAAACCAAAACGAATTAGAAATAGTGAACATATTCTCGACGAAATCGTTGTCACGGTTACAGGGGTGTGGATTGTACCTATCAATCAAATAGTAAACGTATAATATAAACTATAATTTTACATTTTTTAGACATTGATTACATTTTTTTAAATAAATCTTTACAATTTCAAATAATTGTCTACTAATAAAAGAAATAAGATATTTAGTTGTTATCAAATTAATTTTAAAATTCAAAAATGTATTAAAAATGTAAATATTTAAGTAGAATATATTTTTATATAATAAAAATTCAAAATAAATTATACTCATACAATTTTATAGACATTTATATAAAATGTATAACATATATTAAATTGGTTATACTTTGAAAAAATGTATCATTAAATTATAAAATAGAAATAGAAATTAAAAGTAAGCATACATTGCTTTAATTTAAACATGTGAAGACACTAGTATACAATATTATACAATGGTAGTGACTTACCATTCGTAAGGAGAAAATCGAGCCAAAACAAACATAATAAAACTGACCAAGAGGTATGCAGCTATAACGTAGACCTGATATGGATACAATATCATTATAAGTACTTATTTAGTTGTTATAATATTGACTCCTTTAGCTATATGATGATATGAATATGATGATAATCCATCTAGAACAATTTAATTTGTATGCTATTATATAATATAATTAATTCGAAAATAAAATCACTTCACATAGCATATAAATATACATTATATAATGTATATTAATATTAATACTATTCTAATTTAAAATAAATATGATGTATTAATCATAACGCAAACAATCAAGTAACATAATACCAATTTTTCAATGGACACGGATGATACCAACATCATAACATTTATATAAAAAACAGCATATATCAAATAGCCTAACACCTCTGTGAAACTATATACCTCATCTCATTGAGAAGTGAGTACACATTAGACTAATTCATGCCATTCTGACCCCCTAACCCATATTTCCACTGCCAGAGGGTTCAGGAATGAGAAGAGCCCGGGACTCTCCCGGCGAGGTCGTTTGAACAAGATGCTGATGCCGAGGTTCATGAAAGGTTTCGTGAAGTCGATGACTTGCTCTCGGATGTAATTGATTGTCAGCGAGGCGACGGCTAGGTCAGCTTTCTGTTGAGTCAATTACATTCTTACGTATTTACTTACAAACTATAGGATAGATAGCACTCGATCTGTCAACTATTATATGTATATATTCAAGGATTAATTGAATGCTAAATATGTAGCCATTTTAATATATTTATAATATTATTTAAATATAATACATATTTCTTAAAACTAGTAAATAATTCATTAATTAAATATAATATATAAAATAAATAATTTTCTAACTAAATAATATGAACAATAAAATATAATTGTTTATATAATAACTATTATTGTTTGGTCACTATATAATTAATACACCCAATTAACAATTTCACACTTCAACGTTAAATACTTCATTACTTGTTCAAGTTCAAACTTAGGCCAGAAAAATCAGGAATCCCTAAGTTAGCATCTAATGGCGATTAATTATTCCTGAAAATAAATTACAATAATTATAAATCTCTAAAACTTACCCCTTGAATCAATTCGTTTACCATGCCATTCCACTGCCCATCTTCGTCAGGAGCTCCGTATTTACCATCCGACACCAACTTGATTACATATCTGTAGATCGTACGATATTATATATGATTCAAATATAAGAGATAACAAACAGATTGCATATGAAACTATAACAAAGTGTAAAAACGCTAGTATAAACACAGGCATAAACATAGGCATAAACATAGGTATATACATAGGCATAAACATAGGTATATACATAAGGCCATAGACCAAAATGAATTGCCTAATTATAATTACATAGCATTTTTTTAAATGTAACATAACATGTAAATAAAAAGTAATTATCGTAGTTTATACACGCATCTAGTTTGAAAACTAGTTCATTATCATACCATACAACAAACGTAGTACATATTATATACGAATAATCATAAGAATACCTTATACCCACTACATCAGCTATTTCTTTCAATATGTCGATACAAAAGCCTTCGTAACGCTCATTTCCGGTCAAAGGGGCTTCTGATCTTTTTAGCATAACATAAGGCGGTTCCTATTATATATTTATATTATTTTAAGATATTGATATTTTAATCGTTATTTCTCAAAGAAATAAACATTCTTTTCTTGATAGAAAAAAATATAAC
This sequence comes from Osedax frankpressi, assembly GCA_964035775.1. Taxonomy (NCBI): domain Eukaryota; kingdom Metazoa; phylum Annelida; class Polychaeta; order Sabellida; family Siboglinidae; genus Osedax; species Osedax frankpressi. The sequence continues at coordinate 22,549,801 of OZ038312.1, forward strand.
AAAATATTTTCAATTATTAATTACCAATTATTATTAATATTATATTAAATATGTGATATTAATACCATATGAAACTAATAATACATTATTAATACCATATGGTGGTGGTGGTGGTGGTGGTGGTGGTGGTGGTGATGATGGTGATGATGATGATGATGATGATGATGGTGATGATGGTGATGATGGTGATGATGATGATGATGATGATGATGATGGTGGTGGTGGTGGTGGTGGTGGTGGTGGTGGTGGTGGTGGTGGTGGTGGTTGTGGTGATGATGATGATGATGATGATGATGATGATGATGATGATGATGATGATGATGATGATGATGGTGGTGATGATGATGATGATTATGATGGTGGTGGATGTGGTGGTGATTGTGGTGGTAGATGTGGTGGTGGATGTGGTGGTGGATGTGGTGGTGGATGTGGTGGTGAATGTGAATGTGAATGTGCATGTGAATGTGGTGATGATGATGATGATGATGATGATGATGATGATGATGATGATGATGATGATGATGATGATGATGATGATGATGATGATGATGATGATGATGATGATGATGATGATGATGATGATGATGATGATGATGATGATGATGATGATGATGATGATGATGATGATGATGATGATGATGATGATGATGATGATGATAATGATGATGAAGACGATAATAATAATTAAACAAATAATAATAATAATAATAGTAATAATAATAATAATAATAATAACATATAAGTGTATATACATAAAGAACCACATATATAGGCATATATACCTATATTTAGATACTAATGATTATCCAGAGAGTAATTAATGATCTATGTAAATAACTGACCAGTATTGATGTCACAATGAGGGTTTTGTTACCAAAAACGCCGCCTTTGTTATTTGTATTGGAGAATGGCTTGGTTATATTGATGCCATCTTGTTCTGTCCAATACCCGACCTAACATAGCAGTCGAGTATTTTTTAACTTTAACGATGTAATTGAATTTATTTCGCATATTAACAATTCGTAGTATTAATGCTTCGTTTGACCAAAGTTTAAAGTTCACATTTTGATCACACACGCCCGATATTTACATATATACATATATACATATATATATATATTACATTTCACATAAACGCAGTTTTCTATTTTGTATGTCTTAACATTTACTGAACGTTGTCCATATGCATTCATTTTTACCTGAATTCAAATATTTCATAATAATCGCCGAGTAATGGGATTATATGGGATGGAATAATTATATGGGATGGAATAAATGTTTGTTGGGAAAATTTAATTTAAATATATTGAATTATAATATATTATATAACTTATCAGTGTTACCGACTTCTTTAAGTCCCTGGGATCTCAATTGCATAACTGTCAAATTCACCGAAGCCCTGCGCCCCCTATCAAATCGAATTCTTCCAGTGAGTCCTTCAATTTCAACCTACAATTAAAGTAATGAAATTTGAAAGTATGATAAATATATATATATATATATATATATATATATATATTATATAATATTTTGTATGATTTTCTTTAATAAATAGAATTATTGTTATCGTTTATCAATACCCTATATATCGATATCAATAGGGAAATCAATATACATTGTTGTATATTTATAGAAATAATTTTTTTGGGATACTCCTATCTAATGAGGAATTAATAGTAATAATAGAGAAAATGTTTTTATACAATAGAAGGAGATAGTGAGCCGGAGAAAAGACAAATACTATGTCTATGGAGATATAATCATACTTTTTCTATAGAATGCTACATCTCATACAAATAATTAATGAAACAAGTGATCGTTGTAATGAGTAAGCCCCGGGGGCCGTAATCGAGATAATGTCAGATGGATAGACATTCACCGTAATCTATAACAATCGATAATGCATTGTTTCATCGGTTCGCACTGATTAATCGCTCCCAGGCACGATTGCGAATACTCTTTGTTCGCGTAATCGGGTTATCGTAAACGCATTAAGGACGCGGTATCCCCGTGACTTTCCATGGGTTACAGAGATATAGAAATGTCTGAGAAGTGACCGTTGATCAACCGTCCTCATCGTGAATCGCAAACGCACTGACCCCATTAGGTTACCGGACATAACATCTGGTTAGAATGCCTGTTCCGGTTATATGGGCGTGTCCGTATAACCGGAAGAGGCTGGCGGGGTACGACGGTGGGCCCGGGGGGGCCGGGGGGGCCGGGGGGGGGGCGTTACTCTAACCGCATTGAGGTAGTTGTAGAGGCTACTGCCAAAGGGCCACGCGTGGTTGGAATCGCACGAGAGGTTCACGAGACGAAGGTGCGGTGACGATGTATCGACGTGGCGAAGTGCGTGCGCCAGCACGTGTACAGCGTCATGCATGAGCGCGGCCTCCACCTGAGACGACGGGGGCGTGGTTACGCGCGCGCGCGGGCGGGGGCGTGGCGGGGGCGTGGCGGAGTTACGGAGTATACCGTAATCGGGGACACGATATAAACTGCGGCGGTTTAGACGTCGCCCCAGATGTCGGAACACATATACGTCAACCTTGAGGATGCCGTTTGAGAGGATGGGTCCCCTGCGTTTGCCGTACTCGTTCATTTCCTCCAGAATGGTCTTGGTTCGCTCGAAGTTGTAGTCGATCAACCGGAAGCCGGTGAGGTTAACTTTGTTGTGGCGGAAGTCCTCGAAATCCATGACATCTAGGTCCTTTCCGTTGAGTGGGGTTTTATAGAATAATGCGGAGTGAGATGATAGGGAAGGTGTGAGTATAGGATGTAGTAGGGTATGGCGGAGTGGTTGTTGGTAATGTAGTTACTGATATTGTTGGTGTAAGTAAAGTGGGTGATGGTGTAGTGGATATTAGTGAAGTGGAGTGTTGATGGAGTGGGTATTAGTGGAGTGGAGTGTTGATAGAGTGGGTATTTGTGGAGTGGAGTGTTGAGGGAGTGGGTATTAGTGGGGATGAGTGTTGATGGTGTGGGGTATTGATGTAGTGGGTATTTGTGGAGTGGAGTGTTGAGAGAGTGGGTATTTGTGGAGTGGAGTGTTGGTGGAGTGGGTATTAGTGGAGGGGAGTTGGTATTAGTGGAGTGGAATGTTGATGGAGTGGGTATTTGTGGAGTGGAGTGTTGATGGAGTAGGTATTTGTGGAGTGGAGTGTTGAGGGAGTGGGTATTAGTTGGGATGAGTGTTGATGGTGTGGGGTGTTGATGTAGTGGGTATTTGTGGAGTGGAGTGTTGAGAGAGTGGGTATTTGTGGAGTGGAGTGTTGGTGGAGTGGGTATTAGTGGAGGGGAGTTGGTATTAGTGGAGTGGAATGTTGATGGAGTGGGTATTTGTGGAGTGGAGTGTTGATGGAGTAGGTATTTGTGGAGTGGAGTGTTGAGGGAGTGGGTATTAGTTGGGATGAGTGTTGATGGTGTGGGGTGTTGATGGAGTGGGTATTTGTGGAGTGGAGTGTTGAGAGAGTGGGTATTTGTGGAGTGAGTATTAGTGGAGTGGAGTGTTGATGGAGTGGATATTAGTGGAATGGAGTGTTGATGGAGTGGGTATTAGTGGAGTGGAGTGTTGATGGAGTGGAGTGTTGATGGAGTGGAGTGTTGATGGAGTGGGTATTAGTGGAGTGGAGTGGGTATTAGTGGAGTGGAGTGTTGATGGAGTGGAGTGTTGATGGAGTGGGTATTAGTGGAGTGGGGTGTTGATGGAGTAGGTATATGTGGAGTGGGGGTGTTGATGGAGTGGGTATTAGTGGAGTGGAGTATTGATGGAGTGGAGTGTTGATGGAGTGGGGTGGTGATGGGGTAAGTAGTTCCTAATTAGGTTGTTGGTAATGACGGTATTCTTTACGTTACATGGAGTATTCAATGCATAATGTTTAGCAAGAGAAATGATTTGAACTATTATTATAAACGAAAGTTTTCCTTTAGATTCCCAAGTTTGGAGGATACTTTGCGGAGTTAGCATACAACTAAATCATGGGCCGCAAATTCGTTTATAGCCGACGATGACGATTACATAACAGGCACGCGTCACGTGAATACTGTTACAAACGTGCATAGCCACCTCGGCACGCCTATGACAATAGCTTCTGGTTTCAACTGACCAGGTTGGTGAAGATGAAGTGATGGTTCGGATCAATCATTCCCAATTGCAGCGCCTGCAGAGTTTACCGTGTACCGTTACTACACTATATATGACGTAACTTAATGCATAGCGGGAATAGGAATGATTTCCTTAGACGATATGCTGGCTTATATAACATAGTATATCATATTATTTAACGTTATCTAATATTAGATAACTTTATTTAACTGCATTTTATATTATATATGGGTATCTAATATAACATATATGATCTGACATTAATTATATTACCTACCTATATTGTCTATAGATAACATTAGATAATATAATCAAGGTATAATATCATCTACTTTTATTGGATATTACTTAGATTATCTAACATTATCCATTATCTACCATTATATAACATTATATTGGAGCAATGATAAACCCTACTTCCTCCTTACTTTTAGTTTTTATTTGCTTATTTATACATTTGTATCACATTTTGAACCCCTAGGATATCGCTAGGTATAAATCATAACGTATTATATACAATTTATTTATCTAATTTTATTTTACGACAACTATCTAACATTATCTATCATTATTTATGATTAACATTACCTAACAGTATCTGACATTACCTAACATTATATAATATTATCTAACATAATCTAACATATCTACATAGCAATTATAAGTTACGTAATAATGCGATCCTATAGTTATATATGATGTATTAGTCGTGCACTGTACAACGTACACTGCACTACGTACACTGTACAACGTATACTGTACAACGTGCACTATACAACGTACAGTGTACGTTGTACAGTGTATATATTTCATTTATACGCCCATGACATCTATATTGGGTTTGGCCAGCTTATTCCAAATAAACTTTGATTACACCATGATATCTCTCTACACTATCACACCCTACGCTATCATACACTACATTATCACACTCTACACTATCACACTCTACAATATCAAACCTTACACTATCACACCCTACACTATCACGCCCTACAATATCACACCTTACACTATCACACTCTACACTATCACAGCCTACACTATCACACTCTACACTATCACACCCTACACTATCACACTCTACACTATCACACCCTACACTATCACACTCTACACTATCACACACTACACTATCATACTCTACACTATCACACCCTACACTATCACACTCTACACTATATCACACCCTACACTATCACACCCTACACTATCACACTCTACACTATCACACCCTACACTATCACACTCTACACTATCACACTCTACACTATCACACTCTACACTATCACACCCTACACTATCACACCCTACACTACCACACCCTACACTACCACACCCTACACTATCACACCCTACACTACAACACCCTACACTACCACTCCCTACACTATCACACACTACACTATCACACCCTACACTATCTCACTCTACACTATCACACTCTATACTATCACACTCTACACTATCACACCCTACACTATCACACCCTACACTACCACACCCTACACTACCACACCCTACACTATCACACCCTACACTACAACATCCTACACTACCACTCCCTACACTATCACACCCTACACTATCACACCCTACACTATCTCACTCTACACTATCACACCCTACACTATCACACTCTACACTATCACACTCTATACTATCACACTCTACACTATCATACTCTACAATATCACACCCTACACTACCACACCCTACACTACCACACCCTACACTATCACACCCTACACTATCATACCCTACACTATCACACTCTACACTATCACACTCTATACTATCACACTCTACACTATCATACTCTACAATATCACACCCTACACTACCACACCCTACACTACCACACCCTACACTATCACACTCTACACTATCACACCCTACACTATCACACTCTATACTATCACACTCTACACTATCATACTCTACAATATCACACCCTACACTACCACACCCTACACTACCACACCCTACACTATCACACCCTACACTATCATACCCTACACTATCACACTCTACACTATCACACCATACACTACCACACCCTACACTATCACACTCTACACTATCACACCCTACACTATCACACTCTATACTATCACACTCTACACTATCATACTCTACAATATCACACCCTACACTACCACACCCTACACTACCACACCCTACACTATCACACCCTACACTATCATACCCTACACTATCACACCCTACACTATCACACTCTACACTATCACACCCTACACTATCACACCCTACACTATCACACTCTACACTATCACACTCTACACTATCACACCCTACACTATCACACTCTACACTATCACACCCTACACTATCACACTCTACACTATCACACCCTACACTATCACACCCTACACTATCACACTCTACACTATCACACCCTACACTATCATACTCTACACTATCACACCCTACACTATCACACCCTACACTATCACACCCTACACTATCACACCCTACACTATCATACCCTACACTATCACACCCTACACTATCATACCCTACACTATCACACCCTACACTATCACACTCTACACTATCACACCCTACACTATCATACTCTACACTATCACACCCTACACTATCACACTATACACTATCACACCCTACACTATCACACCATACACTACCACACCCTACACTATCACACTCTACACTATCACACCCTACACTATCACACTCTATACTATCACACTCTACACTATCATACTCTACAATATCACACCCTACACTACCACACCCTACACTACCACACCCTACACTATCACACCCTACACTATCATACCCTACACTATCACACCCTACACTATCACACTCTACACTATCACACCCTACACTATCACACCCTACACTATCACACTCTACACTATCACACCCTACACTATCATACTCTACACTATCACACCCTACACTATCACACCCTACACTATCACACCCTACACTATCACACCCTACACTATCACACCCTACACTATCACACTCTACACTATCACACCCTACACTATCACACCCTACACTACCACACCCTACACTACCACACCCTACACTATCACACTCTACACTATATCACACTCTACACTATCACACTCTACACTATCACACCCTACACTATCACACTCTACACTATCACACTCTACACTATCACACCCTACACTATCACACCCTACACTACCACACCCTACACTACCACACCCTACACTACCACACCCTACACTATCACACCCTACACTATCACACCCTACACTATCACACCCTACACTATCACACTCTACACTATCACACCCTACACTATCACACCCTACACTATCACACCCTACACTATCACACCCTACACTATCACACTCTACACTATCACACTCTACATATTATGAATGACGTCATAATGTCGACCTTGACCTAACCGCCTTCAGTAGAACGCCCGTCATCTCAATGCTCAGGTGAGCTATGAATTTTCGTATGCCATGCTTCTCTATTTCCTTCAGAGTCTCTCTAACATTGGTTGCGGCTACTTGGCGAACAATTACTTGGGCTCCGTTGACCAGTGGCGCCCTTATCAACTCCTGCAGCGACAACAGATCTAGACCGGAGATCGGCGAGGTGCGGGTGGTGGTCGGATGTGGTCAGAACGCGTGGGTGGTGGTCTGATGTGGTCAGAACGCGTGGGCGGTGGTCGGATGTGGTCAGAACGCGTGGGGGGTCGGATGTGGTCAGAACGCGTGGGCGGTGGTCGGATGTGGTCAGAACGCGTGGGGGGTCGGATGTGGTCAGAACGTCGTGGGTGGTGGTCGGATGTGGTCAGAACGCGTGGGTGGTGGTCGGATATGGTCAGAACGCGTGGGTGGTGGTCGGATGTGGTCAGAACGCGTGGGTGGTGGTCGGATGTGGTCAGAACGCGTGGGTGGTGGTCGGATGTGGTCAGAACGCGTGGGTGGTGGTCGGATGTGGTCAGAACGCGTGGGTGGTGGCGCTTTAAGTCCGGGAACTTGCGAATTGCATAACTATTATATAATATTAAAATCCCTGCAGGGTATATAGGGTGTATAGGGTATATAGGTTATATAAGTTATTTAGAGTATATGATTATAAATGCTATGCAAAATGATAATTGGTTAGTGGTCAGATTTAAAAAAAATTCATTTTACAATTTATTTGCATTGATATCTCAAATGCTTAAATAATATAATATCGTAACACACAGCGCTGTGCGATGGTTCCGTGAGCCCCACCCCACTACGGCTTAGACCCCACGTATGACCATCATATTCGAAACCTACTGAATAAATCCAAAGGGTAAAACAGAGTGAGACAATTATTATAACAAATGTTTAAATAATATTCTTCATATTTTCAATATCAATATCAATCGCCTGTATTGCTTGTAGTGGTACTAAATGTATTGTTATAACTAAAATAATTTGGATATAACATATTTAGAATATATTTATTTCATCCGACATCTTTTACAGTTATTATATTTATAAGCATATCGCATTACACGGGGATTGTTACGAAATACTTATACAATAGTGCTCGGCGAATTGCATTGCTTCGGTGTTTCGTGTACCGTCGTATTACGTAATACCACTGACCGCTCTGCTCGTGATATATGACGCAAACGCGTTTCCAGTTGAAATGACGCAACAGGTCTATGTAAGCGTTGACGAGAGAGTTTGGGTACAGATTCAGGGAAAATAGTTGTTGTTCCACGTTAATCTGGGAGGAGATATGGAATAGTTTTTAGGTCTGGCATATTGTATGGGGTTTTAGGGTGTACATATTTATATGGGGTTTAGAGCGTGCATATTTATATGGGGTTTTAGGGCGTGCATATTTATATGGGGTTTTAGGGCGTGCATATTTATATGGGGTTTAGATCGTGCATATTTTATGGGGTTTTAGGGCGTACATATTTGTATGGGGTTTTAGGTGTAGGCATATTTGTATGGGGTTTTAGGGCGTGCATATTAGTATTGAATTTTAGGTCATGAATATTTGTATGGGGTTTTAGGGCGTATATATTTATAAGGGGTTTTAGGGTGGGTATATTTGTATGGGGTTTTAGGGAGTACATATTTGTATGGGGTTTTAGGACGTGCATATTTGTATGGGGTTTTAGGGTGTATATATTTATAAGGGGTTTTAGGGTGGATATATTTGTATGGGGTTTTAGGGAGTACATATTTGTATGGGGTCTTAGGATGGGCATATTTTTTTATGTTTTAGGCTGTGCATATTTGTATGGGTGTTAAGGATGGGCATATTTGTATGGAGATGTATGATATTGGAAGTTATAATGTTTAATGTAATAATGTAATAATAATAAATATAAAACAATATAGAAACTATTGACAACGTAAATAGAATATTAATATTGTTAAAATTTACTTTACTATTTTATAATACAGCATTATAACATCCAATATCATAAAACTCTATATTCAATTGTATTTATTTTGTATGCAAAATATAAATAATGATATCTGTATACTTAGAGTATCTGTATACTTAGTATTTTAAATTTAATTTTACGCACACATATATATACACACACACTCATTCATATTATATATTAAATATATTATATATTATATATAACGACATGTATAATATATTAAATTTCGTTCAGATTACTTTTTGCTGATCACAAAATCTTATTTTTTCTGAAAAAACTTTATATTCATTTAAAAAATATATAGATAGATATATATCTCTAATAAATTGGCTATACTATAATATACTATAATATACTATAATGTACTATAATATACTATAATACACTATAATATACTATAATATACTATAATATACTATAATATACTATAATATACTATAATATACTATAATATACTATAATATACTATAATATACTATAATATACTATAATATACTATAATATACTATAATATACTATAATATACTATAATATACTATAATATACTATAATATACTATAATATACTATAATATACTATAATATACTATAATGTACTAAGATATACTATAATATACAATAATATACTATAATATACTATAATATACTATAATATACTATAATATACTATAATATACTATAATATACTATAATATACTATAATATACTATAATATACTATAATATACTATAATATACTATAATATACTATAATATACTATAATATACTATAATATACTATAATATACTATAATATACTATAATATACTATGATATACTATAATATACTATAATATACTATAATATACTATAATATACTCTAATATACTATAATATACTATAATATACTATAATATACTATAATATACTATAATATACTATAATATACTATAATATACTATAATATACTATAATATACTATAATATACTATAATATACTATAATATACTATAATATACTATAATATACTATAATATACTATCAACGAATATAAATAATACCTAATGCTAATTAATATTAGGAATATATATTCACATAAAATATTAATTAACAACGCAAAACAAAAACAAATTAACAACCAGTATTTATTTGTATAATTATTGATGACAAATTAAACTTCAGTTGAAACAAGGCAATTTAATTATATTTGTATTAAACTATCCAATAACATATATACGCTAATTATACATGCTATATAGTATTAATGTTAGCTATATGGTATTAATGTTAGCTATATAGTATTAATCTTAGCTATATAGTATTAATGTTAGCTATATGGTATTAATAAATATAGTTAAACACATGAGTACAATTTTCCGCTAATAAAGGATGGTTTTAATGTAACTTGAATGTCAAACTTTAATATTTCAACCTTCTTCGACCTAATTAACATTAATAGTTTAATAAACTTATATTATAATAATGTATTTCAATTTTTTAATAATAAAAAACCTCAAATAATTAATAATTTATTTAAATATAAAAAAGTTAAACATAGAATAACTAATATGATTTATATTTGACCATTACAGTAACATTTTATCTTTACAAATTAAAAAACTATTACTAATAAAAGTACTTTTAGGTTTATGTAAGAAGTTTTATTACATTGAGTACCAGAAGTATAGATCTGCCTGTTTTCAGCCTAACTTTCGCAACCCTAATAAAGGATTACTCCAATATTTGTACGTTGTGGAAAGTGTAGTGTAGTGCATCATTTCATTTTTTATGATTACAATGCTTAATGAATAACGATTTTATTGTTTCAAGATTAGTTTTGTCTTATTCTACAAGGATACCATATGAAAGTACAATTACAATCTTATATTATTGTAGGCTTTCTACTTTCGTTTCTAGTTACTTTTTTGAAAATGATATCATTTTTTATATTAACTTTTTAATTCTTATTGTAATAGTTTTTAGTTTTTATTTTACATTTATTTACTATTATTAATAATTTATAATCATTTTTAAAAATTTTATTCTATTATTTCTTTAAACTTTTGATTTCAATTACATTATTAGTTTTTTTTGCATTTATATTAATTGCATATTATTGTTTATCTTCTTTACTTGACTTATTCTATACAACTCACTATATACATTTTTTAACTAATCACTTTATTTCACTAATAATATGTGATTATGTTTTATTATATTTGTTTTAATCTATAATTAATTTTTTACTTCTATTATTAATTTTTTAAGTTTTATATTCTCTTTTTTATTGAAATTGGTGACATCAATTTGTAAATTATATCATTTTTATATTTTACTACTTTTTAAATTCTTTTATATGATTTTAAAATTATTTATATATTTACTAGTTATTATAAGTATATTTACACATACACTTCTGATACAATGACAATTTTTAAATTCTTATCTTCTAGATTAGTTATTAAAATGGCGTGGATAGATGCCTATTTACACCATGCATGTATATTTTTTATATCTCTCCGAATATAATCACTATATTTAATTATCTGATTAATATATAAATACATATATATATATATTATATATATATATATATATATATATATATATATATATATATATATATGTATATTTTGATCAACACGTTTATGTACTTGAGTTATGAGTCATGCATTAATGTAATTAAGGCTTAATCTACCATTAACGTTACGTCAATATACCCATTCACATACACGCATATATATACGCACACAGTCATACTTACTTACACATACACACACATACATATACAAACACACACTCACCCACACACACTCACCCACACACACTCATACACACATGCACATAGACACACTCGACAAAATATCTTGGAGTCAAATTTGACAACAAATTATTCGTTGACCAACACATTTTATAACTGAAACAGACAACTACTTACCATTTATACAACTTATATAAACTCCGACCTTACATAAATAAAAACACTGCCATTTTAATTACACATACGCTAATATTATCTCGACTAAACTATTGCAATACTTTACTCACTGGACAGACTAAGATTACACTTAAAAGACTTGACGCAATTATTAACAGAAGTATCCGACTAATTTACAAACTCCAAACATATGACTATACTACAAGCATTACGGACCTACGATTACGACTAAACTGGATAACAACTGCTAACTCCATCGACTATAAACTACTAACCATATTAAAGAAAACCCTAACTTATGACCAACCACACAACTTAAGACAAGTACTAAATATGAAGACACATTGCAGAAAACTACGATCTTCAGCTTCATAACCCAAACGTTTTCGCCACCTAGTTCCAAATAAATGGAACCACCTTCCAAAAATGCTATTAAGCTATAAAGCTTCTTGCTTAGGTGAGACTAATCACATCCCCTATATTTTATTTTATTTTATAACATTTACACTTACCTTGGCACGCTATATTAATTTTATTTTTTATTTTACAATATCGTTCATTTTTATTCGTAAACACATTGTAGAACATTTATTAATATGTTAAATTCTTTGTGTTTAATAAATTCTTCACACACACATACATACATAAACACACACATACATATATACATACACATACATAAATATACACATAAGTACATACACACAAACGTACACACATACATAAACATCCATATATATACATGTACATCCGCATACATACAAACACACGTACATACGCATACACATACACAAACATACACATATACACACACATATACACACACATACACACACACATACACTTACACACACCGTACTTTACAAAGTATATTAAGATTTCTTTTACAAATCCTGTAAAGTCTATTAATACTAGCACTAACTCAACAACCATACAGTCGTGTGCACATTGCGTATATGATAGATATCATATAAACTGCTGTTAAAACATATACTACAAAGAACACTAAATAACTGATATGACATCTAATATTCCCAACATAGCTGGCTTTATCATTTTCGCGGGCTACATAATTAAATGTTCAACATTTATAATGCACAGATCGCTAACAAAGGAAAATTCAACAATCCACTCATTATAATATTTTCTGATACACTTTCTCGAAACTCTAATTCTATTAACAAAACCAACTGCATCAACTGAAATAAACTATATATTTACTATAGAAAATATAATTTAAAACATATACTACATTACAATCCTAATTACCTAAACCAACGTTGCTATGCCTCCTTTTCTAATCTAAATGTAGCATTTAATGATAACAACTTCCTAATGTTATTCCCGGCAATATTCTTGACTCAATGGAATATTAAAAAACACCGACTACAATAAAATTTTCTTGCGTACTATCTACCAATTGAATCTCAACGTTTCAGATATATTTAGTATCGTGCTATTAAATCTAAACAGATTAGAGGATATAGGTATGAAGTAGACTAAAGGAAAAAGTACATATGAATTTATACTGAATGAGAACGAAGTAAAATGAAAAGAAAACTACAAAGTTAGTCACAAATTATTGATCGACTATAACGGAACACAATATATTGAATACATTATTTGGCAGTTCGTTACTGACGTCTATTATCCCAATTAAGCTCCGCCCTCACACTCTAAGAACAATACATTACACTAAGCCCAGCTTCTCTTACTCTAATCCTCCGTTTTTCTTACACTTAGCCCACTACTAATAAATTAAACCCCACCCACTTCCCTACCACCACCCGCTCATATACGTACGTGTTGTTCGAGGCGTGTCTCGAGGTGGGGTAGCTCCATTGACGTGCACATGGAGTTTAGATGTGCCGCAAGACGAGAGTTTCGGGGTCCAAACACAGCTGCTATGCCTAGTCCGGCCTGGTTGCATGCTGAATCACGTGGTTAATGTCACATGACCAAACAATGTCACGCGGCCACTACGTGATTTGATATGGCCAATAACTACACTCTATGATCAAAGAAACCCACATGTTTAGATGACCATACTTCGCTAAAGTAATAAAGTGGTAGAAATGTGTAGGTGAGGGGCGTGGCTAAATGTCAGATGGGCTTGATGGGAGCACGAATTAGATACTTCTGTAAGTGGCGGTGTAATACAAATGTAAATGCTGAGGGGATTGTCTTAGTAACAGATAGGCGTATCTTAATTTCATGTAGAATTATGAATTAGATAACGGTTGAGCTTATTAGACGATGAACGGCGTGCTGGAGAACATTGACGTGTGTGGCCGGGTTATGGATGCGACCTATGCTATAAAGGGCATAGTGGGTTGCACCGTACTTTGCACAGTGGACTACTTTAAGTATTAACCTTTACGGGCGGAAATGAAGCTGCTCTCGACCGGAAGGTGTTGGATATCATACACGATCCTGGTACTCCTCAGTAAGTACTCATTGACCGAACGAACTGCAAACCGAAATGAATTCTCCGTACTTTGGTCTCCTTCCGAACTATCGAACAGGCCGCCTATAAAATCAAATATATATATATATATATATAAATATAAATATAAATATAAATATATATATATATATTCATGTATTTAACAATTACTTTGAAAAACAATATTTCACTAAATATAATTTGCATATAATACCACATGTTTAGATGGATGGAATTAGGTATCTATACTGACTCGACTCTTCAATAGCCTGTGTATATCTAACCGTCATAGCACTACTCACTGACCACCGCTTGACCACTAAATCATGTATTTACAGCTGCCATCATCTCGATGTTCAACATATTAATAATTAATATCTCAATCTCCTAAATCCTATTTACTAAAGGCTACATCACACACGCCCTCTACTTAATAAATATAATGCTTATCAAATAGGCTTAATTGATGGGTGAGTTAATATTTAATAATATTTAATAATAAATGAATGGCAACTATATAATTCATTAGAATTATATAATTAATATATATATTATCATCACATATGGAGTTAATGTCTGGGCATGTATTAAGAAGTGAGCTGTTGAGATGATGATCCACTAATTGATTAAATTTATTAATAAATATATGTTTTAGATATAAAAAATATACATTAAGATTGGCATAATGATATAATATGTTTACGAACTCTAAATTTGAGTGGCATTTGATAAAAAATGCAATTACAATTACATATACTTATTTATCTATCTTATCTCCTATAGTCAATACTCGATTTGAATATGAGAGTACATTAACTAGTTAGTATATGATCTCAAAATCATCCCGATAAGTGTTAAAAGTACTTTGCGGTGGTGAATTATGGGGGTGAATATATGGACGTAAACTACTCTTTCAATTGATTCAATAGATATTTAATTGATATTCAATTGTAGTATTTCATTGAAATTGTCGAATTTTGTACTGTAAATTTTAATGTAAATACTTTTAATGTAAATATATGAAGTTGTAGTAGGATATCGCATAATATAATGACACTTATATATCGAATTATTTATATATATATATATATATATAAATTATTAAAATATCTTTCATTGATATATATATACACATATATATATTATATATATATATATATATATATATTATATATATATATATATATATTATTATATTATTATTAAATAATAAGTCGGATTTGTAAAATTCTTTATTTATGAAAAACCTGTTACAATATACAAACGATTATGATTTACAATTAACGAATAGCATCTAACAATTAACGAAATAATGATGCAAACCCAGTTCTAAGTAGCCTGACATTGACTATTTCGCTGGTCAGTATTTACTTTATAGGATAAGCATATACACTACCTGTGCAAGCGGAACCAATACGAATTGAAACATAAATACTATATCATTGTGGATGAATATAAAAAATGTATATATATCGCTTCATTATACTATATTGCATAATCGCTTTGCAATACATACATGCACATATACATGCACACACACACACACACACATATATATATATATATATATATATATATATATATATATATATATATATATATATATATATATATATATATATATGTGTGTGTGTGTGTGCATGTATTCAAATATAAGTAATGCCAAATCATCCAATAATACATGATTATTTAGATTTCTCATTGTATAATAACAGTTTAAATATAATATAATTATATGATATATCATATTTATTTTTTATATCATAATATTTCATATTCATTTTTATTTAAAACAACAATATGAGAATTTATAATAATTGTATTATTATTAATAATAGTAATAACAATAGTAACAATATTAATAATAATTATAACAATAACAATAACAATAACAATAACAATAACAATAACGATAACAATAACAATAACAATAATTATAATTATAATAATAATAACAATAATAATAATAATAATAATAAAATAATAATAATAATAATAATAATTCAATTCAGTAATCATAATGATAATAGTTTAACATTACTACTACTACTACTACTACTATACTACTACTACTACTACTACTACTACTATACTACTACTACTACTACTACTACTACTACTACTACTACTACTACTACTACTACTACTACTACTACTACTACTACTACTACTACTACTACTACTACTACTACTACTACTACTACTACTACTACTACTACTACTACTACTACTACTACTACTATACTACTACTACTACTACTACTACTACTACTACTACTACTACTACTACTACTACTACTACTACTACTACTACTACTACTACTACTACTACTACTACTACTACTACTACTACTACTACTACTACTACTAATAATAATAAGTCTTTTAAATTCATCCATATCCTTCATATAAAGAGTATTAACATGAATATCAGACTAAACTACATATATCGATTCGCAATTTAGTAATTCATAGAAAATCCGATTACATCTAATAATATTTTTCTAAATTTTATAAATTTGTTACTTCAGGATGATTCTCTTCCAGTTATATCTCTCATCTATTATTTCATGACAATACGTCTGCATTATTTGATATTTATTAAGTTGATACATTAAATATGCCATTTATATCAGTATTTACATATGATAATGGAATTATCATTATTTTAAAGAAAAACAACAATATATTTTCTATCCCCATATCCATAGAAAGAATACTCGACGTTCTCTGTAAGTTAATATTTCTGTAAACTTACATAACCTCATAATTCCATCTTATATTTGAGCTTTTATCTTTAAAAATTGTCATATTTATTAGTACCCCCTCTTATAATAATATTTAATGAATCTATCGAATTAGGTTTCTTTCTCAGTGGTTGAAAAAGATGCTTATTATACATATTTTTTAAAGGGGGCGATATTACACACAGAGAAAACTATCGGCCTATTTCTATAACATATATCGTGTCTCGTATTTTTGAAAGAAATATTTCTAAGGATATATATTATTTTAAATTATATTACATTTTATCACCATTATAATATTGATTTTTTAATTGAAAGTTTATAGAACTATTAAGTTTACTGTACTGTTTAAATCTCATTAAAAGTCGTTATTTTTGTTTATTTTATTTATCCTGAATTTAAAAGATATTTTGATAAGGTGTCATATATTAAATTATTTCTTAAATTAAAAAGTAATGGCATCTCTGAGTTAATCTTCTTAACTTAATAAGTGTTTAACAGAAAACAATGTATTACGTCATTTAAAGTTATTTAAATTCACAACTAATTATTCACGTTTGGTTCAAAACGACATTTTTCCACTAATTTAATTTTGGATAGATTTAAAATGCACAATACTTTAGTGACTTAATAACTTCAATACATATATCAAATTGTGGTATATGTGGAATTGTGGAATTTGGCCCATGTGGAATTTTTGTAATGCTAGTATAATTTAAGTAACGGTAAGTATTCAAAAAACAAATATTCAAAATTAATTT
This sequence comes from Osedax frankpressi, assembly GCA_964035775.1. Lineage (NCBI taxonomy): Eukaryota > Metazoa > Annelida > Polychaeta > Sabellida > Siboglinidae > Osedax > Osedax frankpressi. The sequence continues at coordinate 22,568,206 of OZ038312.1, forward strand.
CTCCCATAACCTACTGAGTATTATGAGTTATT
>OZ038312.1:22568437-22570937 GCA_964035775.1 Osedax frankpressi
TATATCAGATTTCAGTTATAAGCTATTTATACGTAAATAATTACAGGGGAAGCGTGTTCTAATACTGAACACACAATCTGTTAGGCATTTTATATTTATATCAGAGTTTATAAGAGCTTAGCGTAAATCCGCATGTCATCGGCGTAGCTATCATTTATATTGAGATATTGAATCACTATTTAAAATAGTGGTAATAATGGTCCATTCAGGATTCCGTGGTGGATTCGTATATACTTTGAAGTCTGTTCGTTAATCATTATTTTACATTTTCTTCTTCTGGAAATGATTTGAACCAGTTATGGATAGTTCCTTTAATGACAATGCAATATTATCGATGTAGAATCATTTATGGTCAACCGTATCAAAATCTGAGGAAATATCTAGTAATATCATCACGAGTCTATTACTAAGTCGAGGGCTACGATACAATTCACTTATATATCAAATTTGTGCTGACTCAGTACACTTACGATGTGTGTAAACACTTGGGTATGAAATACTAATTTTGTATTTGAATTTTAATAGCAAAAATTCTTTCAAGGGTTTCCGATCGAGTGAACACCCGAAAGATCGTTTTATAGCCATCTATGATAAAGTTCATCTAAGGTGTCCTTCTTAGTAATATATTCTTGCTATAAATATTTAGTAAAATGATGATTTCTAATTTCTGGATCAGGTAGTCTTCGAGAATATTGAAAAATAGATGATAATTTTTTGATTAAATTATCGACAGAGATAGGATGAGGGGAGTGTGAAAGATTACGGATTGTGGTTTCTATGATTATTGGAGATGGAATTAACTTTATATTATTTGTAAATTTTGAGTTGAAGTAGATGTAGAAGTTTATAAAATTCATGAAATAAGTGAAATAAGTGAAATAAGTGATATTATCTTCATCGGAGAGTGATAGTGACTTTGCCTTCGATTTTTTTTGTTATAATTATTAATCAATTATTATTAATCAATGATCCTGAAAATTGTTTTAGAATTTCAATATCTGTTAGTTACTGTAATAGAAGGTTGTTGATGATATTAATTTTTGACATGATTAAATAATAAGGTTCTGTAAGCTTTACTGTGAGGTTAAATTGATTAAAGTATGTAGTATATATTGATTTTCGACAGATTTGTTTAATTCTCCATACTCTTCTTTTAGATAGGATAAGCTCAAGCATGAATACTTCAAATAAGTTTCGAATAATTTATTTATAGGCTGAAATTATGTCTACCATACTAATGAATTTGGTGGTATTGAAGTATTGGTGTGATGTTAAAAGAAAGTCGGAATTCAAGGTATCGGTGTTTCTATTGTATATTCCTCTATACTTTATTATTGCGATTATATCGGGGTGTATCGTAATTAACGATGAATGTTATAAAGTGATGATCACAAATATTTTATTCAGGTGAATGATTAATAATGAGTTTATTTCTATTGTGAAATTCCATAAGCTATAGTGTATTCCTTGAGGTGTGAGTGGGTTTATTCATATTAAGGCAGAAATTGGTCGACTCAATTGCAGCTTGAATTTGGCTGATATTATGGGAGTTAATATGTAGGTGTATCATAAAGTCACCATTAAGGATATTGAAAACATTTTGAAAATGGTAGAATATGTAAGTTGAAATGTATAGGAGAAGGCCTAATAGGGTATTGGTTGGAAATTACTGCTTTTATGAGTCTAAGAGATTTATTTATAACAACCCTACACCATCATCATAATTAATGATAGGTCTGGATAAATAGGTGAAATTGATAGTTGCAATATTGAGTTCGAAAAATATAGGTATATTATTTATTTAGAGCTGTTTTCATTATAGATAGGATATCAATATCTAATTCATAAAATATGAGCAAAAAAAATTCTTAAAGATCTCCAGGGTAAATTCTTTAAATATCTCCAAAAAATGTATACAAAATCTCCAGTATAAATTCTTTAAAGATCTATAGGACATATTTTTTAAAGATATCCAAAAAAAATACATAAAGATCTCAAATTTAAATTCTTTTAAGATATCAAGGCAAAATTCATAAAAAAATCTCCAGTATAAATTCATTGTTATTTCATTGACAAATTCTATGTTATTACGAATTTAATATGACATGAACTGTCTGTAATTAATATTAGATGGGATCAGTTGTTATTTCAGTAGTGTATGATTGATTAGTCATTGGTTAAATATGGCTTTACTGAAATGATTGCAAGCAGATAATCACGAATTGAAATCGGAACCAGTAATCGTCACATCTTTTGATGACCCATCAATATATGAATTAAAGAAATTACGTACTTTAAATATATTATTAATATTATGGTATTGGCATTTCATATTCGTGGATGTGTACACAGATATGATTATAAATAACTTCTCTCTTAAATTTTCTTATGCTGATCTATGGTATCTGAAGTAAAGATTTGAGACTTTGGGATTATTCTTGATATGGTGTAATTAGAGATAAATACGTAGCTTACATTTGGCATGCACAATAAATGATGT
>OZ038312.1:22575937-22642725 GCA_964035775.1 Osedax frankpressi
TATTCGTATCTTCATCAGGAAGCGATTATTTAGTTCTTTTGCCAAGTAGTTCATCAGTGATTCTGAAAATTATTTTAGAGTTTTTTCCTGTTCTCCTACGTTGTCGTCGATAGTAATTTTATTTCTCTTTTAATAATAGGTTTCCATATGTTTACATATAAAGTTTAAATTGGTTAAGATGTATGGAAAATTTAGATTTTCGCCAAATTTTATCGAATCTCCGTAGTTTTCTTTTTGACAGCAAACGTTTTGATATGCACCACTTAAAGGAGTAACAGAGGATATTGTCTATGTGTTAATTGTTTCATGTTCATTTAAAGTGTCCAGGAGTGATGTATATGACGAAGATGAGTCTAGAAGTATTTGAGGAAATCTGAGTAGATGGAGTCTATATTAATGTTATTGATTTTCCTTTAGTTCATAGTTGCTGAATGTCGTGAAGGTTTGTTATAATGGATATTGAAAGTTAAAAGATGATGATCAGATATTAGTAGTTTAGAAGAATGATTGCTTGTGAGTGTGTTTATATTATCAGATATTATAAGATCGAAAATGTTTCCTGAGATGTGAGTTGGTCCATTGATATATTGAGAGAAATTAGCAATTCGAATGAATTTTCTGGTATTAGGTGAATTTATATTTAAGGGAATATTGGGAAATATTAAGGGAATATTGAAATCGCCAGTGAAGATTGTTTTAGTTGATGAACCTTTGAATATGTTCTTAAATGAACTAATTTAGTATTTATAAGAGAAGTTGTCGATAAGAATTTAAAGAGATGAATTCTGTAAGGTGAATTCCCGGAGATCTGTACGATAAGTAAGATCATTTATTACAGATGATAGTTTATTTAATTTTTAAAGGATAAGAGATTTAGGCTGGATATATTGAATGAGTGAGTGAGTGAGTGAGTGAGTGATGAGTGAGTAAGTGAGTGAGAGAGTGAGTGAGTGAGTGAGTGAGTGAGTGAGGGAGTGAGTGAGTGAGTGAGTGAGCGAGTGAGTGAGTGAGTGAGTGAGTGAGTGAGTGAGCGAGTGAGATAGAGAGTGAGTGAGTGAGTGAGTGAGTGAGTGAGTGAGTGAGTGAGTGAGTGAGTGAGTGAGTGAGTGAGTGAGTGAGTGAGTGAGTGAGTGAGTGAGTATGAGAGTGAGTGAGAGAGTGAGTGAGTGAGTGAGAGCGTGAGTGAGTGAGTGAATGAGTGAGTGAGCGAGTGAGTGAGTGAATAAGTGATTGAATGAGTGAGTGAGTGAGTGAGTGAGTTATATAATGAGTGATAGGGTAAGCGAGTGAGTGATTACGTTAGAGTGATATAGTATGAAATAAAAATGATGGAAACGAAATGAGGGCAACACGATGATGTAATAGGGGCGTGGCTATCACTAATAGATTTCTTCGGTGATGCGTTACGTGGGACTTGCTCTTCAGATGACATAATTCGGTAATAGTGATTGCATCCAACTGCTCTGCAAACCTCAAGTCCACACTTACACAATCCAATGATAGCCAGTAACAAAAATCCTACGTTACACACCCGAAAGAGAATCACAACATAATTCATATTTCCAACCTTTATTTCACACCTGCAATGAACACATCTGCTTTACAGCGTCTTATCCGCTACATTGCATAACATTACTCCGTAGGAAACAACAGCCAGTCTAATATACAAAACTAGTGTATGCATATTTGATATAAAATAATTATAATTATTATCGCTTATTAATTAATAAGTAATTGTGGATAGTTTACGACTATTCGGCAAGCTTATATAATATGTGAGTAGGGTCACCCATTGAATATTGGTTGAGGTGGTAAACGGTAATCGAGGTCAAACGTAGGCTAGCTACAATGGTTATTAAATACACTGCATTTAGCTAATTGTATTTACCTTATAATATATATATTTATATATAAATATATATATATATTTATTATATATCAGAATCAATAATATTTCAAGTATTCGCATACTGTTTTAGAATAATTCAATATCAGTTCTTTATAAAAAAAGATTTATGTGAAATTGAAGACAATGAAGAAGAACAATGCTAAATCAACAATGTGTTATGTGGCAGCACCCGAACAGTAAGCGATGAGGTACCGTACTATTATTTACAATGCAGCGGTCAGTTTTGGTCAGTTTCAAATGTATGTGCGACATATAAGAATGAAAATCTCTAATCTTACTTTTTATTCACGATGAATAAATATAGTCGGCATTCATTATGCTTTTTTCCTTAGGAATGATAATGTATTAATATAGCGATATAGAACGTTACGTTTATATTGTCTGAATATCTCGGATATGTTCGAGGTTTCATATCGCATTAATCAGAAGTAGCGTTGCCATTAACAATATCGTTATTAAAAATATCGCTGTAACATGTATAGTAGAATTTAATGTAATTTAACGGATCATCGAAAAAACCCAAACCCATAAAAAGTTGAAAGCATATTAATTTGTAAGACTAGACATTTTATTTGACATCATTGTGTATTGATTACGTATATATTATAATTTAGTCACGCGGAACTTCATATTACATCACTTGTCTAAATAAACATATTTATAGCGTATTTACACTAGATTATATATCGTGTGTATTTTATAAAATGCTTATTAGCTGATTTCATATACTATATATTATGATATAACAGTAAATAACGATAAGTCAACTACTTACATAACTGGGATACTCCTACTTGAGAAAATCACTTGAATAAGAAATAAAGCGCCCACTAATTCCCGAGAAACGCCTACTAATGACACGTGCTAGATGGCTAAGTAATTCGATTTCACGGTAAGCCAGAATGTAGTGTTGGATACGGATCCCCTTTTCTCTCTCTCTCTCCCTTTCTCTCTCTCTCTCTCTCTCTCTCTCTCTCTCTCTCTCTCTCTCTCTCTCTCTCTCTCTCTCTCTCTCTCTCTCTCTCTCTCTCTCTCTCTCTCTCTCTCTCTCTCTCTCTCTCTCTCTCTATCTCTCTCTATCTCTCTCTCTCTCTCTCTCTCTCTCTCTCTCTCTCTCTATCTCTCTCTCTCTCTCTCTCTCTCTCTCTCTCTCTCTCTCTCTCTCTCTCTCTCTCTCTCTCTCTCTCTCTCTCTCTCTCTCTCTCTCTCTCTCTCTCTCTCTCTCTCTCTCTCTCTCTCTCTCTCTCTCTCTCTCTCTCTCTCTCTCTCTCTCTCTCTCTCTCTCTCTCTCTCTCTCTCTCTTCTCTCTCTCTCTCTCTCTCTCTCTCTCTCTCTCTCTCTCTCTCTCTCTCTCTCTCTCTCTCTCTCTCTCTCTCTCTCTCTCTCTCTCTCTCTCTCTCTCTCTCTCTCTCTCTCTCTCTCTCTCTCTCTCTCTCTCTCTCTCTCTCTCTCTCTCTCTCTCTCTCTCTCTCTCTCTCTCTCTCTCTCTCTCACACACACACTCACTCTCTCTTTCTCACACCTATTCACTATCACTTATTCAACTATACATACACTATAGTATATATAGCCTATATAATACATATATTATAATATAGTATATATAGCAAATAATATAGTTTAAACTATATACACTATAGTACAGTATAAATAGCCTATGCTATAATATATATATTAATATATATACATAAAATTTAAACACATACATTTTTTAAAAATTCCAAAATTTGTCCGAATGCGCGGGGAGACCTTTTGCGGGTCGTCAAAAATGTTGGTCGTTTCAATATCGAAGTCGTAGGGCTATTGCTCGCGTTCCGCACTCACTGGGATATTCTCAACTCATATTATATTATTATTGACAACTAAAATGAACATAATTATTTCTTTGTGAAACTTTAACTTGTCAGTTAATTATTTTTTATATTAAATAATAACGCTTAAAATATATAGAATACATTTATATTATTAATATCTTACATTATAATTACATAACTATTTTTGCTGCTCAAGAATTCGTCAAGGTCATTTTAATTGTTTCGTTATATATTAAAGAGAAAATATATTTGATTTGTATTTAAATTATATTATAATTATATTTGATTTACGATTAAGAATTTATAATAGTTACATGAGATGGAATTAAGATGGAATATCGCATATTTGTAATATCTCTAGCGTACAATGATAATAGAGAATACATACTTAAATCACAAAACTACTATAGCAATACAAATATGTTTAGTACTAAGGAGTGTTGCCACGGCGGTGGATACAACAACACCAACAGATGAGTCGGAGAAGCTTCAGGATGACTGAATTAATAAAACGAGGTAAGTAATCACATAACTTATTATACATTGACTGAGAAAGTATTGGAATATATGTACCCAATCACATCACGCGGTATAATAGCCATAGAGATTGTGATAATGTTAGTGATAGTGGTAGTGGTAGTAATTATGGTAGTGGTAGTGGTAGCGGTAGTGGTAGTGGTAGTAATTATAGTAGTGGTAGTGGTAGCGGTAGTGGTATGGTAGTAATTATGGTAGTGGTAGTGGTAGTGGTAGTGGTAGTGGTAGTGGTAGTGGTAGTGGTAGTGGTAGTGGTAGTGGTAGTGGTATTGGTAGTGGTAGTGGTAGTGGTAGTTGTAGTGGTAGTGGTAGTGGTAGTGGTAGTAGTAGTGGTAGTGGTAGTAGTAGTAGTAGTGGTAGTGGTAGGGGTAGTAGTAGTGGTAGTGGTAGTTGTAGAGGTAATGGTAGTAGTAGTAGTAGTAGTAGTAGTAGTAGTAGTAGTAGTGGTAGTTGTAGTGGTAGTAGTATTAGTAATGGTAGTGGTAGTGGTAGTAGTAGTGGTAATGGTAGTAGTAGTGGTAGTGGTAGTGGTAGTTGTAGTGGTAGTGGTAGTGGTAGTAGTCGTGGTAGTGGTGTAGTAGTAGTAATGGTAATGGTAGTAGTAGTGGTAGTGGTAGTGGTAGTGGTAGTGGTAGTGGTAGTGGTAGTGGTAGTTGTAGTGGTAGTGGTAGTGGTAGTAGTAGTGGTAGTGTTAGTAGTAGTGGTAGTGGTAGTGGTAGTGGTAGTGGTAGTGGTAGTGGTAGTGGTAGTGATAGTAGTAGTTGTAGTTGTAGAGGTAATGGTAGTAGTAGTAGTAATAGTAGTAGTGGTAGTGGTAGTGGTAGTGGTAGTGATAGTGGTAGTGGTAGTAGTAGTGGTAGTGGTAGTCGTAGTGTATATGGTAGTGGTAGTGGTAGTGGTAGCGGTGGCGGTAATGGTAGTGGTAGTGGAAGTTGTAGTGGTAGTGGTAGTAGTAGTGGTAATAGTAATAGTAGTGGTAGTGGTAGTAGAGGTAGTATTAGTGATAGTGGTAGTGGTAGTGGTAGTGGTAGTGGTAGTGGTAGTAGTAGTGGTAGTGGTAGTAGTGGTAGTGGTAGTGGTAGTAATACTGATAATGGTAGTGGTAGTGGTAATGGTAGTGGTAGTGGTAGCGGTAGTGGAAGTTGTAGTGGTATTGGTAGTGGTAGTGGTAGGTATAGTGGTAGTGGTAGTGGTAGTGGTAGTGGTAGTGGAAGTTGTAGTGATAGTGGTAGTGGTAGTAGTAGTGGTAGGTGTAGTAGTAGTGGTAATAGTAATAGCAGTGGTAGTGGTAGTAGAGGTAGTAGTAGTGGTAGTGGTAGTGGTAGTGGTATTGGTAGTGGTAGTGGTAGTGGTAGTGGTAGTGGTAGTGGTAGTGGTAGTGGTAGTGGTAGTTGTAGTTGTAGTGGTAGTGGTAGTGGTAGTAATACTGGTAGTGGTAGTGGTAGTGGTAATAGTAGTGGTTGTGGTAGTGGTAGTGGTAGTGGTAGCGGTAGCGGTAATGGTAATGGTAGTGGTCGTAATAATGGTAGTGCTAGTGGTAGTGACAGAAGTAGTACTAAGTATGGTTGTAATTGTATTTGTAGAGGTAATAGTAATGGTAATGATAGTGGTAGTGATAGAAGTAGTTGTAGTTATAGAGGTAATGGTAGTAGTAGTAGTAATAGTAGTAGTGGTAGTGGTAGTGGTAGTGGTAGTGGTAGTGATAGTGGTAGTGGTAGTAGTAGTGGTAGTGGTAGTCGTAGTGTATGTGGTAGTGGTAGGAGTAGTGATAGAAGTAGTACTAATTATGGTTGTAATTATATTTGTAAAGGTAATGGTAGTAGTAGTGGTAGTGATGGTGATAGTAGTAGTAGTAAGGTTAGTTGTAGTGGTAATGGCAGTGGTAGTGGTAGTAGTAGTAGTAGTGGTAATGGTAGTAGTAATGGTAGTGGTAGTGGTAGTTGTAGTGGTAGTGGTGTAGTAGTGATAGTGGGAGTAGTAGTGGTAATGGTAGTTGTAGAGGTAATAGTAGTAGTAGTAGTAGTAGTAGTAGTAGTAGTAGTAGTATTAGTAGTGGTAGTAGTAATGGTAGTAGTATTAGTAATGGTAGTGGTAGTGGTGGTGGTAGTGGTAGTAATCATGGTAATGGTAGTAGTAGTGGTAATGGTAGTAGTAGTGGTAGTGGTATTGGTAGTTATAGTGGTAGTGGTAGTGGTAGTAGTAGTGGTAGTGGTAGTCGTAGTGTATGTGGTAGTGGTAGTGGTAGTGGTAGCGGTGGCGGTAATGGTAGTGGTAGTGGTAGTGGTAGTGGTAGTGGTAGTGGTAGTGGTAGTGGTAGTGGTAGTTGTAGTTGTAGTGGTAGTGGTAGTGGTAGTAGTAGTAGTGGTAATGGTAGTGGTAATGGTAGTGGTAGTGGTAGTGGTAGTGGTAATGGTAGTGGTAGTTGTAGTTGTAGTGGTAGTGGTAGTGGTAGTAATACTGGTAGTGGTAGTGGTAGTGGTAGTGGTAGTGGTAGTGGTAGTGGTAGTGGTAGTGGTAGTGGTAGTGGTAGTAGTAGTGGTAGTGGTAGTGGTAGTAGTAGTGGTAGTGGTAGTGGTAGTAGTAATGGTAATGGTAGTAGTAGTGGTAGTTGTAGTAGTAGTGGTAGTTGTAGTAGTTGTGGTAGTGGTAGTAGTAGTGGTAGTGGTAGTAGTAGTGGTAATGGTAGTAGTAGTGGTAGTGGTAGTGGTAATGGTAGTAGTAGTGGTAGTGTTAGTGGTAGTGGTAGTTGTAGTGGTAGTGGTAGTAGTAATGGTAGTAGTAGTGATAGTGGTAGTGGTAGTAGTCGTGGTAGTTGTAGTGGTAGTGGTAGTAATAGTGGTAGTGGTAGTGGTAATGGTGTAGTAGTGATAGTGGTAGTGGTAGTAGTCATGGTAGTTGTAGTGGTAGTGGTAGTAATAGTGGTAGTGGTAGTGGTAGAGGTAGTAATAGTGGTAGTGGTAGTGGTAGTAGTCGTGGTAATGGTAGTAGTCGTGGTAATGGTAGTAGTAATAGTAATAGTTGTAGTGGTAGTGGTAGTGATAGTAGTCGTGGTAATTGTAGTAGTCGTGGTAATGGTAGTGGTAATGGTAGTTGTAGTGGTAGTGGTAATCATAATGATTTACATATTACGCAAGATGTAAATAATACGATATGATAACAAGAGCACCTTGGTAGTGTTTGCGAAAATATACAATAATTCATATGCTATCATCTCAAAACATATTGACGTACACATAAACTATTTACAATATACAATAAACTTGTACGCGTTAGTTTACTAGGTAAACGTATATATTACATACATTATATATTTATACATATAGCCAGTATTCTCATATAGTGCTAGTCTACAAATAAAACACAATATTAAATTATGAAATAATACAAATATGAATTTATTATATTTAGAATAAGAAGAACGTATTCATATTTTAAATCATGTAATAACATCAACATACTTACTGATATATCATTACAAGTAAAGGAGCTAACTCCGTTAGCTGAGAGGACTCCGGTTTAAAGTATTATTTTCAATGTAATAAATATAAGATATTATCATTAACTCAAAAACATTTTCAAATACAAAGTAAGTTATCCGTAAGTCATTTGTTCATCAACATTATCTCATTTCTTAACTCAACAATTACTAAAATACAAAGATGCGCTCAAATCGCATACAAATATTATGCTAATCATAACATATCATTTTGAACAGCGAATTATAATTATACCTACCAATCGTATGCGATATATATATATATATATATATATATATTTTAAACATTTATCAATTATTATATGATAATGTCCGTGCATTGCGTGGAAATTCAATACCTATGCATCGGTACACTGGTTCTAAATGTAACATTACAGGTCCTACGTAATACATGTTGAAGTACTAATTACTTGGGTAATCAAGAATCACTTATACACTGGCTATGACTAACACCTCTATAGTCGAATATGAATCAGGTTAATTAATGTTTATAGAATCAATTTAACGGCCTGGGAGGTATTTAGTTGACATATGGACTATTTTCTTAATTATATTTATTCCCCCCGGGAATCTTCGTAAGTGGTACGGGATCAATTGACAGAGGTTAGTGCGCTACGAACAGTGGTCATCGATCGCATTGTTGTGGTCAATCGTACGCATACCGACACGGTGTGATTCTCATACCGGTTTGGGTTTCGTTTAGCGTTCGTGAATCAATTCAGATGAATAATGAACTCACTAACTCATAAAATACCGATTACCGTTCATAGAAATAGCACTCGATATCGCAGTGCCCCGAAATGATTATATTAGTTGCACCTACCTATACGAATATATTTGGGTAGAGCGTTCTGGGCAATCGTTGGCCTCCACAAATACACCGGAAGTAGTAGGAGCGAAACAGCCAAGAACATCAGACGATCCGTGATGCCCAGATGAACAGTGGACATGGTCCCTGAAAGGGAACTTGGTGTAGAGTAGGGATGGAGAGTGGAGTGGATAGTGTAGTGGACAGTGGAGTGGGCAGTGGAGTGGATAGTGGAGTGGACAGTGGAGTGGACAGTGGAGTGGACAGTGGAGTGGACAGTGGAGTGGACAGTGGAGTGGACAGTGGAGTGGACAGTGGAGTGGACAGTGGAGTGGACAGTGGAGTGGACAGTGGAGTGGACAGTGGAGTGGACAGTGGAGTGGACAATGGAGTGGACAGTGTAGTGGACAGTGGAGTGAACAGTGGAGTGGACAGTGGAGTGGACAGTGGAGTAGACAGTGGAGTGGACAGTGGAGTGGACAGTGGAGTGGACAGTGGAGTGGACAGTGGAGTGGACAGTGGAGTGGACAGTGGAGTGGACAGTGGAGTGGACAGTGGAGTGGACAGTGGAGTGGACAATGGACAGTGGACAGTGGAGTGGACAGTGTATTGGACAGTGTTTTGACAGTGGAGTGGACAGTGGAGTGGACAGTGGAGTGGACAGTGGAGTGGACAGTGGAGTGGACAGTGGAGTTGACAGTGGAGTGGACAGTGGAGTGGACAGTGTAGTGGACATTGGAGTGGACAGTGGAGTGGATAGTAGAGTGGACAGTGGAGTGGACAGTGGAGTGGACAGTGGAGTGGACAGTGGAGTGGACAGTGGAGTGGACAGTGGAGTGGACAGTGGAGTGGACAGTGGAGTGGACAGTGGAGTAGACAGTGGAGTGGACAGTGGAGTGGACAGTGGAGTGGACAGTGGAGTGGACAGTGGAGTGGACAGTGGAGTGGACAGTGGAGTGGAGAGTGGAGTGGACAGTGGAGTGGACAGTGGAGTGGACAGTGGAGTGGACAGTGGAGTGGACAGTGGAGTGTACAGTGGAGTGGACAGTGGAGTGCACAGTGGAGTGCACAGTGGAGTGGACAGTGGAGTGGACAGTGGAGTGGACAGTGGAGTGGACAGTGGAGTGGACAGTGGAGTGGACAATGGAGTGGACAGTGTAGTGGACAGTGGAGTGAACAGTGGAGTGGACAGTGGAGTGGACAGTGGAGTGGACAATGGAGTGGACAGTGGAGTGGACAGTGGAGTGGACAGTGGAGTGGACAGTGGAGTGGACAGTGGAGTGGACAGTGGAGTGGACAGTGGAGTAGACAGTGGAGTGGACAGTGGAGTGGACAGTGGAGTGGACAGTGGAGTGGACAGTGGAGTGGACAGTGGAGTGGACAGTGGAGTGGACAGTGGAGTGGACAGTGGAGTGGACAGTGGAGTGGACAGTGGAGTGGACAGTGGAGTGGACAGTAGAGTGGACAGTGGAGTGTACAGTGGAGTGGACAGTGGAGTGGACAGTGGAGTGGACAGTGGAGTGGACAGTGGAGTGGACAGTGGAGTGGACAGTGGAGTGGACAGTGGAGTGGACAGTGGAGTGGACAGTGGAGTGGACAGTGGAGTGGACAGTGGAGTGGACAGTGGAGTGGACATTGGAGTGGACAGTGGAGTGGATAGTAGAGTGGACAGTGGAGTGGACAGTGGAGTGGACAGTGGAGTGGACAGTGGAGTGGATAGTGGAGTGGACAGTGGAGTGGACAGTGTAATGGAGAGTGGAGTGTGAAGTGGAGTGTGAGGTGGAGTGTGAGGTGGAGTGTGAAGTGGAGTGTGAGGTGGAGTGTGAGGTGGAGTGCGAAGTGGAGTGTGAGGTGGAGTGCAAAGTGAAGTGTGAGATGGAGTGCGAAGTGGCGTAAGTGATGGAGTGTGAAGTTGAGTGTGGGATGAAGTAATATGAAATGATATAGAGGTATATTGAGGTAATAAAAGTAGATTGGTTAGCATTGGAGTAGAGCAGAGTGAAATGGTGAGATAATTTATACTTGAAGTCATGCGAGCAGTGGTCTGAACATTAGAGTGTGAAATTTAAAGTAAATAAATTATTACATAAAGAAGATAAGGAGCTATTCACCAGGTCACTTTGCATAGTTAAACAGATGGTATGACTATAGTTATTACATATTTACATCATAAATAACATATTCTCATACACACTGATTTTAGCAACGTATTAACTCCACTAATATGAGTATATTACTATGTGTATATTAATATGTGTATATCATTGTGTATATTATTATGTGTAAATCATTGTATGTATGTCATTGTGTGCATGTCATTGTGTGCATGTCATTGAGTGTATGTCATTGTGTGTATGTCATTGTGTGCATGTCATTTTGTCTATGTCATTGTATGTATGCCATTGTGTGCATGTCATTGTGTGTATGCCATGGTATGTATGTCATTGTATGTATGTCTTTGTATGTATGTCATTGTATGAATGTCATTGTGTGTATGTCATTGTGTGTATGTCATTGTGTGTATGTCATTGTATGCATGTCATTGTGTGTATGTCATGATGTGTATTCATTGTATGTATGTCATTGTGTGTATGCCATTATGTGCATTTCATTGTATGTATGTCATGGTGTGTATGTCATTGTGTGAATGTCATTGTGTGTATGTCATTGTGTGTATGTCATTGTGAGTATGTCATTGTGGGCATGTCATTGTGTGTATATCATTGTGTATATGTCATTATGTGTAAATCATTGTATGTATGTCATTATATGTATGTCATTGTGTATATGTCATTGTGTGTATGTCATGGTGTATATTCATTATGTGTATATCATTGTGTGAATATCATTGTGTGTATGACATTGTGTCTATGTCAGTGTGTGTATGTCATTGTGTGTATGTCATGGTGTCTATGGCATTGTGTGTATGTCATTGTGTGTATATCATTGTGTGTATACCATTGTGTCTATGCCATTGTATGTATTCCACCGTGTCTATGTCAGTGATTGTATGTCATTGTGTGTATACCATTGTGTGTATGGCATGGTGTGTATTTCATTGTGTGTATGTCATGGTGTGTATGTCATGGTATTTATGTCATGGTGTGTATGTCATTGTGTGTATGTCATTGTAGTAATCACATATTCTTCCTATACGGCATCGTATTTTTTAATAATTACTTGTAGTTGTTAGAAATGAATGATGCCTAATTACTTGCTACCACATATTCCGTTAGTTACTCACAAGTAACTAACGGAATATGTGGTAGCAAGTAATTAGGCATCATTCATTTCTAACAACTACAAGTAATTATTAAAAAATACGATGCCGTATAGGAAGAATATGTGATTACTACAATGACATACACACAATGACATACACACCATGACATACATAACCCAACTCCACTAGTCCAAGGCATACCGTATTGAAGATGTCATATTCGCTATGCATATACGCCATTGTCAACTACGACGCTACTGCATGGTCATAACGTATATGGGTATTATAAATACATCCATTGACATACGACATTTTTGTGTCTGTAATACCCATTTACAATAGCTCAATCTCTTGAGAGAAATCTGAGAGTACAGTGTACAGTGTACAGTGTATATTGTACAGTGTACAGTGTACAATGTACAGTGTACAGTGTACAATGTAAAGTGTATAGTGTACAGTGTACAATGTACAGTGTACAATGTACAGTGTACAGTGTACAATGTAAAGTGTATAGTGTACAGTGTACAGTGTACAGTGTACAGTGTATATTGTACAGTGTACAGTGTACAGTGTACAGTGTACAGTGTACAGTGTACAGTGTACAGTGTACAGTGTACAGTGTACATTGTACAGTGTACATTGTACAGTGTACATTGTACAGTGTACAGTGTACAGTGTACAGTGTATATTGTACAGTGTATATTGTACAGTGTATATTGTACAGTGTACAGTGTACAGTGTACAGTGTACAGTGTACAGTGTACAGTGTACAGTGTACAGTGTACATTATACAGCGCAGTGTACAGAGTATAGTGTACAGTTTATATTATACACGAGCGCTCAACTCACAACTATCGATGCATCGAATGTCGGACGTGTTTTGGTATAAACTGACCGCAGTCCTTCGACTTCCCAGGCAAATGTTACGACGCACGCATACCTAGATCTGCACAATACATCGATTAGCGGACACGTTTAATCTGCGTCGGCTAGTCGTCTGCTATGGGGTGTCTGTTCGTCTTTCGGTGTCCACTACTTACGAGTGGTGCGAGTGATTAAACCGCAGATAGCGATTACGCAACGTATTCGCTCGTCTCGATTACGTCATACCAATCGCATCTTTGGACTCGAGATTAAAGAGGCTGGTCGTCGAATTCGCGGAACCGAAAGCGTCGCTAATGTATATACAAAACCTATTATTGATAGAATGATTATAACTTTCAAGATGTAATTATTATTTTCAAGTATCGACCGGACTCGGATTTATTAATAATAATAATAATAATGAACTATAAATTCCTTTTTAATGTGTTTTATTAATAGTGATCTTGCAAAAATGAGTTTAATACTTATACAGTCTGATTCACAGATCTCAAAGCTAGGACATAATATTTACCTTTTATCAATGAAAATATCTAGTCATGCCATATTTGGAACTTTGGAGACTACATGGATATCTAATATTTAAGTAATTCATCAATTACATTATATGATATTAATAGTGAATATGTAACTTGTCGATTAATAAAATACAAAATACTCGAAGACATAACTTGAGAATTTCCTATTGGATCACAAATATTAAAAGAAATTACTATAGCAATAGTATTGGATTCATTTGAAATTCCCTCATACTATTATATAACATTACATATACTGTTATATACCATACTGTTATATACTGTTACATACCTCATACTGTTATATACCATAAATTGGCATTTTCAAAACTAGAATTATCAATGTTGACTTCTCCAAGTAGTTCTACAATAATTATTTTTATCAATATATTGTATTCGTATACATACTAAATTTCATAATAACATTTGTAACTGTTCATATAGTCTATGTTTCGTGAACTTTGGATAATATGTGTTGTGTATTGGAATGTTATTTAAAATAACATGATATTAAAATCTATTTTATTCGATAATAATATTATTAATAATAATAATAATAATAATAATAATAGTAATAATAATAATAATAATAATAATGATAATAATAATAATAATAATAATAATAATAATAATAATAATAATAATAATAATAATAATAATAATAATAATAATAATAATAATAATAATAATAATAATAATAATAATAATAATAATAATAATAATAATAATAATAATAATAATAATAATAATAATAATAATAATAATAATAATAATAATAATAATAATAATAATAATAATAATAATAATAATAATAATAATAATAATAATAATAATAATAATAATAATAATAATAATAATAATAATAATATTATATATTAATTGTTATAGAAATATTTTTAATTGACTCAAAATTACATTTTTCTTCACATTTATATTCTAATAAGTACTTGAGATGACTATTGGAGTGAATCATGGTAACTGCTTATTGTTCTATATAAATCTGTATCGTAAGAATGATTCTGATCAACATCACATCTGTAATCTCACGGGTAATGTAACATATTAGCGGCTATTCAGATTACAGTGCTTCTATGTGAAATCCTGAGCAACATATTTCAATGTTCAATAGATTTCTGGATCAAGTTCAAAGCAATTTCACCAAAAGATTATTTAGAAGAAGTCATTGGAAATTGAGTCCAATTATGATGGGTCGAATGAATCCAGTCTAGACTCCAATAAGCTTCGTAGACTTCTTAATATAGATCTTATAATGCTCCAGGAGCATATTGTTCATGAAGATGTTCTTGTAGATAGATAATGATAATACCAAAAAAATATATTGTTACATGTATAATACATGTATTTCATATATGAGTAAATACTGTATTTGTAAATATTTCAATTTGATTATGTATTAGCTTTCTACTTTTTTCTATTGGAAATGTATACTAAAACATATATAGGAAAATAAATAGAATTATATATACATGCATATATATAAGTATATATATACGCATATATACGTATATATATACGTATATATACATGTATATATAAGCAAACTGAGTTAGCAAGTTAGTTTTAGGGATATCGATGTCTGCAAGGATTAAACGTTAAGCCGGGAATACATTCCGGTCAAGTCGATTTACTATTGCAGTCTAGCAAGCGAAGAGGGTTACTAGTCTAGTGTGGCAACTCTGTTCCAAGTGTGGCTATTTGAACTAATCGACTCATATCTGGGGCTGATATACATATATATATATATATATATATATATATATATATATATATATGTATATATATATATATATATATATATATATATATATATATATGACCTGATGGGTAGGGCTACGTGTCAGGTCCACCTGTCAACTATAGGAAATGGGCATAGCGGAGTATGACGTACGCCCCGCGTAACGTCACATCGGCGATACCGACCTACGACGATGACGGGGTCGCGGAAGCTTACGTAAGTAGTCTACGCAAGTTCAGAGGTCGAACAGGGAGTAAGGAACGCGTAGAGGTGTAGCGCGTACTGCGCTCGTAACTGCTCACGGCATACCTCCCCGCGCCATTACGCCTCCTGTTCCCCGGAGATTCAACCACGGTGACCGCAGCGGTCAGCGTATGCCTAGTTCTCAACGGCCGCCTAGCGGCTAGCCAATAATTGGTCCACTTATGTCTAGTTCTTATGTAACCGTGGATTTAAGTGTTTACGTACATTTCGGGGTGTTAAAGTACGCGAGTGCATCTCGCTATGATACGCAGCGTGTCTCGACATCCAGGCACACCGGTCTTGTATATCGTCGTGAAAATGAGTGTACATGTGTTAGTGTATAATAACGAGAAGGTAGGAGAACCTGTAAATAATACGTTTGAATTCTTTATATCGTGTACAAATTTTAAAAATGATTTATTTTCACTTTATAAAAAATAGCGAATTAATTACAATTTGTATTTATTCTATATATGAATATATTTACCAGGTAGAGAGTGAGGGAGTATGTTCCCCTGAACATTGTATTACCACGTGGTATCTAAATAGTTATGCATGTTATATTTTGACCCGCATATCATATGGTAGTATGCTGAATTACACTGAATATGGCCAGCCAACGTATTCCTGGACTGAGAAAATGATCTAATACGGAAAATAGATGTAGTATATATATGTATGTTTATTCCCGAGAAACAAGATTATGTAATTATATATCGTTGACTATAATTTAAATTATTGTACACTATTTACGTAATATAAACATAAAAAAGTTCATTTATTGTTTTTTGTTTTAGGTTTCAGGCTGTTTACAATTATTGTCAAATAAAAGGATTAATTTTTAAAATTAAATTTAAAATTGTATTATTATATAATTAGTATACATCGATTATATAATAGCCTGTGGTATTATATAATATCTAACTATATATAAGTATACTCATGACTTATACAGATTATCATGTAAAACAAGGTGTTCCATATTATATTAATATTCTATTTACATAATTATGTAAGGAATATTTACGAAATTGCAAATAAACCTATATGTTTACATCATATATATATATATATATATATATATATATATATATATATATATATATATATAATATATAGAAATAGAAATTATTAGATAATTATCAGGGTCTAGGTAATATTTTATATATTATTCTAAACAAATGTAATTTCTTATATTATTTTTTATTTATATTAGCCTATCAAATATTACAACATTATAACATAAATGAGTTTGGTGGGTAGCTTATTAAACACTATTGCATATAATACATATTAATATTTCTTATTCTAGGAATCATTAAATAAATATAAAAATATTATAAAATTATTATAAATATAATATATATAATAAATATTATATAATATCATATTATTAATATCAATACACAAATATATGAAAAATAAACTAAACTATTGAATATATATTATTTCTATTTAGTATAGTAGGGTATACTCCCAATATATAGAATTGTTATCTGAATCCATTGACTAATAAAGATAACGGACCGAAATACGAAATCGGATTATTTAAATAATAATTAAATAATATAAATTAAGTATCTATAAGACAAATAATATAAAGGTAATACATATTCGAAGCGGCTCGATTCTAATGACATTATATTTAAAGTGTTCATTAAAAAATCGATTGTATTAATACATAATATATTTTATGAAAGATTATCTAAGTACAGCGTAACGTTTTTAATGTTAGACACTAGACACTAGGCACTATACCCTATATACTATATACTATATACTATACACTATACACTAGATCCTATATACCTTGCACTGTACTCTATACATTAGACACTATACACTAGACACTATACACTAGACACTAGACACTAGACACTAGACACTAGATACTAGACACTATACACTAGACACTAGACACTAGACACTAGACACTAGACACTAGACGCTAGACACTAGACACTAGACACTAGACACTAGACACTCTACACTAGACACTAGACACTAGACACTAGACACTAGACACTAGACACTAGACACTAGCCACTAGACACTAGACACTAGACACTAGACACTAGACACTAGACACTAGACACTAGACACTAGACACTAGACACTAGACACTAGACACTAGACACTAGACACTAGACACTAGACACTAGACACTAGACACTAGACACTAGACACTAGACACTAGACACTAGATACAAGACACTGGACACTCTACACTAGACACTAGATACTCTACACTAGACACTAGACACTAGACACTAGACACTAGACACTAGACACTAGACACTAGCCACTAGCCACTAGACACTAGACACTAGACACTAGCCACTAGACACTAGACACTAGACACTAGACACTAGCCACTAGACACTAGACACTAGACACTAGACACTAGACACTAGACACTAGACACTAGACACTAGACACTAGACACTAGACACTAGACACTAGACACTAGACACTAGACACTAGACACTAGACACTATACACTAAACACTAGACACTAGATACTAGACACTAGACACTAGATACTAGATACTAGACACTAGACACTAGACACTAGACACTAGACACTAGACACTAGACACTATACACTAGACACTAGACACTAGACACTAGACACTAGACACTATACACTAGACACTAGACACTAGACACTAGACACTATACACTAGACACTATACACTAGACACTAGATACTAGACACTAGACACTAGACACTAGACACTAGACACTAGACACTAGACACTAGACACTAGACACTAGACACTAGACACTAGACACTAGACACTCTACACTAGACACTAGACACTAAACACTAGACACTAGACACTAGATACTCTACACTAGACACTAGACATTAGACACTAGACACTAGACACTAGACACTAGACACTAGACACTAGACACTAGACACTAGACACTAGACACTAGATACTAGACACTAGATACTAGACACTAGGCACTAGTCACTATACACTAGACACTAGACACTAGACACTAGACACTAGACACTAGACACTAGACACTAGACACTAGACACTAGACACTAGACACTAGACACTAGATACTAGACACTAGGCACTAGTCACTATACACTAGACACTCTACACTAGACACTATACACTAGACATTAGACACTAGACACTAGACACTATACACTAGACACTCTACACTAGACACTCTACACTCTACACTCTACACTAGACATTCTACACTAGACACTATACACTAGACATTAGACACTAGACACTAGACACTAGACATTAGACACTCTACACTAGACACTAGACACTCTACACTAGACACTAGACACTAGACACTATACACTATATATGTATCATATAAAGGCATTACATAAACTATAGCCACTTACCATCGAATAACAATGTAGCAACAGTTCTGTTTAACAAATCCGAGATGTCTTCATTCGTGTTGAGAATTTATTATGTTGGTTTTATGAGGTTATGCGATGTGGTGTGGATTTCTATGGGTATGGGTGTTTTCTATAAGGGTATGTGAGATTACCTGGTCGATGGTTTGTTATGCGAAGAGTTATTGTGAGATTGATATAAGAGTTATAGGATTTTTGTATATTTTCGAAGAATTCGGATGGGATTGCATAGGGTTTAAGTAGGGACTATGGGGTTCTGAGATATTTTATCGCGTAGATGTAAACGGATGACACTAGAAACGCAGTGCAAACATCACTCTTTCACAATATTTCTCTCTCTAACTTACTAATTTGTCAGGAATGACTTGCCAATGTCGGTGATTGACAGATCGACCAGATACGCCCTCTTCTAGGTATTACGTAATAGGTCGTAGAGTTACGCCCCTTCTTGGAGAAGGAGAGTGTCCGTAGAACACTCCCTGACATTTCTCCCGACGATTAATTATTGAATGGAAGCTAGTGGTCATCGTCAATGATAGGAGAGGGAAATTGAAAGAAAAAGAGAGCTAGAGATACATATATGTAATAGAGAGAGAGAAAAAGATAATATATATAAATATATATATATATATATATATATATATAAAGATATTTATTATATTCATTAGTATTACATGAAAGTACTTCAATTTGTAACTAGAAATAAATAAATATAGCAGAATTCGATAAATATATGTTTGTAGTCAATATTATCAAACATTAGTGAATATGATGAGACATTAGTGAAGATGATCATATTCCCTCTCTCCCTCCCTCCCTCCCTCCCTCCCTCCCTCCCTCCCTCCCTCCATCCCCGTCGATTAATATAATACTCTTAATCCGTTAGTATATTGCCATATATATTATATTAGTATAACTTATAAATATATCAATATAATCGTCGAGTAAACATATCTCAGATAGGTATAACTATTATGTAAAATATTATCTGAAAATATGAAAATGACTTATGAAATATACATCAATAAATTATTAATGCAGTATTTAGTAAATATTATATATTTAAATTATAAATATGTTTTGTAATACTTTAGAAATGGAAATTATTGATTTAACCCTTTTACCCTCGATGTCTTACTTCGTCTTATCGCAAAGTAATCGGAACGGATCGCAAATCAATTAAATACTTAATTACTTAAAATAAATTATTAAATTATATTAAAAGGGTTAATATAATTCCAAAATATACATTTTATAGATAACAATCTAATGTATCATATTATATTAAAATAACAAACAGTTTATATGTTAATTTATTTTAATATTTAACCATATATTAAAAAAATAATAATAAATTAAGCTTAATAATTTTATTCAATTAGGGTTTAATAAAACATATATTTTGCATAGAAATAGGGTAATATTGCAATATTACAATAGAAATAACAAACAATTCCTAATTTAGTTAGATTTACTATAGTTAGATGAGCGAACATTGTATATGTGTTATTGTGTGATTATTTGAAGATATGCATTTATTAGAAAAATATTATGTAATATAAATCAATGATTTACGAGTTTTGGTAATATGATATATTTATTTATAAAATATTAGTTACATATATTACCTTATTCATGCTATTAAACAGTCATAAAATTTTTTCTCAATTTTAGGAATACACGATACATGAAATATTGAATACATCTTATAATACCGCAATGAAGTTAGGCACGATTAAATATTATATATAAATATATATATAGATATATATTAATATCGTCAAATATAATTAATATTATATATTATTACTAATCATACTATAATTAACATATACTTATATATAAAATAAGTTTATTTAGATAATATAGTATTGTATATAATTGTGATTGTATACCCTCATTTAATAGTTAACTGGCATAATTATAAACAAATAAACACGATTTTAATATATGTATCAATTGATAAAATTATTAAAATGCTTGATTAGAATTAATAAAATAATTTATACTAATTAAATAATAGCAAGTATTGACTTTATAATTGTTATATTATAATATATTATAATTATACTTTTAAAATCGTAAGCAAGTATTAATACATAATTATCTTCAGCAGATTATAAGTCTACTACATTAAAGCAGTAATAATGTGTGTTATATTAACATATATATAAATTTAATATAGAAATACACGCACGCACACACATATACATACACCCACACACACACATACAT
This sequence comes from Osedax frankpressi, assembly GCA_964035775.1. Taxonomy (NCBI): domain Eukaryota; kingdom Metazoa; phylum Annelida; class Polychaeta; order Sabellida; family Siboglinidae; genus Osedax; species Osedax frankpressi. Next base: position 22,596,765 of record OZ038312.1, read on the forward strand.
ACACACAAACACACACACAAAAATATACATACATATATATATATATACACACATACACATATACAATCACACACACACATATATATTTATATATATATATATGTATATATATATATATATATATATATATATATATATATATATATATATACACATTCATACATGTCACACATGTCGTCAATTGTTAAAAAAAATGTACTACAAACAAATATGGATTAAACAAATACAGAAATTACTTGACATACAATCTCTAAAATGCTGATTACTTCAACAATACTGTCTAACCAAAATTACTGAAATAGTATAATACAATCATTACAAAAAAACAACTGAAACGAATTAACAAAATAATTAATACATAATGCCGAACTATTTACAAACATCCAAAACAAATCTCACACTTCAGAACTCCTCAAACATATGCAATGGCTGCATTTTAAGAAAGATATAAGTACAAGTTATTATGTATCATTCACACTGCCATCTATAAATAAACACCAAGACATATTGCAACCCGCATTAACAAATATACTAATAACATAACACTGCGAACAAACTTACACTCAATGAACCTGACTTCGCACAAACTGCCTTCCTTCATTCAGTCCCTACTGAATGGAATGGACTAACATCTAAACTACAACAAGAACTAAACATAAATCCTTTTAAAATAAATTATATTATGGTCTAGCAACTCAACAATGACTCATACTACTACTAACATTACTTATCCTATCTCAAAACTATTTATCTACTTTATCATATATCATACTATCCACACATTCATTTTCAGTGTACTAATGTATTGCTATATAAACTACACCTACTTATACTGCTCACCCATGACTAACCCCATTACTACCACTTAATTTAATTGTCCAACTTACTAACAAACTATAATTTCACACCACACTACACAAATACTGAATCCTATCTATTATTCCCACACTAACTTACTCTAATAACTTACTCTTACTTTTCCTATTATTAACATTCTGTTACTCCTAGCTTATTATTATTATTATTAATATTATACACGTCTGATTGAGCAAAAGCCTAGAAACTTGTGTTTAAATAAATAAATCACAAATACATATACACACACTCACCCATACATATACACATATACACACACATATATATATATATATATATATATATATATATATATATATTTTTTCTTCATTTATATACACACTATTATATATCTCAGTCCTACCCATTAATTCAAAAATTAATGTAATATGCTGTATCGTAATATTATACATATATATATATATATATATATATATATATATATATATATATATATATATATATATATATATATATATAGATTTTATTATATTATAATATAATAATCAATTAAAAGAATAAACTATTATATATTACATTTATTTAATAAATATTACTAATAATCAATTAATATTATAATAATAAGTTGTTTACTAATAATACAGGATGTCAAATAATTGTACACTTTTAGGTGTCATTTTGGTATTTTTCTTTTGTAGTTTCTTTGTGAATCAATATATTGTCTCAAATCAACAAATATTCCAACAAATAAAATTATCATTATTCGAACCAATGAAAACGACCAAAATAACAAGAAAACCGAAAATAATTACTCTATTATCAATAAACATAACATCAACAAAAACGAAAGCAACATATTCAACATCTACAACTACAAAAGTAGAAAAAGAGCTCGACGATTTATTGATATTAACATGGACAAAGCTTAACGGCAAATCTTGGCTTTGGTTTGGGACAAACGAAGGTTTTTTATGAATTACTTTAGTATGCTTTTAAGTTTCACATTTTATTACAATCCCCTAACATGATTAGAATAGGCAACTAATGCAACATTTATAAATATTGTAATTAATATACATTGCCTAGTTATACTAGAATATATTTTATGGTCTTTAATTAATTATCTAATTTATTTATAGTATATATATATATAGATTATACTTTATAAATAATCTATACTTAATTACCTACATACTTTCACTGAACTTCTGAAAAATACAAATTGAAGTATACTTAAATAAAAATTCTAATTTTCATATTCAGTTAGTAATATCAAAATAACTCTGTAAATAAAAAAATAACTTTACATTTATAGGAATTTCAAATTGTCCCGATTTGAAGACACAGTGTCGTTTTACAACCGATAAAAGAACTTATGTAATCGCAGATATCGTAATGTTTCACATGTTTCACTGTATTGACGCTACGAATATGCCGAGAACATCCAGACCACAGAATCAACGATGGGTCAGCTACATACGCGAGTCACCTTTTAATTCCCGATTAACTTCCAACACCGGAGATTTTAATTTCACCGTCTCGTACTCAAAGATCACCGACTTACGAATTCCGTATGCAGCTAGTCGCCTCATCACTGAAGGTAAACAACCGTTACCACAATATGCAAAGAGGAATAGTTCGGTGTTGTGGATGGTGTCACATTGTAAAACACAATCACGTCGAGAAGATTACGTAAAAGAATTAAGTAAATACATAAATATAGACATTGTGGGCAAGTGTGGAAATAAGTATGCTTGTCCGTGGAAATTCAGAAAATATTGCGAAGAGCAACTAGTGACAAAGTATTACTTCTACCTGGCTTTTGAGAATAGCATCTGCGATGACTACATCACCGAGAAAACCTGGAGAAGACTGACAGAGGGCGCGGTGCCAATTGTGTTGGGTGGAGGTACGTATGCCGAAGAACTACCGAAGAATTCCTATATAGATGTAAAGGATTTCGCTTCACCTCAAGCCCTCGCCAAACATCTCGAAGATGTCATGGCATCGGCAGAGAAATATGCGACCTATCACGCTTGGCGACAGACGGAAGAGATCTATAATTCCAATAAGCTTTGCGCAATCTGCAAGTACGCGTACGAAACCAAAGGTAAACACCAGATCATACCAGATATCAGGAAGATATGGAATGCTGATCGTAGTTGTATTTCACCTCAACATTATTACAAAGGAATTTTTAACTTCAGTGAATCTGTGCAAGTAAAGAAAGTTGTTTTTGCGTTATGAATATATTTCAAGGTAATTAACATCGATACATATATATCAGCTACATTTATCATAATCATCCGTAATTTTTAATTATATTTAATACATCCAACATAAATACATCATGGATAAAATATCAACAAATACTTAACATTTAACCTATATGTAAATATACATATTAAAAATATTATATTTATCCCAATATAGTTATAAATATTTGATATTTATAATTAATAATGAAATTAAAGAATAATTATATAAATATTAATTAATATATTTGAAGCTCGATTTATCTCAATATGGTATTTTGTTGATATAATGAAATAGATATCTATTCTGAATGCCTATTAGATTATATAGAAATTTCAATAAATATTGAAGATATAACATTGGAATTATATAAATTATACTGAAATTAAAGGTATATTAACAATATCTCAATGAAAGCGTGTACTATATAATACGTATTTTTAAAGATACATGTATGTTATAATGTACTAATTTATGATACTCAATTTATAAGTAGTTAACTAGTTATAAATATAAGTATATATACTTATTTTAATGTTTAAAAATTACGAGTATTTCTATATAAGTTAGATTTGATATGGAAATAGTAATATGGACTAATAATTATTAGTAAATGGATATATTAATAATTGTATTTATTTTAATTATTACACTAATAAGTTATAATACTATAATAATACATATTTAATTACTAATATCATGACTTATTAAAAAAATTAAAACTGTTATTTTTAATTTTAAACTAAAATTTAAATATCGACAATGCAAATCTAGGTGTGTTTACATTTGGTAGTATATCATAGATTTGGATTAGAATCATAGATTTACATTTTCCTAGATTGCGAACTATACATAAATATACGAGCGCTAGTGGAGCTAACGTCGTCCATCTAGTATTACTTAAATATAAACAATTTTGAAATAATATATTTTATAGTGAATACACTTATGTTTTACATCAAATTATGAAGTCATTACAGTTATAAAATAATTTACATGTGTTATCGTATACATTATTTAATATATATAAACAATTTTGAAATTTCACATATATTTTATAGTGAATACACTTTTATGTTTTACATCAAATTATTAAATTATTACAATTATAACAGTTATAAAATAATAATTATAACATTTCAATATTACATTTATAGTTTCATCAATTACCTGCAATTGTATTAAGAATTGCTAATAATAATGATAATAATATTTTATAAACTGTACTTATCACAAATTGCCAATTAATAATATACATTTATTTCCTAATAGGAGTCTACTCCAATATGATCATATCCAGCACATCTATTGGAATTGTCTTATTGGAATTGGAATTATCATAAAGATTTCCATTAATAAATTATTTAAATATATATTTAAATATATATTGTATTTATTATACAGTAAATCTTGGATAAGCATCCCGTATTGAAATTGTTTTCTTACTTTCGAAGGAGATTGAAAAGTAAAATTAAACTTTAACGACCATAATCAATAATTGTATATATTTTAATTATTACACTAATAAGTTATAATACTATAATAGTACATATTTAATTACTAATATCATGACTTATTGAAAAAATAAAAACTGGTATTTATAATTTTAAAATAAAATTTAAATATCGACAATGGTTACAAATCTAGGTGTGTTTACATTTGTTTACATATCGTAGATTTGGATTAGAATCATAGATTTACATTTTCCTAGATGGCGAATTATACATAAATATACGAGCGCTAATGGAGCTAACGTCGCCCCTCTAGTATTACTTAAATATAAACAATTTTGAAATTTCACATATATTTTATAGTGAATACACTTTTATGTTTCATCAAATTATTAAATAATATCATGACTTCATTGGGATATTGTTAATATACCTTTAATTTCAGTATACTTTATATAATTCCAATGTTATATTTTCAATATTTATTGAAATTTCTATATAATCTAATAGGTATTCAGAATAGTTATCTATTTCATCATATCATAACAAAATACCATATTAAGATAAATCGAGCTTCAATATATTAATTACTATTTATATATTTCTTCTTGATTAATTATAAATATCAAATATTTATAACTATATTGGGATTAATATTGTATGGTAGAAGATAAATAATTCTAATAAACGAAATTAATAATTAATAAAATTATTTCGCGATAATTTAGTTATAATTATTTAATGATATACAGTATCATACAGTATGTATATATATTTTAAAGAACAATGCAAAACATCAAATATCTAATATCAAAAATACAGATAGTCTAAAAAAATATGAGTATAATAAATTACTATTTTTCAAATTTATTTCGCAATTATTAATTATACATTATAATGAACTATGAATATATTAAATAAAAAGTGAAATTGTAAATAAATATCTTATTTTCATATAGGTTAAATGCTAGATATGTATTGATATTTTATACATGATTTATATATATATTGGATGTATTAAATATAATTAAAAATTACGGATGATTATGATAAATGTAGCGGATATATGTATCGATGTTAATTACCTTGAAATATATTCATAACACAAAAACAACTTTCTTTACATGCACAGATTCACTGAAGTTAAAAATTCCTTTGTAATAATGTTGAGGTGAAATACAACTACGATCCGCATTCCATATCTTCCTGATGTCTGGTATGATCTGGTGTTTACCTTTGGTTTCGTACGCGTACTTGCAGATTACGCAAAGCATATCGGAATTATAGATCTCTTCCGTCTGTCGCCAAGCGTGATAGGTCGCATATTTCTCTGCCGAAGCCGAGGTGAAGCGAAATCCTTTACATCTATATAGGAATTCTTCGGTAGTTCTTCGGCATACATACCTCCACCCAACACAATTGGCACCGCGCCCTCTGTCAGTCTTCTCCAGGTTTTCTCGGTGATGTAGTCATCGCAGATGCTATTCTCAAGAGCCAGGTAGAAGTAATACTTTGTCACTAGTTGCTCTTCGCAATCTTTACTGAATTTCCTCGGACAAGCATACTTATTTCCACACTTGCCCACAATGTCTATATTTATGTATTTACTTAATTCTTTTACGTAATCTTCTCGACGTGATTGTGTTTTACAATGTGACACCATCCACAACACCGAACTATTCCTCTTTGCATATTGTGGTAACGGTTGTTTACCTTCAGTGATGAGGCGACTAGCTGCATACGGAATTCGTAAGTCGGTGATCTTTGAGTACGAGACGGTGAAATTAAAATCTCCGGTGTTGAAAGTGAATAGGGAATTAAAGGGTGACTCACGCATTTAGCTGACCCATCGTTGATTCTGTGGTCTGGATCTGTTCGGCATATTCGTAGCGTAATTACAGTGAATCATGTGAAACATTACGATATCTGCGATTACATAAGTTCTTTTATCGATTGTAAAACGACACTGTGTCTTCAAATCGGGACAATTTGAAATTCCTATAAATGTAAAGTTATTTTTTTATTTACTGAGTTATTTTGATATTACTAACTGAATATGAAAATTATAACTTTTATTTAAGTATATCTCAATTCGTATTTTTCAGAAGTTCGGTGAAAGTAATTAAGTATAGATTATTTATAAAGTATAATCTATATATATACTATAAATAAATTAGATAATTAATTAACGACCATAAACTATATTCTAGTATAAGTAGACAATGTATATTAATTACAATATTTATAAATGCTGCATTAGTTGCCTATTCTAATCATGTTAGGGGATTGTAATAAAATGTGAAACTTAAAAGCATACTAAAGTAATTCATATAAACCGTTTTCTTTTCTGAACCAAACACGAGATTGTTTGGTAAGGTTTGTCCATGTTAATATCAATAAATCATCAAGCTCTCTTTGTACTTTCGTTTTTGTTGATGTTATGTTTATTAGTAATAGAGTAATTAGTTTCCGTTTTCTTGTTATTTTGGTCGTTTTCATTGTTTCAGATAATGATAATTTTATTTGTTAGAATATTTTCTGATTTGAGACAATATATTCATAAAGATTCATAAAGATTGTGCGAAGTCAGGTTCATTGAGTGTAAGTTTGTTCGCAGTGTTATGTTATTAATATATTTGTTAATGCGGGTTGCAATATGTCTTGGTGTTTATTTATAGATGGCAGCGTGAATGATACATGATAACTTGTACTTATATCTTTATTAAAATGCAGCCATTGCATATGTTTGAGGAGTTCTGAAGTGTGAGATTTGTTTTGGATGTTTGTAAATAGTTCGGCATTATGTATTAATTATTTTGTTAATTCGTTTCAGTTGTTTTTTGTAATGATTGTATTATGCTATTTCAGTAATCTTGGTTAGACAGTATTGTTGAAGTAATCAGCATTTTCAGAGATTGTCTGTCGAGTAATTTCTGTATTTGTTTAATCTGTATTAATTTGTAGTACATTTTTTTAATTTATTAATTTGTATGTATTTGTGTGTTTTTGTGCGTGTGTGTGTATGTGTGTGTGTATATATGTGTGTGTATGTGTGCATGCATGTTTGTGTATGTTTATGTGTGCGAGTGTGTGGGTGTGTGTGTGTGGGTGTATATGTGTGTGTGTGTGGGTGTGTGTGTTTGTATGTGTACTAAATTTATATATAAGTTAATATAACAACAATTATTTATATTACTGCTTTTATATAGTGACTTATAATCGGCTGAAGATAATCATTTATTAATACTTGCTTACGATTTTTAAAGTAATATATAGTATAATTATAATATATTATAATATAACTATTATAAAGTCAATACTTCTTATTTTTAATAAATATCAATTATTTTATTAATTCTAATACTAATAATCAAGCATTTTTATGATATTCAATTGATACACTATTAAAATAATGTTTATTTGTTTACAATTTCTAAATATAGAAAGAAATTGAGGGTTAATAGAATTTTAAATATGTTAGTTAACTATTAAATGAGGGCATACAATCATAAAAAAATATATACAATAATATATTATCTAAATAAAGTTATTGTATATATAATTACTTGTTAATTATAGTATGATTAGTAATACTATATAATATTAATTATATTTGACGATATATATATATATATATATATATATTTATATATAATATATAATCGTGTCTAATATATATAATATAATATAATCTAATATATAATCGTAAATTCATTACGGTATTATGAGATGTATCCAACATTTTGTGATAGCGTGTATTCATAAAACAGAGAATAATCGGTATGTCTGTTTTATAAATAAATATATCTGATTACTAAAACTCGTAAATCATTGATTGAATTCGCAATTTATTGCGCTTGTCTATATTCTATATATATATATTCTATATTCTATTCTATATTCTATTCTATATGCTATTCTATATTCTATTCTATATTCTATTCTATATTCTATTCTATATTCTATTCTATATTCTATTCTATATTCTATTCTATATTCTATTCTATATTCTATTCTATATTCTATTCTATATTCTATTCTATATTCTATTCTATATTCTATTCTATATTCTATTCTATATTCTATTCTATATTCTATTCTATATTCTATTCTATATTCTATTCTATATTCTATTCTATATTCTATTCTATATTCTATTCTATATTCTATTCTATATTCTATTCTATATTCTATTCTATATTCTATTCTATATTCTATTCTATATTCTATTCTATATTCTATTCTATATTCTATTCTATATTCTATTCTATATTCTATTCTATATTCTATTCTATATTCTATTCTATATTCTATTCTATATTCTATTCTATATTCTATTCTATATTCTATTCTATATTCTATTCTATATTCTATTCTATATTCTATTCTATATTCTATTCTATATTCTATTCTATATTCTATTCTATATTCTATTCTATATTCTATTCTATATTCTATTCTATTCTATATTCTATTCTATATTCTATTCTATATTCTATTCTATATTCTATTCTATATTCTATTCTATATTCTATTCTATATTCTATTCTATATTCTATTCTATATTCTATTCTATATTCTATTCTATATTCTATTCTATATTCTATTCTATATTCTATTCTATATTCTATTCTATATTCTATTCTATATTCTATTCTATATTCTATTCTATATTCTATTCTATATTCTATTCTATATTCTATTCTATATTCTATTCTATATTCTATTCTATATTCTATTCTATATTCTATTCTATATTCTATTCTATATTCTATTCTATATTCTATTCTATATTCTATTCTATATTCTATTCTATATTCTATTCTATATTCTATTCTATATTCTATTCTATATTAATTTTTTAATTTTTACAAAATTGTTTCCCCCCCAAAAATGTTGGTTATGGTTCGTCGTAATGTCCTTAGGACATGATTTTCTAACGTTGGGAGATAGTAAACTCGGCGAATTTAGTAGTCGACGCGTTTTTGAAAAAACCACGTACGTCCTCGGCTCCGTACGAGGAACGGGGTACCGAGTTTTTTAATTTTTATATCGGTTAAGTATACTTAATCGACGCTTAACTAATAAAATACTAAAATCTTTACCGAGACCTTTTCGAAAATTCTAAGACGGTCGCCCCTTCCCGGCGGGGTATTTAACGCGGGGGAACGAAAAAAAAGTCGAAAATAATTTTATTAGTATAATAAATTAAGTATTCGAAAATACGGTTTTCGAATAAAATTCGGATTTTTCTAATCATTTCCCCCGACCTCCCCGGGCCGAAGAGAAATATAATAGCGTCTAAAAAAGTCGGAAAAATCGAATATTAGTTAAATAAATTAAGTATTCGAAATTTTCTATATCCTCGATAGTAATCCGAAAGTTTAGAAAATTTGCGTCCCGCTAGATACGGGTATCGGCTACGACTTAGGATCTCTATATTTTTAGATTTCGTTTCGATTAGTACGCCGATACCGATCTAAATACGCCCGCCTAGCCTATTCTAAGCGCTATTATATAAGTGGCTGATATCATACTCCAGACAGAAATTAACGGTTTTATTTGGCGTGCGTTACTTACTCGATAGTTTATCGGCGATTACTCGATAACCGATGGAGATTATTAAAATCCGAATACGGATTCGGAATCCTCGGTATATAAGGTAGAGAGATTATCGAATTTATCGATTTATAAAAAAAAGTATAAAAACGCCCGCGAACGAGTATAAGTAAAATTTTAATTATTTCAACGTTTCATATTTTCCATTATACAGGCGTATGTAAATCTTATCCTCGATCTAGGTCAATTAATCCAGCATCGCGATGTCTCATTTATGAATCGAATGTATAATATAATATGCGCACGCATCTCGATATATGCCTATACGTATATACCGTATATAGTTGGTATATATATATATCTATATATCTATATATATATATATTTATACTTATATAGATATATATATAAGTATAAATATGTATAAATATGTATATATAAATATATAGATATATACACACACATATATATATATATATATATATATATATATATATATATATATATATTATATATTATATATATATATACAGATACATATGTTTACATATTTATTATATATAAGTATAAATATATTATATAATAACTATATAGATATTAATAATATAGAATCATATACTATATATTGTATATAGCTTATATTTTATATATAGCTTTATTTTATTTACATTGGTAAATTTAACTATATATACCTATTTATATATCAAGTATTTATATAATATAATATATTATATAAATATGTATTATATATTTAAGTTGTAGATTAATATATATAAGTATATTTATTATATATACTAATATATATTGTATTAGCTTATATTTTATTTATAGATTTATATAGCTTTATATAGCTTTGCATAGCTTTATATATCATTCTATTATTAGATTCGAAATTACAACACTTGTTTTAAAATATGTATAGGATTTAATGAACACGTTGGTTTCTCGACGATTAAAGACGACTCGAATGAGATAAATAAAAATGAATAACGGATTCGGAATCCTTACCCCAAAATATATAAGATGGCTTTTTCCATAATCTATAAAATGAATATTTGTGTTTCTTCAAAAAAAGTTAACCGTCAATTTTAAAAATGTCTCCTTACACCTCGGCTTTCGCGCTCGATTTCTCATCGAATATTTAATATTTACCTTAGAAATTTAAACCTAGCGATAGATAATTGATAACGCTACACATTCTTTATATATATTTATATTCGATAAATCAATTTTTAATACCGTAAATAGGTAGTAAAATTGAAAAATCACTTTTTTCGATTTTACATTTTTAGAGACGATTTTAAGGTATTAATTTAATTATTTTTGAAAATATCTAAATCCTATGTCTTAGAGTTCGACCGTATCTTACTTTTACTATACCGATATCGATATTTTTTATAATAAGTTTCGAGATAATCGAAGTTATATTTTTAGAAATTTTTCGAAATCGAAATTCGAGAGACTCGAGTAAATCTACGAGTCACGCATTTCGATGAATTATGCAGCGCTCTCGATATATATACACGTATATAGGAAAGTATAGGCTATACTATGCTATAGTTAACTCGAATATGTATTTAAATGTATGTATCGTATAAGACTAATATATCGTTTCAATATGATATGTAAATGCACTAGGCTACAATAATACGATACTAACCCCAGCATACTTCATATACGAACATCGCTAGGCTATAATACTATGACATAACCTCTAACATGCATTCCTTATAAACTGCACTAGGTTTTAAATCCATGACATAACCCTCTAACATTCGATATGTATTAAAGAATTCTGTATGTATTAACTTCGATATTAATTAACACTATAATTCATTACTACGATGTTAACGAGTGAAGCGAGGCTACCCACTGTACTAAATTACCAAAGCCTTATATAATATGATATAATATATCATACAATATAATATAATATTATAATATATAATACATAATCAAAGTTTGCTATATTACTACGCAATATATAAATATAGTTTGTATTTATACATATTAATACATATAAATAAGTAAACTAACTAGAAAATGATATTATAGAGTTATATAACTATATATTGTATAATTTTATATGTAGATTTATATAGCTTTATATAGCTTTATATAGCTTTGCATAGCTTTATATATCATTCTATTATTAGATTCGAAATTACAACACTTGTTTTAAAATATGTATAGGATTTAATGAACACGTTGGTTTCTCGGCAATTAAAGCCGACTCGAATGAGATAAATAAAAATTAATAACGGATTCGGAATCCTTACCCCAAAATATATAAGATGCTTTTTTCATAATCTAAAAAAAGAATATTTGTGTTTCCTCAAAAAAGTTCATATACTCATATTTAAAAATGTCTCCTCTCACCTCGGCTTTCGCGCTCGATTTCTCACCCAATATTCAATATTTACCTTAGAAATTTAAACCAAGCGATAGATAATTGATAAAGCTACAAATTATTTATATATATTTATATTCGTTAAATCAATTTTTAGTACCGTAAATAGGAGGTAAAGTTGAAAAATCACTTTTTTAGATTTTACATTTTTGGAACCAATTTTCGGGTATTAATTTAATTATTTTTGAAAATATCTAAATCCTATGTCTTAGAGTTCGACTTTTCTTATCTTACTTTTCTTATATCGATATCGATATTTATTTAAATATATTTAGAGATAATGCACGTTATATTTTTATAAGTTTTTCGAAATCGAAATTCGAATGTCTCGAGTAAATCGATGAATCACGCATTTCGATGAATCACCCAGCGCTCTCACTCTCTATATACGTTTAAAGGAAGGTATAGGCGAAACTATGTTAGCGTAAACTTGAATATGAATTTAAATGTATGTATTGTATAGTACTGTTATATCGTCATAATATGATATATTAACTGCACTATAATGCTATACTATAACATTACTCCCATCATATTGTATCGGGTTCGTTTTTTTGTTTGGTTCTGTGAGTATTTTTTTTGAATAAATTAATATTAATTTGACGCCAGGTTAAGTTCATATTCTATAATTATAATGTTTGGGTTACTGTTTTGCTTTGAGTTTGTTTTTAGGTTAGGATTTGAGTTTATATTTGGGTTTGAGTTTGTATTTTTATTTTTTTATGTAGTTTTTTTTTGAATAAAATAATATAAATTAAATATTTAGCTATGTTCGTATATTAAAATTATCATTTTTAAGTTTGCGGTTGGGTTTGGTTCTATGTGGATTTTTTTTAGAATATATTAAAATAAAGTTGATGTCGGACTATATTCGTAAACTATAATTATAATGTATATGTTTGGATTTAGGTTTAGTGCTTTGTGGGTTTTTCTTTAAATAAATTAAAATAAATTTAACGTCAGGCTTCTATAATTATAATATTTGCATTTAGGATTTTTTGAGTTAGGTTTTATTTCTGTTTTTGAATTAGTGTTAAGTTTAGATTTAGTTTTGGATTTGTATTGGGGTTTTTTGAATAAATTATATATATATTCGATGTCGAACCATATTCGTATACCTTAATTATAATTTTAGATTTGCGTATATTTTTGGTTGTGTGAGTTATTTTTAAGATATTAAAATAAATTTGATGCCAAGATAATTATATTTGCATTTAGGTTTTTTTTAGATTTAGGTTTGGGATTAGTTATAGATTTGGGTATTGGTTTGACTGATTGTGCTACTATACATTAACACTAATAATCAAACGACTACCCAACTACACTAATGAACTCAATATATAATCGTTAGCGTGTTACGTATACTATATATTATACGATGCAAGGTATATATGACTGCGTATTGTTCCGAGTGGGTTTTTTTAAAAAATTATTAAATTTGATGCTAGGGTATGTTCATATACTATAATTAGAATATTTGCATTTAAGTTTTTGATTGGTATATATAGATTTTTATATATATATGTTTTTTTTAAAATAAATTTAAATAAATTTAATGTTCATCGTATAATATAACGAGCATATCATATTATTTTATTTATGTCATAAATATGTTATATTATATCGATTTCCGATTTGGTTCGCGTAAATTATTTTATTAAATACATTATATACATCCTCAGATTTGTAATATATATAAATTTATACATATAAATTAATAGTTTAATTATTGATTGCATTCGCAATATCTTGCGCTTGTCTATGTATAATATAATTTGATTAATACAATCCCAGCGAGTGCTCCGGGCGAGTAAATGTCTAGTTAATTCGATATCATCATCATCATCATCATCATCATCCCAGTAAAACAAGGTATCAAAATAACGTGTTTAACACATATACATTTGTCACGAGTTTAACACCTTCGATATAAAATCCGTCATTTATAATTACTTAGAATATATTATAGTATAATAAATTCGTTATATTTATTTATGTAATTTAATAAATATATTTAGTATAAGAATATACAGCCTAAACTTATATTTATAATACGGAATTTGTTTATTACATACGCCATTATACAAGGTACGAGTATTTGGATTAAAAACGTGATTAAAAACAACAACCATTTTGTTTTGAATAATATTTTAATTAGTAATTTAATCGATTTAATCATGGAGTTATTATTCAATATATTATATTAGATATATATATAAATAATATATGATATTATATCATTTTAAAACAATATATTATTTATCATATTTTATAATTTATAAAACAAAATATAATGCAAATATCAAACATTAAAATATCTCAAATTATGTTTAAAATATGAGCCATGTGTTGTATTGACATGTCTTTATACGCATATTTAGATTAATATTAGTGATCGCTACTTCTAATATGTGATGTAAATAAAAACAAAGATTTATTTGGTAGGATTTTGATATATTTTGAGAATTAATTCTTGGTCCAAATTTCGATTCAATTAAAATTAAATAATAAAAAGAATTTTAAATAATAAATATATTTATAATAAAATTCTGATTCGGAATTGTCATTTATAACAGATAAATCTTTTTCATTTTCTGAAAACTTTGATATATTCAATATAAATGATAAAATCAATGAAAATTCGAAAGTTTTAATACCAACATATTGTAATCTAATTTATTTAAATGTGAATTAGCTAAGATTATCGCTAATAATGTGACACAAGATAAATTAAAAATTGATTATTAAAATGAAAAAAATGGAAATCCTGAATTACCATCATGTTTTAGAACCCTTATTAAATCTGAATGTGAAAATTGATTTTAAATCTGGAATGGATTATTATTATTTTGGTGCGAAAATATGATTTTAAAAAAGTATTGCTTAGATACTCTTATATTATTAATGATATTGAAGTTATTCCAATATATTTAAATTTAGATGGGCTACCATTATATAATAGTAAACCTACTCAAGTTTGGTCATTATTAATAGCTATCAATATTCCTCCTAAACAAGTTTTTCCAGTAGCAATTATTTTAGGTTCTAGAAAACCTACAAATTTAGATTTTAATATTGATTCAATATTGGAGATTAAAACTTTAATTACAGATGGCTTATTATATAATAACCAATTACTATATCTTGATATAACTGCAATAATTTGCGATGCCCCTGCCAAGTCATTCATAAAACAAACATTACAGTTTAATCCAAGATTACCAAGATACTCGGTGGCGCGAAATGTATCATTCTGAATTGTTTTGGTTGCTGATTATTTTGTTAATGCCCACTTAGGGGATACTATTTCAAATAAACATCATATGATTTCATATTATTTTTGAAAAATATATTTTGTTTTTTTAACTTTTCGTACCTAATAGAACACGTATTTTAAAAGTAAGTATAATATATATATCATAGATATGATTATGACAAATATACTAATTTACTACATATATAAATTTACTTTTATTAAAGTATGACCTATTAATCAAATAGATGTCGGCATTTATAAATATTTAAATGAATATCGATAAAAGTGTTTTTATTAACTATTAAAACATATATAATATATATATATATATATATATATATATATATATATATATGTGCGTGTAATTATATTAATATTATATTAACTGTATAACATAAAATAATATATTGAGTTATACTTTTTATAGATTGAGTTAAACATTTATAATTGTATATTAAATATTGCAGATGTCTTTTTGTAATGCCTTTGGTTGTAACAACAGTTAAAAAAAGAGTAGAAGAAAGAATCAGAAAAATCTGATTGCACTTTCCGTAATTTAAGTATTACAATTATAAACATTCTTATATTCATACCAGACCACATTCGATAAATTGATTTTATTCAGTTAATCTGATCAATTTATTCCTTATATATTACTAATTGAGTATTTACTATTTTACCACACCACTGACCTAAACAACACAACATATTTATAGAATAATAAATATACGTATATCAATGTTAATATTTATTAGAACATAGATAAATTTGCGATATTTAGTAATTAGATTCTATAAAGATATTTTCGATTTTCATTAAACGTCGATGTAGAAGCAAATCTGTTTTTAAATCGTGTCAAATCTTATACATTAAAATATGATATATAAATTATAAATTTATATTTTTTAAATAAATTGTATATTAATTAAAATCGATATATCAATTATGAATCGATATTTCATTTCGTATAAATTGTATATAACTTTTTATATGTAATATTTGTTATATTATATATATATATATATAGTCAATTAAAAAGCTGTTTACAAATTATTTACAAACGTTATCGATATATCCGGAGAAGATTCTGGAATTTGAAATTTCCTTAATTGGAGCTCCGATAGCCAATGGACAATGGCTTTGTAAAAGACCGGGGAATTTGGCTATAAATAAATATAAATAGTATCACCCATGTAATTTGTATAATAATATTATTAAAAGTATGCGATATGACATTTCGCAAATATATTAAATTGTTTAATGAGGTTCAAACATTTCCGATCATCGCAAGAAACTAATCTTAGAATATAAAATAATGGCCAATATATTATATTTTGTTATACTTATTATATAATTTATTTCTATTAACCGGGCAAATTTTTATAAGAAATATTATTCTCGATGTCAATGAATAATTGATTCTGAGTGAAGCCGACGGATGCAGATTGCCACATATTTTTTGCATACTGCGATATTTAAAACGTAAATTCAACGATATAAAAAAAACTAAAGTAAAATTAATAATTTGGTATTTTATAATATTAATTATGTATTCACATTATTGAATATATAATCAGTAAGAAATTAAACTAACTGCAGAATACGCGTAATACTCAGAGTTAGTCTTATCTTTAATATATCCAATACCATTAGTACCGATCAATCCGAAGAAAAGTGAATTATCACTAGAGGAATCGTGACAGTCATTGCTAACAATAGCCTGGATTAAGTAATGTTAATTAAATAAATATGAATTATAGATTAAATACAAAATGCCAATTTGATCAACTATGATGTAATGACCTGGTAGCCACTGTAAGAAGGATCGATGTTGTAGAAATCCATTGTGATTCTAATGTTATTCATATCGGCGTAGTTATTCGCGAAGTAAGGGATATCCAGTCTACTGGAGTTGAAGTATCCGCAGCGGTCTCCCTGAGGACAGAAGTTCGCGGGCACTCCGTTCTCGCCATTCTTGACGACGGTAACTCCTCGATTAAAGACGAATAAACCATCAGTTGATAGCGTATCTGGGTTCTCGAAGTCGATGCAAGTCAACAGCGAACGATGCGCAACTGCGTTTGTAATCAGAAATAAGTATGAGTAAATAAATTAGTAAGATAACATATTATACATACGTTGTAGTTCAGATAATTTTGATAAGAAATTGAATATAAGCTATTTATTTTATATATATATGAATGTATACGTATTATTATATATACGCTTACCAAATGGATTCGGTGTTCCGGTGGGTACGGAGACCGAAACTCGGCAACTGGTGTCAACTTCTACGCAAGTGAGCTTATCGTCATCCCAGAACAAGCAGTCGGGACATGTCATGTCATGGGCAGTAAAACTACCATCTTTGTTAGGCACGCACATGTAGAACTTTTGACAGTTGTTGGGATTCAGCATGAATCCGGGAAGGGACGTAGCGCTATCGTAGCATAAAGAACATTTATCTGCAATGAAATTAATGAGAATGTGAAGATGCATAAGGGATAAGAGTTTAAATGGCATTGTAACGGTATTATATATATATATATATATATATATACACTTCTCAGTTAGCTATACAAACCATCGAAATTGATCGGAGTATTTGGATCGACACTATCGCAACACTTATTATTCGGAGAGTTATAGCTTCCCCAAGGTGACTCCAGAGAAAGAGCTGTTTGTATCCATGGGAATCTGGCCGAAGGTTGGCAATCCAACGTCGCTGTAAAGTCGGCAAAGGTATTCAATATTTTAATGTATAAATATTAAAGTATTAGAACTGTGAATTTATAAAAAAGTAACAAGAAGCATTACTAAGAATTGTAAAGAAATTCGCATTAATTATATTTAATAAGTTGAAATATATAAATTGTAATACTAATATTTATGCTGTCTAATATATTAACCTTTGACTGATACAAGATAAATTGCAATCACTAAGAACACCTTCATTTTCTGTTTTAATGTTGAATGTTTTATAGTATACATATATTATTGTATACTCGATATAGGATATTTTATGGTATATATCCAATATATAAAATGAAAATATTAGGCAATGTTTGATACTCGTTTATTAAATTTCCAAAATATTATACTTAAATAAACAAAATTAGATTTAGAAATAAATGATTTAATCATAGATGAATAAATTAATAATTATTATTGTTCATAGAGTTTAAAGTCAAAATTATTTAACCAACCGATGTTTAATAAATAAATGTAAAATACAACTACTGCTTATATAGTCACGATTACAGTTTAATTAAGAAACAATATCAAATTTCTTTGTATTCATTTGATTGATTGATTTATTATTGAAGGTAGATATAATTATTAATATGAAATAACGTATACATATAATAATGTTTTAATTATTAATAACTATCATAAAACATTATATTTGATATTAATTTTGAATATGCATGCCATAAATCAATTTTATTTATAAAATATGTGATTAAAAGATGTTAAAATAATTAATAATTAGATTTATATATATATACACTTCCTATGGGTCGGTTAATTATCACGATCGCATGAAAATAAAAGTAAATAACCGGCTTTTTTAAGTAATTATTTTAAGTATTTAATTATTTTAAGTATTTAAGTGTGCAATAAAAAATAAAATTGTAATTAATATTATTTTTGAGGAAGTAAAACTACTACAGTTTATATGGATGTAAATCTATTTGAAGCCGAATACCGACCATTTACATTTACTATTAATAATTATTTTAACAATAATTATTTATTACATTTAATTATATTCTATCTATAAAGATGTCAGTGTTAATGTTGTATTGGTTTCCTCTGTTAATGAGAAACAATGTATGTATTATTTTTAGCTATGGTATTATGTTAGTATTAAAATGTTATTGAAATTATTAATCATTAAATGTAGGCCACGCACTATATCTTTTCATTTGTACGTCATGCACATATATTCACCTCAATAATGGAAACTGACCATATTGAATATCAGGCTATATATCATAGTCTGATATTCGATCGGTTCGACCTCCATACGTGTGGTGTATTCACTTATTTCATATACTCAATCATACTTATAATTAATTTATATGAATAAGTAAATAACATATCATATACACTATAGTATATAATAGTATTATAATAATACTATTAATGTAATATTATAATAAATAATAATCTCTCTCTTTTAGAGTAGAGTATATAAGGTCATACATACCTCAAAATGTCATTTAATAAACAATCATGCATCGTTTCAACATCGTATAATAAATATGCTATGTTGCCTAAATAATGCAACGTTGCTAAATAAATGTAAATTTATAAATACATAGTTATAAACTCCATGTTACAATTTTCGGGTTTCAATAATCATTTAATTCTAGAAATTGTACAAATACAAATCCGAATCTATAGATTGTAACAATATAAAAATTAAATATTATAAATCTTTTATTATTTTACATTATTATAATGTAATATTGTAAATTTATAATAATTATAATTATTAATATATATATATATATATATATATTATATATATATATATATATATTATTTATATATATTAACTAGTTTTCTTTTTTTAAATATGTTCATACATAGAGATTTATAATAAATTTAATGAATTAATAAATATATACAGTAACAATATGTCTCAAACCCATAGTAAGCTATTTCTGCATATAATAAATCAATATTCATAATTAAAATAATATTATGTTTAATACTATTATAACATTATAATATTTCTATTGTAATGGTTTTAATTAAGTAAATCAACACAATCAACATGTGTAAAAGTAAATTATATTCAAAAAGTTATTATATTTTTTTCTATAATTGTTATGTATATTCTAGCCATAACTTTAAGTATAATTTGAGTAAGTGTACACAATAACATTATCCATTATTAGATTTATAATTATTTAAAATAATAAATTAAAATATTTAAAAACAATTATAATTACAGTTTACTTCGAAAATAATTAAGAAATATTCAAAACTTGTACAAGAAGATAGCATTTATTTTATTATTGATGTTAGTTTATCGGGTCATTATTTGATAATAATTATTCGCAAATAGATTTTAAAATTATACACAATATATTTGCTTTGGTACAAGTCGTTGACCAAAATTATCCGATCAAAGACAATTTGAATAGAGTTGATGGATTTAGTGAGAAAAAATGTAAGTAATTTTTTATATTTGTATATATACACTATATACTAATTGAATGTATTGCCTAAGCAGTGGAAATATCTAATATTTATATACTTAATAATACAATATTTATGGTATCGTGAATTACTACCCTGTAAACATTGCTGAAATAATACTTGAGTTATGTTGTGTTTTTATGTGTTACTCGACATAACAATGTGTTTTACAATATTAGTGAATTTTATGTGATTTTTAACACTAGTTAATTTTACACAACATATACACATGTTAACCTAAGTTAATATACACTAGTGATAATGTTAACACATCGTCATAGTATTAACATGTGATTTTTAACACTAGTTCATTTTACACAACATATACACATGTTAACCTAAGTTAATATAGACTAGTGCTAATGTTAACAAATCGTCATAGTATTAACATGTGATTTTTAACACTAGTTTATTTTACACAACATATACACATGTTAACCTAAGTTAATATACACTAGTGATAATGTTAACAAATCGTCATAGTATTAACATGTGATTTTTAACACTAGTTCATTTTACACAACATATACACATGTTAACCTAAGTTAATATAGACTAGTGCTAATGTTAACAAATCGTCATAGTATTAACATGTGATTTTTAATACTAGTTCATTTTACACAACATATACACATGTTAACCTAAGTTAATATAGACTAGTGCTAATGTTAACAAATCGTCATAGTATTAACATGTGATTTTTAACACTAGTTAATTTTACACCAGGTTAGCATGTGTATGGTTAACACTACTGAAACTTGCATTCAAAATAGTTGTGTCAACATGAGTTATACATTAAAAATTTATAAATCGATCTACTATTTTTTATGATATTTTATTAAAAAAATATATTATACTAGCATATTAAACATTTCACGAATTTAATATTTTTCTATAATATTAATCTATCAGAGTACAAAATATAATATAAATTAGGGTACACTACGATTTAAATAGGATACTCTACGATGTTTTAGTTAGTGTACACGGGTATGTTTTATTTGGGGTACAAAATACGTTTTATATGAGGAGTTTAATTAGCCCAGTAAACATAATTTACTACAATTTAGCAACAAACATTTATCTAGAATTTACTAAATAATTTATATAGCTTTATATATATAATTATTTTGTAATTGTTACGATTATTATATAGCTATCAATTTGGTCCTGTAAGTGCAAATTGTAAGAAAATAATTATAGTAGAATCAAAGGAAAAGAAAATATCCAAATTAAGGTAGTAATTTTATTTTTATATGAAATAAGGTGTCATGCCAATAAATTATTGTAAATATAACTTTTCTACTATCTACATCTAAGATTATAAATTAAAGATAAAGTACTCTTAATCAAAGGACGAGGGAACAATACATTTTACTAAGAACTAAGATTTTTTCTATGACATTACAAGTAATTAGAATACACTTTAATTTACCTAATCAATACATACATTTAATAATAATAATCTATTTATTTATTTAGGTTTATTCATGAAGGGTATATGATCATGGTCGTTAAAGTTTAACTTTACTTTTCAATCTCATTCGAAAGTAAGAAAACAATTTCAATATGGGATGCTTATCCAAGATTTACTGTGTAATAAATACAATATATATATATATTTAAATAATTTATTAATGGAAATCTTTATGACAATTCTAATTCCAATAAGACAATTCTAATAGATGTATTGGATATGATCATATTGGAGTAGATTCCTATTAGGAAATAAATGTATATTATTAATTGGCAATTTGTGATAAAGTACAGTTTATAAAATATCATTATCATTATTATTAGCAATTCCTAATACAATGCAGGTAATTTATGAAACTATATTTGTAATATTGTACAAATATTATTTTATTACTGATGATTTAGATTTGGTTCCAAAAAAGCCAAATTTAGTTTTTTAAAGTTTTAAAATCTTACTATCCACACATTCATTTTCAGTGTACTAATGTATTGCTATATAAACTACACCTACTTATACTGCTCACCCATGACTAACCCCATTGCTACCACTTAATTGAATTGTCCAACTTACTAACAAACAATAATTTTACACCACACTACACAAATACTGAATCCTATCTATTATTCCCACACTAACTTACTCTACTCTCTTACTCTTACTTTTCCTATTATTAACATTCTGTTACTCCTTGCTTATTATTATTATTATTAATATTATACACGTCTGATTGAGCAAAAGTCTAGAAACTTGTGTTTAAATAAATAAATAAATTATGTTTAAATAAATAAATCACAAATACATATACACACACTCACCCACACATATACACACACATATACACATATACATATACATATATATATATTTTTTTTTCTTCATTTATATTCACACTATTATATATCTCAGTCCTACCCATTAATTCAAAAAATAATGTAATATGCTGTATCGTAATATTATACATATATATATATATATATATATATATATATATATATATATATATAGATTTTATTATATTATGATATAATAATCAATTAAAAGAATAAACTATTATATATTATATTTATTTAATAAATATTACTAATAATCAATTAATATTATAATAATAAGTATTTTATTGATAATACAGGTTGTCAAATAATTATACACTTTTAGGTGTCATTTTGGTATTTTTCTTTTGTAGTTTCTTTATGAATCAATATATTGTATCAAATCAACAAATATTCCAACAATTAAAATTATCATTATCTGAAACAATGAAAACGACCAAAATAACAAGAAAACCGAAAATAATTACTCTATTATCAATAAACATAACATCAACAAAAACGAAAGCGACATATTTAACATCTACAACTACAAAAGTAGAAACAGAGCACGACGATTTATTGATATTAACATGGACAAAGCTTAACAGCAAATCTTGGCATTGGTTTGGGACAAACGAAGGTTTTTTATGAATTACTTTAGTATGCTTTTAAGTTTCACATTTTATTACAATCCCCTAACATGATTAGAATAGGCAACTAATGCAACATTTATAAATATTGTAATTAATATACATTGCCTACTTATACTAGAATATATTTTATGGTCGTTAATTAATTATCTAATTTATTTATAGTATATATATAGATTATACTTTATAAATAATCTATACTTAATTACTTTCACCGAACTTCTGAAAAATACGAATTGAAGTATACTTAAATAAAAGTTCTAATTTTCATATTCAGTTAGTAATATCAAAATAACT
Organism: Osedax frankpressi; assembly: GCA_964035775.1. NCBI lineage: Eukaryota > Metazoa > Annelida > Polychaeta > Sabellida > Siboglinidae > Osedax > Osedax frankpressi. The sequence goes on from OZ038312.1 coordinate 22,620,960, forward strand.
TTGTAAATAAAAAAATAACTTTACATTTATAGGAATTTCAAATTGTCCCGATTTGAAGATACAGTGCCGTTTTACAAGTGATAAAAGAACTTATCATATCGCAGATATAGTAATGTTTCACATGATTCACTGTAATTACGCTACGAATATGCCGAAAAGAACCAGACCACAGAATCAACGATGGGTCAGCTACATGCGTGAGTCACCCTTTAATTCCCGATTCACTTTCAATACCGGAGATTTTAATTTCACCGTCTCGTACTCAAAGATCACCGACTTACGAATTCCGTATGCAGCTAGTCGCCTCATCACTGAAGGTAAACAACCGTTACCACAATATTCAAAGAGGAATAGTTCGGTGTTGTGGATGGTGTCACATTGTAAAACACAATCACATCGAGAAGATTACGTAAAAGAATTAAGTAAATACATAAATATAGACATTGTGGGCAAGTGTGGAAATATGTATGCTTGTCCGAGGAAATTCAGTAAAGATTGCGAAGAGCAACTAGTGACAAAGTATTACTTCTACCTGGCTCTTGAGAATAGCATCTGCGATGACTACATCACCGAGAAAACCTGGAGAAGACTGACAGAGGGCGCGGTGCCAATTGTGTTGGATGGAGGTATGTATGCCGAAGAACTACCGAAGAATTCCTATATAGATGTAAAGGATTTCGCTTCACCTCAAGCCCTCGCCAAACATCTCGAAGATGTCATGGCATCGGCAGAGAAATATGCGACCTATCATGCTTGGCGACAGACGGAAGAGATCTATAATTCCGATAAGCTTTGCGTAATCTGCAAGTACGCGTACGAAACCAAAGGTAAACACCAGATCATACCAGATATCAGGAAGATATGGAATGCGGATCGTAGTTGTATTTCACCTCAACATTATTACAAAGGAATTTTTAACTACAGTGAATCTGTGCAGGTAAAGAAAGTTGTTTTTGCGTTATGAATATATTTCAAGGTAATTAACATCGATACATATATATCAGCTACATTTATCATAATCATCCGTAATTTTTAATTATATTTAATACATCCAACATAAATACATCATGGATAAAATATCAACAAATACTTAACATTTAACCTATATGTAAATATACATATTAAAAATATTATATTTATCCCAATATAGTTATAAATATTTGATATTTATAATTAATAATGAAATTAAAGAAGAAATATATATGTCGAACCATATTCGTATACCTTAATTATAATTTTAGATTTGCGTATATTTTTGGTTGTGTGAGTTATTTTTAAGATATTAAAATAAATTTGATGCCAAGATAATTATATTTGCATTTAGGTTTTTTTTAGATTTAGGTTTGGTATTAGTTATAGATTTGGGTATTGGTTTGACTGATTGTGCTACTATACATTAACACTAATAATCAAACGACTACCCAACTACACTAATGAACTCAATATATAATCGTTAAGGGGCATTCACACAGAGCTTTTTCCAGCTTTTAAGCTGCCTAATTAGGCAGCTTTAAGCTGCAGAAAAAGCTGGTAATTTAAAATGCGTTCACACTGAAAAAGCTAGAAAAAGCTCGAATAAAAAAGCTCGAGCTGTCACTTTGAGCTTAATGTAAATACGCCCATATTTAAACCGTTATTTAATACGCACATATTTAAATTATATACAAATTATATTAATATTACAATACAATGAATACCAAATCACGTCGTATACGATCACTACTATTAATATTATATTTAAATCGGCAGATATTAAAACATCCATGTTAAAATAAAATTAAATAATATTAACAAAGAAATTAATATGTCAATAAATAATAAATTTGCATAAATCAACAAAGAAAATCAGCTGTCAATCAAAAGGTTAACCAATAAGGTGCATTTAGCCAGCTTTCTGCTGACCTTTAGGCTAGAAATATTGGACATGTTCTATTTTGATAAAAAAGCAGAAAAAAGCAGAAAAAAGCTAGAAATATTGAACATATCTCGAATCCAGCAGAAAGCTGCCTAATTAGGCAGCTTAAAAGCTGTAAAAAAGCTCTGTGTGAATGCCCCTTTAGCGTGTTACGTATACTATATATTATACGATGCAAGGTATATATGACTGCGTATTGGAATGGTTCCGAGTGGGTTTTTTTTTTAAATTATTAAATTTGATGCTAGGGTATGTTCATATACTATAATTAGAATATTTGCATTTAAGTTTTTGATTGGTATATATAGATTTTTATATATATATATGTTTTTTTTAAAATAAATTTAAATAAATTTAATGTTCATCGTATAATATAACGAGCATATCATATTATTTTATTTATGTCATAAATATGTTATATTATATCGATTTCCGATTTGGTTCGCGTAAATTATTTTATTAAATACATTATATACATCCTCAGATTTGTAATATATATAAATTTATACATAGAAATTAATAGTTTAATTATTGCATTCGCAATGTCTTGCGCTTGTCTATGTATAATATAATTTGATTAATCCAATCCCAGCGAGTGCTCCGGGCGAGCAAATGTCTAGTTAATTCGATATCATCATCATCATCATCATCATCATCATCATCCCAGTAAAACAAGGTATCAAAATAACGTGTTTAACACATATACATTTGTCACGAGTTTAACACCTTCGATATAAAATCCGTCATTTATAATTACTTAGAATATATTATAGTATAATAAATTCGTTATATTTATTTATGTAATTTAATAAATATATTTAGTATAAGAATATACATCTAAACTTATATTTATAATACGGAATTTGTTTATTACATACGCCATGATACAAGGCACGAGTATTTGGATTAAAAACGTGATTAAAAACAACAACCATTTTTTTTTGTTTTGAATAATATTTTAATTAGTAATTTAATCGATTTAACCATGGAGTTATTATTTAATATATTATATTAGATATATATAGAAATAATATATGATATTATATCATTTTAAAACAATATATTATTTATCATATTTTATAATTTATAAAACAAAATATAATGCAAATATCAAACATTAAAATATCTCAAATTATGTTTAAAATATGAGCCATGTGTTGTATTGACATGTCTTTATACGCATATTTAGATTAATATTAGTGATCGCTACTTCTAATATGTGATGTAAATAAAAACAAAGATTTAATTGGAAGGATTTTGATATATTTTGAGAATTAATTCTTGGTCCAAATTTCGATTCAATTAAAATTAAATAATAAAAAGAATTTTAAATAATAAATATATTTATAATAAAATTCTGATTCGGAATTGTCATTTATAACAGATAAATCTTTTTCATTTTCTGAAAACTTTGATATATTCAATATAAATGATAAAATCAATGAAAATTCGAAAGTTTTAATACCAACATATTGTAATCGAATATTTAAATGTGAATTAGCTAAGATTATCGCTAATAATGTGACACAAGATAAATTAAAAATTGATTATTAAAATGAAAAAAATGGACATCCTGAATTACCATTATGTTTTAGAACCCTTATTAAATCTGAATGTGAAAATTGATTTTAAATCTGGAATGGATTATTATTATTTTGGTGCGAAAATATGATTTTAAAAAAGTATTGCTTAGATACTCTTATATTATTAATGATATTGAAGTTATTCCAATATATTTAAATTTAGATGGACTACCATTATATAATAGCAAACCTACTCAAGTTTGGTCATTATTAATAGCTATCAATATTCCTCCTAAACAAGTTTTTCCAGTAGCAATTATTTTAGGTTCTAGAAAACCTACAAATTTAGATTTCAATATTGATTCAATATTGGAGATTAAAACTTTAATTACAGATGGCTTATTATATAATAACCAATTACTATATCTTGATATAACTGCAATAATTTGCGATGCCCCTGCCAAGTCATTCATAAAACAAACATTACAGTTTAATCCAAGATTACCAAGATACTCGGTGGCGCGAAATGTATCATTCTGAATTGTTTTGGTTGGCTGATTATTTTGTTAATGCCCACTTAGGGGAGACTATTTCAAATAAACATCATATGATTTCATATTATTTTTGAAAAATATATGTTGTTTTTTTTTTACTTTTCGTACCTAATAGAACACTTATTTTAAAAGTAAGTATAATATATATATTATAGATATGATTATAAAAAAGATACTAATTTACTACATATATAAATTGACTTTTATTAAAGTATGACCTATTAATCAAATAGATGTCGGCATTTATAAATATTTAAATGAATATCGATAAAAGTGTTTTTATTAACTATTAAAACACATATAATATATATTTATATATATATATATATATATATATATATATATATATATATATGTGTGTAATTATAGTAATATTATATTAACTGTATAACATAAAATAATATATTGAGTTATACTTTTTATAGATTGAGTTAAACATTTATAATTGTATATTAAATATTGCAGATGTCTTTTTGTAGTGCCTTTGGTTGTAACAACAGTTAAAAAAAGAGTAAGAAGACTGTTGAGCTTTTGAAGTTCCATAAATTTCCTTCTGATTTAAACCGGTTATGAGAATTATTTCATAATTGTCATTATTATAATTATAAATCTAATCAAATATATAAAATTTGTTTATGTATTAATTATATATATATATATATATATATATATATATATATATATATATATATATATATATATATATATGTATATATGGATATATATATTGATTTATAACATAGTGCTAAACGGTGGGTTCAATTAATTCGAAGAAATGATTTAATAAATAAGGATATCTCCTGTATAATAAAAAATAATAGGTTAATTGTTATAAAATATTAATTCTTATAATTTCTCATGGATCAATTTCCATTTCATTTAAAACATTAACCATATATCTTATATGCATGGTAATCGCATGTATAATTATGTATTTAGATTATGTAGAGAACATTTTTCTGAAAATATTTATACAAGTAATGATGAAAGATTTTTACATTGGAATGCAGAGCCAGGTATATTTTATAATGTTAATGCTCCAAAAATAGCAAAACCCAGAAGAAAAAGAAAAGCAGGTTTATAAAAATAAATACTTTAGTCTAACATGTGACAGCTACACTATATTTATATATTAACATTATTTTCATCATATTAAACATATTATCTATTTTTGGACTATAACCATACCTTTTTTTTATACAACTATTGATACAATCGAAGTTGAAATTTATATATTTAATTTTAATTTTAAATCCTTTATTTATATTTATATATTTATATACTTATAGATCAGCTCTAAAGAAACTGGGATTAGTAAATGGCCAAATTATTTTAGATCAACCCGTACTTTATCATATGTATGATCTTCCACACATGATAAAAAATGTAAGGAATAACTTGAATAATGGGTTTGTGTACTGTACATTATATGATTAATATTATTATTATTTTATTTATTAAATTTAATTATAGATTTAAAATACTTGGAAATAAAATACATTGGAATATGTTGAGAACATATTTCCATATGGAAGAAAAGCGATCTTTAAGGCTGTCTCCAAAAATTACTGCTAAGCGTATATAACTTCCTGCTTTTACAACACAAAGAGTATATTTGGCTACACAGGTATTTGTTGAAGTTATGTCGACATATGTGTAAAGATTAGTATTTTAATCAATATTATATTTATAGATAATAAGCCAAACTGTTGCAACTGCTTTAAAAACTATGAAAAAGCACGTGGAGATCAATTTTGAGGTAGCTACCCTAGCTCTCTTTCTATCAAATTTTGATAAGATTTGTAATGCTTTTAACAGTAATTCGGTTTTTATTTCTTTTTATAAATTTTAAGTTGACCAAATCACAAGGTAAATATGGTATAAATATAACTTTGAAAATATTTAATAATTTCATAGATATCTTCGTATAGACCTATGCAGCAAGCCTATATAAGTCATAACCATAAAGCATTTTTCTCATACATGAACAATTATATCATGAATATTCAAAGAGAAAATAAATAATCCTACCATGTTTACAAGGTTAATATTGTTATAGTTAAGCATAACATATGTGAATATATATATAAATAAATATATATATACCAGGATGGATTGATGTCATAATGGTCTTGCCAAAGCTATTAGAAAATTTAAAGGAAGAATATAATGTTCAATATCAGGTAATTTTGAAATAAATTAAATATAACTTATTAATTGATAATCAATATATTTTATAATCGGGATGCATCGGAAAATTTATTTTCGCAGATAAGAGGAAAAATTATCAGACAAATAATCCCTCTGCACAAGAATTTAGATTTATTATTAGACAAATACTTGTTGATAGTCTAACAACACACAATAGAGAGGCAAATTGTGAAGAAGAAATTGATTTTTTAATTTTTAATTCTTCTAATATATCAAAAATAAAATGTTTAAGAAAAGAAGAGAAAAATAAAATACATGAAGTTGTATCTGAAATGGTTATTATATATATATATATATATATATATATATATATATATATATTATATATATATATATATGTGTGTATATATATATATATGTATATATATATATATATATATATATTTATATATATATATATGTGTATATATATATATATATATATATATATATATATGTATATATATGTGTGTTTATATATATGTATATATGTATATATATATATATGTATATATATATATACATATATATATATATATATATATATACATATATATATATATATATATATATATATATATATATTTAAATTATTAAACAACAGGAGGTTCCTTATTATAGTTCAATCGAAGATGATATTATTTCTTATATTGAAGGATATATAATAAGAAAATTATCTTTAAAATTATGTTCTTTTTGCTGCGGGATTTTATGAAGCAACAATACACCTGCAAAGTATTGTTTTATTGATGAAAATATAGAAAAGGGTTCACAATTTTTCATAATTTATTATAAGTGAATTAATATTCATAATCATATTTCTATTTGTAAAAAGGATGGATATAAGAAAATAATATAATAAGTATATTTACATAAGCATATTCTATGCTTGATTTACAAAATAAATTTCACATAAATATGTATATTTTATAATTATTTTTTAAGGTACATTTTTGTTGTGTGCATATTGTTATAGCCCTGTATTAACACACTTTTAGAATAAGAATATAAATATAATATTTATGAATATACAATTTCCCCTACATGTTGTTATTCTAATAGATTGTACTACTTGTTTAATTAAGTTGCATTGTCAGTATCATTAATGGCATGCATTTACTAAACTATTTATTACAGATGTTGTAAAACCTTCGATAGTTGTATTAAAAAGTTGTATTAAAGGTTTAAAAGAAATGGAAACAATTTTTATAAATTCAATTGATGATTTATTTATTAGAAAAAATATGAAATTTACCTTGATTAATTTAATTCGTGAAACATTAAAATTGTATATACCAGATAATGATTGTGAATGTAATCTTATATTAAAAGGGTGTGCTTTATTTGTCAATATACGATTGTATCATGAAATTAAATTACACAATCGAATTATATTTAACAACAAAAACAAAATCTTCAAAAGTTTTAAAAATATGAATTCTAAATAAATGAATTGAAATATTAACTTTTTGCAATTATTATCTTACTTTATATGACATCATATATTCTAATAATAACTTTATACAGTTCTACATTATGTTATAATAATATATAATTGTATACATTTTAACTACAAATATTCCTTCATTATAATAATTGTAGCAAGGTGTACGTTATCAGAAAAATCAAATATTAAGTAATTTCTATCAATTATTCAATATGAAATATGTATCTCAATAATATTTATAAATATATACATATTAGAATCATGTTTATGATTAAGGTTTCATGCCAATAAATTATTGTAAATATAACTTTTCTACTATCTACATCTAAGATTATAAATTAAAGATAAAGTATTCTTAATCAAAGGGCGAGGTAACAATACATTTTACTAAGAACTAAGATTTTTTCTATGACATTAAAAGTAATTAGAATACACTTTAATTTACTTAATCAATACATACATTTAATAATAATAATCTATTTATTTATTTAGGTTTATTCATGAAGGGTATATGATTATGGTCGTTAAAGTTTAACTTTACTTTTCAATCTCATTCGAAAGTAAGAAAATAATTTCAATATGGGATGCTTATCCAAGATTTACTGTGTAATAAATACAATATATATATATATTTAAATAATGTATTAATGGAAATCTTTATGACAATTCCAATTCCAATAAGACAATTCCAATAGATGTATTGGATATGATCATATTGGAGTAGATTCCTATTAGGAAATAAATGTATATTATTAATTGGCAATTTGTGATAATGTACAGTTATATATGTAATACATATATATGTAATAACAGCTATATTTGTAATATTGTAAAAATATTATTTTATTACTGATGGTTTAGATTTGGTTCCAAAAAAGCCAAATTTTAGTTTTTTAAAGTTTTAAAATCATACTATCCACACATTCATTTTCAGTGTACTAATGCATTGCTATATAAACTACACCTACTTATACTGCTCACCCACGACTAACCCCATTACTTCCACTTAATTTAATTGTCCAACTTACTAACAAACTATAATTTCACACCACACTACACAAATACTGAATCTCGTATATTATTCCATAAAAAAAATCCCAAAAAAATAATAATAATAATAATAATAATAATAATAATGATGATAATAATAATAATAATAATAATAATAATAATAATAATAATAATAATAATAATAATAATAATAATAATAATAATAATAATAATAATAATAATAATAATAATAATAATAATAATAATAATAATAATAATAATAATAATAATAATAATAATAATACAATTTTAAAATAACATAATATTATTAATAATAATTGATATATATTTATATTTAAAATTTGATTATGTATTCTTGAAAATGAACGTATACTTATTTATAAATACGCTTACCTATATATATATATATATATATATATATATATATTTGTATATAGCATAGCGAATATGGTAGGTATAATTATTAGTATAACTATTATTATTATATTTTATATTGGCATAAAATATAATAATACTAGAAAAAGTGCGCTTTTAAATAATTATCAATTAAGATTATTTGTTATTTATAGTAATTAAGTTAGATGGGCCAATATTGTATATGAGTTAGTGTGTTATTATTTTAAGATATGCATTTATTAGAAAAATATTTATATAACATAAATAAATGATTTACGTGTTTTAGTAATGGGATATATTTATTTATAACAAATTATCTACATATTTTTCATTATACATGCTATTAAAAAGTCATAACGTTTTTTCTCAGTTTTATGAATACACGATAAACGAAATGTTGGATACATCTTATAATACCGCAATGAAGTTAGGCACGATTAAATATTATATATAAATATATATTAATATCGTTAAATATAATTAATATTATATATTATTACTAATCATACTATAATTAACATATAATTATCTATAAAATAAGTTTATTTAGATAATATAGTATTGTATATAATTGTGATTGTATACCCTCATTTAATAGTTAACTGGCATAATTAGAATTCTAGTAACCCTAAAGTTTTAATTTCTTTTTATATTTAGAAATTGTAAACAATTAAACACGATTTTAATATATGTATCAATTGATAAAATTATTAAAATGCTTGATTAGAATTAATAAAATAATTTATACTTATTAAAAAATAGCAAGTATTGACTTTATAATAGTTATATTATAATATATTATAATTATACTTTTAAAATCGTAAGCAAGTATTAATACATGATTATCTTCAGCAGATTATAAGTCACTACATTAAAGCAGTAATAATGTGTGTTATATTAACATATATATAAATTTAATATAGAAATACACGCACACACATATATACACACACCCACACACACATACATACACACAAACACACACACAAAAATACACATACATATATATATATATACACACATACACATATACAATCACACACACACATATATATTTATATATATATATATATATATATATATATATATATACATGTCGCACATTTCACACATGTCGTCAATTGTTAAAAAAATGTACTACAAACAAATATGGATTAAACAAATACAGAAATTACTTGACATACAATCTCTAAAATGCTGATTACTTCAACAATACTGTCTAACCAAAATTACTGAAATAGTATAATACAATCATTACAAAAAAAACAACTGAAACGAATTAACAAAATAATTAATACATAATGCCGAACTATTTACAAACATCCAAAATAAATCTCACACTTCAGAACTCCTCAAACATATGCAATGGCTGCATAAGTACAATTTATTATGTATCATTCACACTGCCATCTATAGAACTAAACATAAATCCTTTTAAAATAAATTATATTCTTGTCTAGACACTCAACAATGACTCATACTACTTTACTAACATTACTCATCCTATCTAAAAACTATTTATCTACTTTATCATATATCATACTATCCACACATTCATTTTCAGTGTACTAATGTATTGCTATATAAACTACACCTAGTTAAACTGCTCACCCATGACTAACCCCATTGCTACTACTTAATTTAATTGTCCAACTTACTAACAAACTATAATTTCACACCACACTACACAAATACTGAATACTATCTATTATTCCTACACTAACTTACTCTAATAACTTACTCTTACTTTTCCTATTATTAACATTCTGTTACTCCTTGCTTATTATTATTATTATTAATATTATACACGTCTGATTGAGCAAAAGTCTAGAAACTTGTGTTTAAATAAATAAATCACAAATACATATACACACACTCACCCACACATATACACACATATACACATATACATATACATATATATATTTTTTTTTTCTTCATTTATATTCACACTATTATATAACTCAGTCCTACCCATTAATTCAAAAAATAATGTAATATGCTGTATCGTAATATTATATATATATATATATATATATATATATATATAGATTTTATTATATTATAATATAATAATCAATTAAAAGAATAAACTATTATATATTATATTTATTTAATAAATATTACTAATAATCAATTAATACTATAATAATAAGTTGTTTACTAATAATACAGGTTGTCAAATAATTGTACACTTTTAGGTGTCATTCTGGTATTTTTCTTTTGTAGTTTCTTTGTGAATCAATATGTTGTCTCAAATCAACAAATATTCCAACAATTAAAATTATCATTATCTGAAACAATGAAAACGACCAAAATAACAAGAAAACCGAAAATAATTACTCTATTATCAATAAACATAACATCAACAAAAACGAAAGCGACATATTCAACATCTACAACTACAAAAGTAGAAACAGAGCACGACGATTTATTGATATTAACATGGACAAAGCGTAACAGTAAATCTTGGCATTGGTTTGGGACAAACGAAGGTTTTTTATGAATTACTTTAGTATGCTTTTAAGTTTCACATTTTATTACAATCCCCTAACATGATTAGAATAGGCAACTAATGCAACATTTATAAATATTGTAATTAATATACATTGCCTACTTATACTAGAATATAGTTTATGGTCGTTAATTAATTATCTAATTTATTTATAGTATATATATAGATTATACTTTATAAATAATCTATACTTAATTACTTTCACCGAACTTCTGAAAAATACGAATTGAAATATACTTAAATGAAAATTCGAATTTTCATATTCAGTTAGTAATATCAAAATAACTTTGTAAATAAAAAAATAACTTTACATTTATAGGAATTTCAAATTGTCCCGATTTGAAGACACAGTGTCGTTTTACAATCGATAAAAGAACTTATGTAATCGCAGATATAGTAATGTTTCACATGATTCACTGTAATTACGCTACGAATATGCCGAAAAGAACCAGACCACAGAATCAACGATGGGTCAGCTACATACGTGAGTCACCCTTTAATTCTCGATTCACTTTCAACACCGGAGATTTTAATTTCACCGTCTCGTACTCAAAGATCACCGACTTACGAATTCCGTATTCAGCTAGTCGCCTCATCACTGAACGTAAACAACCACAATATGCAAAGAGGAATAGTTCGGTGTTGTGGATGGTATCACATTGTAAAACACAATCACATCGAGAAGATTACGTAAAAGAATTAAGTAAATACATAAATATAGACATTGTGGGCAAGTGTGGAAATATGTATGCTTGTCCGAGGAAATACAGTAAAGATTGCGAAGAGCAACTAGTGACAAAGTATTACTTCTACCTGGCTTTTGAGAATAGCATCTGCGATGATTACATCACCGAGAAAACCTGGAGAAGACTGACAGAGGGCGTGGTGCCAATTGTGTTGGGTGGAGGTATGTATGCCGAAGAACTACCGAAGAATTCCTATATAGATGTAAAGGATTTCGCTTCACCTCAAGCCCTCGCCAAACATCTCGAAGATGTCATGGCTTCGGCAGAGAAATATGCGACCTATCACGCTTGGCGACAGACGGAAGAGATCTATAATTCCGATATGCTTTGCGTAATCTGCAAGTACGCGTACGAAACCAAAGGTAAACGCCAGATCATACCAGACATCAGGAAGATATGGAATGAGGATCGTAGTTGTATTTCACCTCAACATTATTACAAAGGAATGTTTAACTTCAGTGAATCTGTGCAAGTAAAGAAAGTTGTTTTTGCGTTATGAATATATTTCAAGGTAATTAACATCGATACATATATATCCGCTACATTTATCATAATCATCCGTAATTTTCAATATAGTTATACAAATTTGATATTTATAATTAATAATGAAATTATAGAAGAAATATATAAATATTATTTAATATTGAAGCTCCATTTATATCTATATGGTATTTTGTTATGATATGATGAAATAGATAACTATTCTGAATACCTATTAGATTATATAGAAATTTCAATAAATATTGAAGATATAACATTGGAATTATATAAATTATACTGAAATTAAAGGTATATTAACAATATCCCAATGAAGTCATGATATTATTTAATAATTTGATGAAAAATAAAAGTGTATTTACTATAAAATATATGTGAAATTTAAAAATTGTTTATATTTAAGTAATACTAGATGGGCGACGTTAGCTCCACTAGCGCTCGTATATTTATGTATAGTTCGCAATCTAGGAAAATGTAAATCTATGATTCTAATCCAAATCTACGATATGTAGACAAATATAAACACACCTAGATTTGTAACCATTGTCGATATTTAAATTTTATTTTAAAATTTTATTTTAAAATTATAAATACCAGTTTTTATTTTTTCAATAAGTCATGATATTAGTAATTAAATATGTACTATTATAGTATTATAACTTATTAGTGTAATAATTAAAATAAATACAATTATTGATTAAGATTAAAGTTTAATTTTACTTTTCAATCTCCTTCGAAAGTAAGAAAACAATGTCACTACGGGATGCTTATCAAAGATTTACTGTATAATAAATACAATATATATGTATATAATAATATATATATTTAAGTAATTTATTAATGGAAATATTTACGATAATTCCATTTCTAATAAGACAATTCCAATAGATGTGCTGGATATGATCATATTGGAGTAGATTCCTATTAGGAAATAAATGTATATTATTAATTGGCAATTTGTGATAAGTACAGTTTATAAAATATTATTATCATTATTATTAGCAATTCTTAATACAATTGCAGGTAATTGATGAAACTATAAATGTAATATTGAAATGTTATAATTATTATTTTATAACTGTTATAATTGTAATAATTTAATAATTTGATGTAAAACATAAAAGTGTATTCACTATAAAATATATGTGAAATTTCAAAATTGTTTATATATATTAAATAATGTATACGATAACACATGTAAATTATTTTATAACTATAATGACTTCATAATTTGATGTAAAACATAAGTGTATTCACTATAAAATATATAATTTCAAAATTGTTTATATTTAAGTAATACTAGAGGGGCGACGTTAGCTCCACTAGCGCTCGTATATTTATGTATAGTTTACCATCTAGGAAAATGTAAATCTATGATTCTAATCCAAATCTACGATATGTAAACAAATGTAAACACACCTAGATTTGTAATTATTGTCGATATTTAAATTATATTTTAAAATTATAAATACCAGTTTTTATTTTTTCAATAAGTCATGATATTAGTAATTAAATATGTACTATTATAGTATTGTAACTTATTAGTGTAATAATTAAAATAAATACAATTATTAATATATCCATTTACTAATAATTATTAGTCCATATTACTATTTCCATATCAAATCTAACTTATATAGAAATACTCGTAATTCTTAAACATTAAAATAAGTATATATACTTATATTTATAACTAGTTAACTACTTATAAATTGAGTATCATAACTTAGTACATTATACCATACCATCATATAATAACAAAATACCATATTGAGATAAATGGAGCTTCAAATATATTAATTAATATTTATATAATTATTCTTTAATTTCATTATTAATTACAAATATCTAATATTTATAACTATATTGGGATTAATATTATATTTTTAATATGTATATTTTCATATAGGTTAAATGTTAAGTATTTGTTGATATTTTATCCATGATGTATTTATGTTGGATGTATTAAATATAATTAAAAATTACGGATGATTATGATAAATGTAGCTGATATATATGTATCGATGTTAATTACCTTGAAATATATTCATAACGCAAAAACAACTTTCTTTACTTGCACAGATTCACTGAAGTTAAAAATTCCTTTGTAATAATGTTGAGGTGAAATACAACTACGATCAGCATTCCATATCTTCCTGATATCTGGTATGATCTGGCGTTTACCTTTGGTTTCGTACGCGTACTTGCAGATTACGCAAAGCATATCGGAATTATAGATCTCTTCCGTCTGTCGCCAAGCGTGATAGGTCGCATATTTCTCTGCCGAAGCCATGACATCTTCGAGATGTTTGGCGAGGGCTTGAGGTGAAGCGAAATCCTTTACATCTATATAGGAATTCTTCGGTAGTTCTTCGGCATACATACCTCCACCCAACACAATTGGCACCGCGCCCTCTGTCAGTCTTCTCCAGGTTTTCTCGGTGATGTAGTCATCGCAGATGCTATTCTCAAGAGCCAGGTAGAAGTAATACTTTGTCACTAGTTGCTCTTCGCAATCTTTACTGTATTTCCTCGGACAAGCATACATATTTCCACACTTGCCCACAATGTCTATATTTATGTATTTACTTAATTCTTTTACGTAATCTTCTCGATGTGATTGTGTTTTACAATGTGACACCATCCACAACACCGAACTATTCCTCTTTGCATATTGTGGTTGTTTACGTTCAGTGATGAGGCGACTAGCTGAATACGGAATTCGTAAGTCGGTGATCTTTGAGTACGAGACGGTGAAATTAAAATCTCCGGTGTTGAAAGTGAATCGGGAATTAAAGGGTGACTCACGCATGTAGCTGACCCATCGTTGATTCTGTGGTCTGGATCTGTTCGGCATATTCGTAGCGTAATTACAGTGAATCATGTGAAACATTACGATATCTGCGATTACATAAGTTCTTTTATCGGTTGTAAAACGACACTGTGTCTTCAAATCAGGACAATTTGAAATTCCTATAAATGTAAAGTTATTTTTTTATTTACAGAGTTATTTTGATATTACTAACTGAATATGAAAATTAGAACTTTTATTTAAGTATACTTCAATTCGTATTTTTTAGAAGTTCGGTGAAAGTATGTAAGTAATTAAGTATAGATTATTTATAAAGTATAATCTATATATATATACTATAAATAAATTAGATAATTAATTAAAGACCATAAAATATATTCTAGTATAAGTAGGCAATGTATATTAATTACAATATTTATAAATGTTGCATTAGTTGCCTATTCTAATCATGTTAGGGGATTGTAATAAAATGTGAAACTTAAAAGCATACTAAAGTAATTCATAAAAAACCTTCGTTTGTCCCAAACCAATGCCAAGATTTGCTGTTACGCTTTGTCCATGTTAATATCAATAAATCGTCGTGCTCTGTTTCTACTTTTGTAGTTGTAGATGTTAAATATGTCGCTTTCGTTTTTGTTGATGTCATGTTTATTGATAATAGAGTAATTATTTTCGGATTTATTCTTATTTTGGTCGTTTTCATTGGTTCGAATAATGATAATTTTAATTGTTGGAATATTTGTTGATTTGAGACAATATATTGATTCACAAAGAAACCACCAAAGAAAAATACCAGAATGACACCTAAAAGTGTACAATTATTTGACAACCTGTATTATCAGTAACAACTTATTATTATAATATTAATTGATTATTATATTATAATATAATAAAATCTATATATATATATATATATATATATATATATGTGTGTGTATATGAGTGTGTGTATATGTATTTGTGATTTATTTATTTAAACACAAGTTTCTAGACTTTTGCTCAATCAGACGTGTATAATATTAATAATAATAATAATAATAAGCAAGGAGTAACAGAATGTTAATAATAGGAAAAGTAAGAGTATGTTATTAGAGTAAGTTAGTGTGGGAATAATAGATAGGATTCAGTATTTGTGTAGTGTGGTGTGAAATTATAGTTTGTTAGTAAGTTGGACAATTAAATTAAGTAGTAGCAATGGGGTTAGTCATGGGTGAGCAGTTTAACTAGGTGTAGTTTATATAGCAATACATCAGTACACTGAAAATGAATGTGTGGATAGTATGATATATGATAAAGTAGATAAATAGTTTTTAGATAGGATAAGTAATGTTAGTAGTAGTATGAGTCATTGTTGAGTTGCTAGACCATAATATAATTTATTTTAAAAGGATTTATGTTTAGTTCTTGTTGTAGTTTAGATGTTAGTCCATTCCATTCAGTAGGGACTGAATGAAGGAAGGCAGTTTGTGCGAAGTCAGGTTCATTGAGTGTAAGTTTGTTCGCAGTGTTATGTTATTAGTATATTTGTTAATGCGGGTTGCAATATGTCTTGGTGTTTATTTATAGATGGCAGTGTGAATGATACATGATAACTTGTACTTATATCTTTCTTAAAATGCAGCCATTGCATATGTTTGAGGAGTTCTGAAGTGTGAGATTTGTTTTGGATGTTTGTAAATAGTTCGGCATTATGTATTAATTATTTTGTTAATTCGTTTCAGTTGTTTTTTTGTAATGATTGTATTATACTATTTCAGTAATTTTGGTTAGACAGTATTGTTGAAGTAATCAGCATTTTAGAGATTGTATGTCAAGTAATTTCTGTATTTGTTTAATCCATATTTGTTTGTAGTACATTTTTTAACAATTGACGACATGTGTGACATGTATAAATGTGTATATATATATATATATATACATATATATATATATATAAATATATATGTGTGTGTGTGATTGTATATGTGTATGTGTGTATATATATATGTATGTGTATTTTTGTGTGTGTGTTTGTGTGTATGTATGTGTATGTGTGGGTGTGTGTATATGTGTGTGCATGCGTGTATTTCTATATTAAATTTATATATATGTTAATATAACACACATTATTACTGCTTTAATGTAGAGACTTATAATCGGCTGAAGATAATCATGTGTTAATACTTGCTTACGATTTTAAAAGTATAATTATAATATATTATAATATAACTATTATAAAGTCAATACTTGCTATTTTTTAATAAGTATAAATTATTTTATTAATTCTAATCAAGCATTTTAATAATTTTATCAATTGATACATATATTAAAATCGTGTTTATTTGTTTATAATTATACCAGTTAACTATTAAATGAGGGTATACAATCACAATTATATACAATACTATATTATCTAAATAAACTTATTTTATATATAATTATATGTTAATTATAGTATGATTAGTAATAATATATAATATTAATTATATTTGACGATATTAATATATATCTATATATATATTTATATATAATATTTAATCGTGCCTAACTTCATTGCGGTATTATAAGATGTATTCAATATTTCATGTATCGTGTATTCCTAAAATTGAGAAAAAATTTTATGACTGTTTAATAGCATTAATAAAGTAACATATATAAATAATATTTTATAAATAAATATATCATATTACCAAAACTCGTAAATCATTGATTTATATTACACAATATTTTTCTAATAAATGCATATCTTCAAATAATGACACAATAATACATATACAATGTTCGCTCATCTAACTATAGTATAATATCTAACTAAATTAGGAATTGTTTGTTATTTCTATTGTAATATTGCAATATTACCCTATTTCTATGCAGATAGTTTGCTTATTTATTATTAAAAATCAATAATTTACATTTCTAAAGTATTACAAAACATATTTATAATTTAAATATATAATATTTACTAAATACTGCATTAATAATTTATTGATGTATATTTCATAAGTCATTTTCATATTTTCAGATAATATTTTACATAGTAGTTATACCTATCTGAGATATGTTTATTCGATGATTATATTAATATATTTATAAGTTATACTAATATAATATATATGGCAATATACTAACGGATTAAGAGTATTATATTAATCGACTACATATATTTCACTTATAGAATCCCGAAAGTCAACAGAACTCTTCTTCTTCTGAAAATTCACTTTCGATTGAACCTTTCGATTATCCAAAACATCTTCAGGAAGATGTTTTGGATAATTAGGGAGGGAGAGAGGGAGGGAGGGAGGGAGGGATGGAGGGAGGGAGGGAGGGAGGGAGGGAGGGAGGGAGGGAGGGAGGGAGGGAGGGAGGGAGGGAGGGAGGGAGGGAGGGAGGGAGGGAAGGAGGGAGGGAGGGAGGGAGGGAGGGAGGGAAGGAGGGAGGGAGGGAGGGAGGGGGGAAGGAGGGAGAGAGGGAGGGAGGGAGAAAATGATGGTGAGAGGCAGAGACCGAGGCAGAGGAAAATGCATACACATAGACCAATAGATACAGTTATTTAATTTTGTTTTCGTTTACTATTTATGAAACGGTTAATATATGTATATAAAATAAATTAGTGCATCGCAGAGCATTATAATATATCCTAAATATAAAAAACAGAGCTCTATATAGACATTAAAATAATATTTATACATATATAATTAATATTTAATTTATCTTAATAACAGTTAATTTAATTTAATACAATATAATGTTATATAAAAAAACATATTAAAACATATTCATTCTTATTTACAAAGTCTATATTATATTATCAATTTTATAAATTATAACTTCAGCTTAATAGAATACATATGTTTGTAATATATGATATATTATATTGCCTTCTTTATTATTAAATAATGTATATAAACGTATACGATAACACATGTAAATTATTTTATAACTGTAATGACTTCATAATTTGATGTAAAACATAAGTGTATTCACTATAAAATATATTATTTCAAAATTGTTTATATTTAAGTAATACTAGAGGGGCGACGTTAGTCCACTAGCGCTCGTATATTTATGTATAGTTCGCCATCTAGGAAAATGTAAATCTATGATTCTAATCCAAATCTACGATATGTAAACAAATGTAAACACACCTAGATTTGTAACCATTGTCGATATTTAAATTTTATTTTAAAATTTTATTTTAAAATTATAAATACCAGTTTTTATTTTTTCAATAAGTCATGATATTAGTTATTAAATATGTACTATTATATTATTATAACTTATTGGTGTAATAATTAAAATAAATACAATTATTAATATTAAAATGAATATCCATTTACTAATAATTATTAGTCCATATTACTATTTCCATATCAAATCTAACTTATATAGAAATACTCGTAATTCTTAATCATTAAAATAAGTATATATACTTGTATTTATAACTAGCTAACTACTTATAAATTGAGTATCATAACTTAGTACATTATAACATGAATGTATCTTTAAAAATACGTATTATATAATACACGCTTTCATTGGGATATTGTTAATATACCTTTAATTTCAGTATAATTTATATAATTCCAATGTTATATATTCAATATTTATTGAAATTTCTATATAATCTAATAGTTATTCAGAATAGATATCTATTTATCATATCATAACAAATACCATATTGAGATAAATCGAGCTTCAATATATTAATTCATATTTATATATTTATTCTTTAATTTCATTATTATTATATAATTGCTTTAATTATAAATATCAAATATTTATAACTATATTGGGATTAATATTGTATGGTAGAATATAAATAATTCTAATAAACGAAATTAAATAATTAATAAAATTATTTCGCAATAATTTGGTTATAATTATTTAATGATATACAGTAGTATAGTATCATACATAGTATGTATATATATTTTAAAGAACAATGCAAAAAATCAAATATCTAATATCAAAAATACAGATAGTCTAAAAAAATATGAGTATAATAAATTACTATTTTTCAAATTTATTTCGCAATTATTAATTATACATTATAATGAAATATGAATATATTAAATAATAAGTGAAATTGTAAATAAATATTATGTTATTTTCATATAGGTTAAACGCTAGATATGTATTGTATTTTATCCATGATGTATTTATGTTGGATGTATTAAATATAATTAAAAATTACGGATGATTATGATAAATGTAGTGGATATATATGTATCGATGTTAATTACCTTGAAATATATTCATAACGCAAAAACAACTTTCTTAACATGCACAGATTCACTGAAGTTAAAAATTCCTTTGTAATAATGTTGAGGTGAAATACAACTGCGATTCGCATTCCATATCTTCGTGATATCTGGTATGATCTGGCGTTTACCTTTGGTTTCGTACGCGTACTTGCAGATTGCGCAAAGCATATCGGAATTATAGATCTCTTCCGTCTGTCGCCAAGCGTGATATGTCGCATATTTCTCTGCCGAAGCCATGACATCTTCGAGATGTTTGGCGAGGGCTTGAGGTGAAGCGAAATCCTTTACATCTATATAGGAATTCTTCGGTAGTTCTTCGGCATACATACCTCCACCCAACACAATTGGCACCGCGCCCTCTGTCAGTCTTCTCCAGGTTTTCTCGGTGATGTAGTCATCGCAGATGCTATTCTCAAAAGCCAGGTAGAAGTAATACTTTGTCACTAGTTGCTCTTCGCAATCTTTACTGTATTTCCTCGGACAAGCATACATATTTCCACACTTGCCCACAATGTCTATATTTATGTATTTACTTAATTCGTTTACGTAATCCTCTCGATGTGATTGTGTTTTACAATGTGACACCATCCACAACACCGAACTATTCCTCTTTGCATATTGTGGTAACGGTTGTTTACCTTCAGTGATGAGGCGACTAGCTGCATACGGAATTCGTAAGTCGGTGATCTTTGAGTACGAGACGGTGAAATTAAAATCTCCGGTGTTGAAAGTGAATAGGGAATTAAAGGGTGACTCACGCATGTAGCTGACCCATCGTTGATTCTGTGGTCTGGATCTGTTCGGCATATTCGTAGCGTAATTACAGTGAATCATGTGAAACATTACGATATCTGGGGACAATTTGAAATTCCTATAAATGTAAAGTTATTTTTTTATTTACTGAGTTATTTTGATA
>OZ038312.1:22642925-22700661 GCA_964035775.1 Osedax frankpressi
CTCAAGAGCCAGGTAGAAGTAATACTTTGTCACTAGTTGCTCTTCGCAATCTTTACTGTATTTCCTCGGACAAGCATACATATTTCCACACTTGCCCACAATGTCTATATTTAGGTATTTACTTAATTCTTTTACGTAATCTTCTCGACGTGATTGTGTTTTACAATGTGACACCATCCACAACACCGAACTATTCCTCTTTGAATATTGTGGTAACGGTTGTTTACCTTCAGTGATGAGGCGACTAGCTGCATACGGAATTCGTAAGTCGGTGATCTTTGAGTACGAGACGGTGAAATTAAAATCTCCGGTGTTGAAAGTGAATCGAGAATTAAAGGGTGACTCACGTATGTAGCTGACCCATCGTTGATTCTGTAGTCTGGATGTTCTCGGCATATTCGTAGCGTTAATACAGTGAAACATATGAAACATTACGATATCTGCGATAACATAGTATTTTTTATCGCGTGTAAAACGACACTGTGTCTTCAAATCGGGACAATTTTAAATTCCTATAAATGTAAAGTTATTTTTTTATTTACAGAGTTATTTTGATATTACTAACTGAATATGAAAATTAGAACTTTTATTTAAGTATATTTCAATTCGTATTTATAATCTTTATATAAACTATAGATAAATTAGATAATTAATTAACGACCATAAAATATATTCTAGTATAAGTAGGCAATGTATATTAATTAGAATATTTATAAATGTTGCATTAGTTGCTTATTCACAAATAATATAGGAGATTATAATAAAATGTATTGCGAAAGTTAAAAGCAAACTAAATAAAAGCATATAAACCGTTTTCTTTTCTGAACCAAACTCGAGATTGTTTGGTAAGGTTTGTCCATGTTAATATCAATAAATCATCAAGCTCTCTTTGTACTTTCGTTTTTGTTGATGTTATGTTTATTGGTAATAGAGTAATTAGTTTCCGTTTTCTTGTTATTTTGGTCGTTTTCATTGTTTCAGATAATGATAATTTTATTTGTTGGAATATTTTCTGATTTGAGACAATATATTGATTCATAAAGAAACCACAGAATAAAAATAACAAAGGGCAACATCAAAATGTACACTTATTTGACAACCTGTATTATCAATAAACAACTTATTATCGTCGTGCGTAAGTGTGTGTGTGTGATTTATTAAATCACAAATGTGCTTTGGCCCAATCAGACGTGTATAATATTAAAAATAATAATAAGCAAAGAGTAACAGAATGTTAATAATAGGAAAAGTAAGAGTAAGAGAGTAGAGTAAGTTAGTGTGGGAATAATAGATAGGATTCAGTATTTGTGTAGTGTGGTGTGAAATTATAGTTTATTAGTAAGTTGGACAATTAAATTGAGTGGTAGTAATGGGGTTAGTCATGGGTGAGCAGTATAAGTAGGTGTAGTTTATATAGCAATACATTAGTACACTGAAAATGAATGTGTGGATAGTATGATATATGATAAAGTAGATAAATAGTTTTTAGATAGGATGAGTAATGTTAGTAAAGTAGTATGAGTCATTGTAGAGTGGCTGGACAAGAATATAATTTATTTTAAAAGGATTTATGTTTAGTTCTTGTTGTAGTTTAGATGGTAGTCCATTTCATTTAGTAGGGACTGAATGGAGGAAGGCAGTTTGTGCGAAGTCAGGTTCATTGAGTGTAAGTTTGTTCGCAGTGTTATGTTATTAGTATATTTGTTAATGCGGGTTGCAATATGTCTTGGTGTTTATTTATAGATGGCAGCGTGAATAATACATGATAACTTGTACTTATATCTTTCTTAAAATGCAGCCATTGCATATGTTTGAGGAGTTCTGAAGTTTGAGATTTATTTTGGATGTTTGTAAATAGTTCGGCATTATGTATTAATTATTTTGTTAATTCGTTTCAGTTGTTTTTTTGTAATGATTGTATTATACTATTTCAGTAATCTTGGTTAGACGGTATTGTTGAAGTAATCAGCATTTTCAGAGATTGTCTGTCGAGTTATTTCTGTATTTGTTTAATCTGTATTAATTTGTAGTTACATTTTTTAACAATTGACGACATCTGGCTATTAAATGAATGGTCCGAGTCAAATTTTTGAGTTCCGTTGTAATATTATTAATCTCAATCAGTGTTTTCGTTAAAGTTGCTAAGTTAGTCTCAATATTTAGGTGTGTGTCATTGTCGGCATGTGTGCGTATGTGTGTATGTATGTGTGTGTTTGTGCGTGTGTGTGTGTATGTGTGTATGTATGTGTGTGTATGAGTGTATGCATGTTTGTGTGTGTTTATGTATGCGAGTGTGTGGGTGTGTGTGTGTGTGTGGGTGTATATGTGTGTGTGTGTGGGTGTGTATGTTTGTGTGTGTACTAAATTTATATATATGTTAATATAACAAAAATTATTTATATTACTGCTTTTATATAGTGACTTTTAATCGGCTGAAGATAATCATTTATTAATACTTGCTTACGATTTTTAAAGTAATATATAGTATAATTATAATATATTATAATATAACTATTATAAAGTCAATACTTCTTATTTTTAATAAGTATTAATTATTTTATTAATTCTAATCATAATAATCAATCATTTTTATGATATTCAATTGATACACTATTAAAATAATGTTTATTTGTTTACAATTTCTAAATATAGAAAGAAATTGAAGGTTAATAAAATTTTAAATATGTCAGTTAACTATTAAATAAGGGCGTACAATGTACGCCGTACATTGTACGCCCTCATTTACAATGTACGCCGTACAATCATAAAAAATTATATACAATAATATATTATCTAAATAAAGTTATTGTCTATATAATTACTTGTTAATTATAGTATGATTAGTAATAATATATAATATTAATTATATTTGACGATATATATATATATATATATTTATATATAATATATAATCGTGTCTAATATATATAATATAATATAATCTAATATATAATCGTAAATTCATTACGGTATTATGAGATGTATCCAACATCTTGTGATAGCGCGTATTCATAAAACAGAGAATAATCGGTATGTCTGTTTTATAGCATGTACTGACAACATAATTATATAATTTATTATAAATAAATATATCTGATTACTAAAACTCGTAGATCATTGATTGAATTCGCAATTTATTGCGCTTGTCTATATTCTATATATATATATATATATATATATATATATATATATATATATATATATATATATATTCTATATTCTATATATAATATAATTTGAGTAATACAATCCCAGCGAGTGCTCCGGGCGAGCAAATGTCTAGTTAATTCGATATCATCATCATCATCATCATCATCATCATCCCAGTAAAACAAGGTGTCAAAATAACGTGTTTAACACCTATACATTTGTCACGAGTTTAACACCTTCGATATAAAATCTGTCATTTATAACTACTAACAATATAGTATAGTATAATAATTATTAATAAACGATAGATAGAGTATATTGAAGATTAATGTTATATTATAATTACAATATAAATATTTTTCAAATGTTGTAAACTAATAACATTTTTACAAATAGCAAACTCTTTACAATGTAACGTGCTTAACACCTATACATGTGTCACGAGTTTAACACCTTCGATATAAAATCCGTCATTTCTAATTACTTAGAATATATTATAGTATAATAAATTCTTTATATTTATTTATGTAATTTAATAAATATATTTAGTAATTAAATATATTTTATTAAATATAATATTATTTTAATATAATATTAAATATATTTTATATAGTTATTAATATATGAATATACATCTAATATACAGCCTAAACTTATATTTATAATACGGAATTTGTTTATTACCTACGCCATGATTCAAGGTACGAGTATTTGGATTAAAAACGTGTTTAAAACAACAACCATTTTGTTTTGAATAATATTTTAATTAGTAATTTAATCGATTTAATCATGGAGTTATTATTCAATATATTATATTAGATATATATATAAATAATATATGATATTATATCATTTTAAAACAATATATTATTTATCATATTTTATAATTTATAAAACAAAATGTAATGCAAATATCAAACATTAAAATATCTCAAATTACGTTTAAAATATGAGCCATGTGTTGTATTGGCATGTCTTTATACGCATATTTAGATTAAAATAGTGATACAAATATGTGATGTAAATAAAAACAAAGATTTATTTGGTAGGATTTTGATATATTTTGAGAATTAATTCTTGGTCCAAATTTCGATTCAATTAAAATTAAATAATAAAAAGAATTTAAAATAATAAATATATTTATAATAAAATTCTGATTCGGAATTGTCATTTATAATAGATAAATCTTTTTCATTTTCTGAAAACTTTGATATCTTCAATATAAATGATAAAATCAATGAAAATTCGAAAGTTTTAATACCAACATATTGTATTCAAATTAATTTAAATGTGAATTAGCTAAGATTATCGCTAATAATGTGACACAAGATAAATTAAAAATTGATTATTAAAATGAAAAAATGGACATCCTGAATTACCATTATGTTTTAGAACCCTTATTAAATCTGAATGTGAAAATTTATTTAAAATCTGGAATGGATTATTATTATTTTGGTACGAAAATATGATTTTAAAAAAGTAACTGCAATAATTTGCGATGCCCCTGCCAAGTCATTCATAAAACAAACATTACAGTTTAATCCAAGATTACCAAGATACTCGGTGGCGCGAAATGTATCATTCTGAATTGTTTTGGTTGCTGATTATTTTGTTAATGCCCACTTAGGGGATACTATTTCAAATAAACATCATATGATTTCATATTATTTTTGAAAAATATATTTTGTTTTTTTAACTTTTCGTACCTAATAGAACACTTATTTTAAAAGTAAGTATAATATATATATTATAGATATGATTATAAAAAAGATACTAATTTACTACATATATAAATTGACTTTTATTAAAGTATGACCTATTAATCAAATAGATGTCGGCATTTATAAATATTTAAATGAATATCGATAAAAGTGTTTGTATTAACTATCAAAACATATATAATATATATATATATATATATATATATATATATATATATGTAATTATATTAATATTATATTAACTGTATAACATAAAATAATATATTGAGTTATACTTTTTATAGATTGAGTTAAACATTTATAATTGTATATTAAATATTGCAGATGTCTTTTTGTAGTGCCTTTAGTTGTAACAACAGTTAAAAAAAGAGTAAGAAGACTGGTGAGCTTATGAAGTTCCATAAATTTCCTTCTGATTTAAACCGGTTATGAGAATTATTTCATAATTGTCATTATTATCATTATAAATCTAATCAAATATATAAAATTTATTTATATATTAATTATATATACATATATATATATATATATATATATATATATATATATATATATTTGTAACAATATTAGGTACAGATTTCTTAATAATATTATTGCTAGCTAATTTATCAGTAGGGTATTCCTATATAATTATACATATACATTTATGGTATTAATTATGGATATATAATTAATTAATGGAATTAATTATGTATGGAATTAATATTATGATAAAAAAAATTATCATCTGAATGTTAAACTAACATTATTCTCAGTAGTCATATTCTTAATTTCACCACATAAAGGAGATTGGATAAATAAAATTGAGTTTGCCTCATTATATGTTACATTATATATCTCCATATATATATAACATATTAATTCCGCTCTCAAAACATTAATCTTGTAATTCAAATCAATTGAGCTAATCTGTAAATATATAAGAAGTATTATATAACTAATAGTAAATTTTAAATAAAATAACCTAACTATGCTGATGGCACATTTATCTTTTAATGGAAATAACGATAAAAATTTTGTATAATAATTAATGAGTGTTAAAATGTTAAAACATATCTGTATTCATTTCTATATCGTTGTATATTTAAATAATGAAAAATATAAGTTTTCAAGTGTAATTTTCATAGTCAAATAATAAATTATAAATAATATAATAAATTTCATATCTTTATTTACTGTAAAATTAATTAAACCCTGTAGGCAATGGTCCAATCAGATCCATTCCTTCCATATCACAAAGTCCTGTGACTTTAATGGGTATCATTGAAGGTGAAACTGTTTGTATTTCATACCTTTGACACATATCGCAACATTTGATCTAATAACAATATTGATAGATTATATAGATATTAATTTAATACATTTATTATATGCATTTTATTATTTAAACTTAATAATGTATTATATAAATATATTTAATTTTGTTTATGTATTAATATACAAACAAAATTTTCTACATCATTCCTCATACCTTTCCAGTAATATCTTTCATTCAGTTTCCCTAAAGATCTAATTCTAGAATATATAAAACAAGATATGTTTTATTAAATTGATGAGTAATTTATAAAATATTATCCTTTGACATTATATACCCTACATATTTTAACATGATTATACTAGAAAGTTCTTAATGTTACTAACATTCCAGAATTACTCATTACCACAATCTTTTATTTTCCATTTTGTCGCTTCATTAATACTATCAAAATTAAAAATTAATATCATATTAATATTATTAATTATCAACTCTTTATAAACATATGCTAGAATTATACATATATCTCACTAAATACATTTTTATTCTTATAAAAAGTATCTAAATTAATCTAATATATTTTTACAATTTTTTAATAAAAATAAGAATATGATTATCATAAATATTATTAAATTTAATTAATATAATATTAATTATTAGTTTGTAGAATTATATCATATAGTAAATTATAATCATAATCATTATGATAATAGTAACTCTATCATAAATTATGTATATCTTTATATTTTATATACCTTTATTTGTCAAGTAGTAAGATTCGTTATAATGTGATTGCGCATTTTTTAATACCCTTTTAATTTTTCTATATAACTTTATTATCTAATCCTTTTGAATATACCCCATTTGATAAATAATAGTATATATCGTGTGCCAGTTTAAAAAAACTCATTATGAATAAAAAGTATTTATATATTTGAAATTTATTTTATAAAACACATGTAATTATTTTGAATTTAATATTAGACACGCCTATCTTTATTTTACTTTTTCACGCCCAAGGAACTTTGTAACAATTAAATATTACAGAAAAATATAATAAAGTAACATCCGATTTATATAATTATTTATAAAACTTTATCAATTCTAATATAATTTTTGTTTAATAATAAGTGTTTTCATCATATTTACAAAGAAAATAAAAAAGGTCAGGTCATAATGACCAAATTGCATAGACGACAAAATTGCACATGAGGCACTAGGCTGCGGCGAAGTTAGAAAACTGCTCTAATCTTGGGGTGGTAATATTGGGTTTAATGGTAAACACGGGTGCGATCAAATTGGTGTAAGAGTAATGTTAGATAATGAAAAATGGCCGTATTACATACCCATAGATTTATATTTACCTAGATAGCGAATATCCCATTTAACTATACAGAAATGAGCGAGCGATAGTGGAAGCACCGTCGGCCATTTTGTGTTACTATAAATATAAATACATTTTAAATACTTTCCTATAGTTAGTATAATTGCAAATATATTATATACATATCTATATTAAACTTATGTTAAATTATGTTAAATAAAAATATAGCTTTATTTAATAATAGTATGTGATAATTAAATATTTAACATATTATCTAAAATTACCAAGGTAATATTTGATAATACTAGTATTTATTTAATAATACATTATACTTCATGCTTACAATACTTAAGATTCTGATGGTGGATATCATAATTCAAATTTAAATTCTATAAATTAAAAAACAGATAGTTTTAAGAAAAGTAAGTTTTTAGAAATTTTTTTATTCTTATTAATATAAATTATTTATATTTATTTACTATTAAGGTTAGCTCGGTCCGATTTTAATTAATAATGTATCTGAAATTGATGAAAATCACATATTCAGTTAGTAACATATTATATCTTTAATTGATAGTATTATTAAAATTCATCTATTTTTATTATTATATATTCATATTAATCTCAAAATGTTTATATATTTTTATTTACGGTGATATCGTTCTTTCTAAATCTTCGAATTCATCGAATAATGAATCCTATGAAAATTTAATAATTAGTTAGGATTTGAATTAAGATTAATATTTTGTAATAATTTATTAGTACTACTTGTAAATTGCCTTAAGACATTTTTTATATTTGCATAAAATTAAAGTTATGTTCATTCAGATTCTACAATAACAATAATAGTGCACCTTTACCAAGCAGTTAGTAAAATATATCATAATTTATTAATATGATTCGAGTAATAATATGTTTTAATTGAGGAATATTAAATATATATATTTGTTTATTATTTATGGTAAGTCGAAATCTCTTTCAGGTAGTAGAATAATATTATCTAAAGATAACGAAATAAGTTAGTAATTTAATCCATAAAAATAATAGTATTATTTTAATATGAAATCATATAATTTAATACAATAATTATAATGATTTTACTAATGTATATTTATAAATTGATCCGTATTACAATTTACTTCCCACGAAAGTTTCACCCATTTACTAATTACTAACCATTTATAAATTCCAGTTATAATAAATAATAAAAATACCTGTTTATTTTATTAAATTATATACATTATACAGTAAATATAATCATTTATCATCTGATATCAATTTAATATTAAGGGTATGCCGGAATTAAAAAAATACTGAGGAATTAAAAAAATAAAAATATATTTGAAAAAAAATATTATTTAATATTTATCATATTTAATATGTTATTTACTACTTGCGAAAATTTCAGAGTTTAATTCAATTTAGAAATACAAAAAAAGCACTTTTAAAAATAATCCATAATTGAAAAATTATATAAATATATCAGAAATATAAATATAATATTAGTAAACTTATGATGAAATAGATAGGAATTGGCTAGATAGGCTGTTAACTGTGCTACATTGTTTACAAATAATGTTGTGATTTTCTTGTCTGTGTTCATACATGTTTAATTATTAAATATATATATTACATAGATACCAATACAATTTCTACTAGTTACCGATGTAATAAATAAATAAAAGAATGTGGAAAATGCATATTTATTTATATTAAAATTTATCATAAAATCTATATGTAATAAATTTGGAAATATCTGTTGATACTATTAAAACAAATATGCATGTTCTTAAAATATTTCATTAATATACCATTGATCATCAAATTACGAAATATATATATTAAAAGAGGTAATTTTTTTGAACGAGTTTAAATAATTTTTTCAAATCATAAATATTTTAATATTATATTTAATACTATTAGTAGTCGTAATTGGTAAATTTATAATATAAACATTTAAACTTTATTATATTTTATATATCTATTTTTTAAGTTTTCATCGATTATAAAATAATTTTATTATGTATATTCAACATTGTATATATATATTTCAATTTATTGCCAATGGTAACATGCTAATTTAATTAGTTGTAACTCTTTACAAATTTCAAATATGATACCTTATGGAATTGCGCTATATAAGTATATTTTAATAAATAATGTTGATCAGGTTTAACTTCATATTCCTTTATAGGTTCTTTATATAATATAAAATCCTCCTCATGGGTTATTTTTTAAAATAAAATAGTATTATTATCTGTATTAACTTATATATTTTTTTAATATTATCTGTATTAATTAATGTATTCACTATCTATAATATTTGTATTAATAAACATGATATTAGATATTTTATGTCGATATATAGGAATCTAAATTAAAATATATTTTACGAAATTTTATAAATTATTTAAACTTCGCGCTCATATAAAGTTTCAAATTTTAATATACAATTCAAATAATTTTATAATTATATATTATAATATTGAATAAATATATATTTGATATGTAATAATTGTATTATATAAACACGATTTACGAATTATTCTATATATAGAGTCTAACAAATATAATACACTAAAAATATACATTTCCTTTTATTTATATTGTTATGAAATAATGTTGGTAAACTATAGTTTTACTATAGCATATATGCTCAAATTCTAGTTATGGCTAAATTCAAAATATAAATTTTAAGTAATATATCACATTAACTATTAATATATCTAGTATAGTTAGTTATTTCAAGTTTATTCCGTATATATTGTATGAATAAATTTTATATTGAAAATAAATATGCATTTTACACATATTTTTACTAGTAAAAGTTCTATTGATATCAATGCAATATCTATATTTAATAATCAACAATGACTACAATTAACATTAACTATACTATGAACCACAAAGACATGAAAATTATAAAAATAAAATTATTTGTAAACAATCTAGCATGTTTCACAGCCTATTTAGCCAATGCCTAAATACAATTATTTGTAAACAATGTGGCATGTTTCACGGTGTCATGAGCAAAATGGGTTGCTGAGCAAAGTGGATCGTTTCACGTGACATAATCTGATTTCATTGTATACATTTATAAATAAATTAATTAAAAATGCTAAACTACAATTAAACAACTAGTAATAATACTGATAAATAAGATATTCTATAATTTATTTTTTTTGTAATATTTAATAAATCTGATGTTATATAAATAAAATGTGGGCGTGCCAATACGAGGTATAGGCGTATCTAGCTCGAAATTCAAATATTTATAGTAATATATTTCAACTTTAAATATTAAAAATGAATAATTATAATATATTAAATGAGGGTTACTATTTTTTAAAAAATAGTTCATTCCTTGAAAATACTCCGTATTGAATCAAATTCAACATTAGAAGAATTTTACAGAGATCGGAAAATGAAATGTATTTTATTAAAAATGATGGTTACTTTGAGAATATATTATATAATGATTGATTTATAAGAATAACTATGATTATATAATAAGTATAGTTAATTTATTAAATATTTAACTACTAATTCATTAATGATATCTTAAAAATATCGATATTTATATTTTATTCAATTTAAAAAAACTAGCTAGTATAATTTTAAGTTGTTTAGAACATCTGCATTTAGTTTGAACTATCTAATACGTCTTCATAATCATTATGTAAACCATATTTCGGCAATACGTTTAGTAAATTGTCAGTCATTTATATTTTTTCATTAATATCATTATCCAGTCAATACATATAATAGTTATAATTCATAAAATGTTTTTCAATTAATAATTTAATCTCAAATAATTATACTAGTATTGATGAAGAGACAGAATGGGGAAGAGAAAATTGTAGTAAGGAATAAAGCTCAGAAAGATGAAATATTAAAAAGTTTTCATTCTAAATCAGGACATTCAGGAATGTATGTTTAAAATATATCAATTTGATAATCTATAATAACAATACTATACTGATTGATGATATACTAATGATATTAATTATATATTAAATAATTATATTAATAATAATAAATCTATAGATTGAGAGTTCCTAATTATTTTGATTTTATTTTAAATTTGATTCCTCATTAAAAATTTTAAATAGAAAAAAGACTTTAGGAAAAATTACTGAAAGATATTTTTGGAAAAGAATGAGGAAAGATGTCGAAGATTATGTTATATTTAAATATTTTGTGTATATATTTCCAAATGTGAAGTATAAATATTTATAAATTAAGATTTTAAACCAATAATTAATAAAAAACCTGAAAATTATTTATTTGAAAAAACAAAAATTAAATAATTGATTTTATAGAAAATAAATGTATTAGTATTATTTGCGGTGCTTATGCTTGCATGGTTAATGATATGACTTAAATATTTAGATTTTAATTCATACTATATTAATAATCATAATGTATAAAAAGTACTAATATTAATATATTACATGTACAGGCGGCAACAGAAATATTAAATATCGAAGAAAATATAATATTAACTCCCTGGATTAACTCAATGAGAATTAATATATTTAATAAATTGACAATATAAAATTGTCTGTCTATTTTATATAAAACATATTCTATTGGTAGTATTTATGAATATATTATATTTCAAAGTGAATTTAATATTTAAAAAAGTACGTAAAAGTACATAAAAAATTATAAAAATTTATTATTTTACAAAATAAATCATGTTTGTAAAATACATGAACAAGAATAAGACCAAAGCAACGAAGCGTGATAGATCCGAGTATTTCATTACGAGTTTACTGAGTAAAACGCAGCATATACTGCTAAAAATGAACCTAATGCACGCAATTTCACGCAATCGTGTATATTTCGATGAAATATTATAATAGTAAATTACAGATGTGTATTCCAAATAACGTATTTTATATTATGAAAACATCTTATGTAATCATAAGGTTATTTGTATAATGAAACGGATAATCTGATATTATTGATCAGATATGCTATTTAAACAGTTATTAATTATTATAATTTTTAAATTATAATGTTTATCTATTATGATTGACATGTTGATATTTATCTGATTGACATCTAGAACATCTGATAAATGAATTTATTTTATTCGGAGTAATGGATAATATACATAATGATGTATTTTTTTTAAAGTAAGATTAAGCATCCACAAATGTATGCATTTTTATATAACCTTATGATACATATATAAAGCAATATATTTTATTTATATGATTATTTTTAATTTATTTAACAGTATACGATAATATAAAATACCTTATTTTCAATGCTATAACCCACTTTGCTCAGCAACCCATTTTGCTCATGACAACGGTGTCATGAGCAAAATGGGTTGCTGAGCAAAGTGGGTTATAGCATTGAAAATAAGGTATTTTATATTATCGTATACTGTTAAATAAATTAAAAATAATCATATAAATAAAATATATTGCTTTATATATGTATCATAAGGTTATATAAAAATGTATACGTTTGTGGATACTTAATCTTACTTTAAAAAAAATACATCATTATGTATATTATCCATTACTCCGAATAAAATAAATTCATTTATCAGATGTTCTAGATGTCAATCAGATAAATATCAACATGTCAATCATAATAGATAAACATTATAATTTAAAAATTATAATAATTAATAATTGTTTAAATAGCATATCTGATCGATAATATCAGATTATCCGTTTCATTATATACAAATAACCTTATGATTACATAGGATGTTTTCATAATATAAAATACGTTATTTGGAATACACATCTGTAATTTACTATTATAATATTTCATCGAAATATACATGATTGCGTGAAATTGCGTGCATTAGGTTCATTCTTAGCAGTATATGCTGCGATTTACTCAGTAAACTCGTAATCAATACTCGGATCTATCACGCTTCGTTGCTTTGGTCTTATTCTTGTTCATGTATTTTACAAACATGATTTATTTTGTAAAATAATAAATTTTGATAATTTTTTATGTACTTATAACTTTTATTTAATCTTTAATATCTTTATTTTAAATATTAAATTCACTTTGAAATATAATATATTCATAACTACTACCAATAGAATATGTTTTATATAAAACAGACAGGCCGAATTTTATATTGTCAATTTATTAAATATATTAATTCTCATTGAGTTAATATTAATCTTTTCTTCGATATTTAATATTTCTGTTGCCGCCTGTACATGTAATATATTAATATTAGTACTTTTTATACATTATGATTATTAATATAGTATGAATTAAAATCTAAATATTTAAGTCATATCATTAACCATGCAAGCATAAGCACCGCAATTGATAGATAATACGGAGAATATTTCGTTGTGCTTTGCTTCTCAATATTGATAGAAAATGATATGTCAACTAAAATATCACTCCAATATTTTCCTTCATAATTATATTTGGATATTCTTGTCTATATTAAAATATATTTCAATTAATTAATATAAATAAGATATATTAATTAACATATATTTTATTTAAATTATTAAATAAAAAAAAACAGAAAATTAAAAATCTCAAACCTCCAATATGCGCTCCAAATAATATCTAAAGCAATTATTATGTAAATGAATATAACAAACAAAAAAATAAATAATAGTTGAATGTATACAATATGTGTTTGTAACTAAAAATGAAATTATTTTAATGTGTTAATTTCAAATAAGTGAAATTATCAGAAAAGAAAATTAAAAATGTATTGAAACTTGGTCAATTTGAGAATAAATCCATTATCAGAAGTTATTTAATATTATTATATATTTAATAAGCATTATTAGTAATTATGCTTATTAAATATATAATAATATTAAATAACTTCTGCTGTTTATTAATTACATGCAAATATCAAAATAATATATCACCTTGACGGTTGCATTTACCCTTTCACACAACGTTTGACAAGTTTGAGGGTGATATGCAGAAGTTATTAATTTTTTACCCCAAATTTCTCCAAAAATTCTTTGTTTAGCTTTGATATTAATACAAACAATGTTAACATTAATAACATTGTTCATAATTATTATTTGTATACATTTATAGTTTATATATAAGTTTAATTTGTGATATAACCTTATTAACAAACTCGGATCCTTGATCTGATAGTAATTTGTGTGGAGCACCATATAGACAAAAGAAAGAATTCAAACACTTTTAATATTGAATACAAAATATAATGAGAATATTGTTAATGCATATAAAAAAGTAGCATATTATAACATATTTGATATGTTATTTTTATATATAATATTATGTATAACTTATGTTATTAAAATATTGAATTATATCATAAATATATCAAAAATAATAATTAAGTTGCCGATATATATTATGAATAGAAGAAACATTAATAACCTCACAATACCTACGGCACATTTATTCCTTAATGGGAACAAAGTAACAAACTTTGTATAATAATCTATGATAGTTAGAATATACACATGTTCATTTCTGTGTGGTGAATAATTAACAATAAATTAAATTAATTATTAAATTATTAAATTAATAATTATTTATTATAACAAAAGTTATATCAATTTATAAAAATATATTAATATATATAAACTTCGAAGGTAGTGGTCCAATTAAATCAATTCCAAACATGTCCCATAGTCCCGTAACTTTAATGGGATGCAATGCAGGAGCAATTGTCTGTACCTTCTCAAACCTCTGACAGGTATCACAACATTTTAGCTAATATTTATGATGGTTTTATAAGTATATTTTTATTATTACTAATACATTTAGTTTCTATAAAATCAATTATTTAATTTTTGTTTTTTCAAATAAATAATTTTCAGGTTTTCTATTAATTATTGGTTTAAAATCTTAATTTATAAATATTTATACTTCACATTTGGAAATATATACACAAAATATTTAAATATAACTTACATAATCTTCGACATCTTTCCTCATTCTTTTCCAAAAATATCTTTCAGTAATTTTTCCTAAAGTCTTTTTTCTATTTAAAATTTTTAATGAGGAATCAAATTTAAAATAAAATCAAAATAATTAGGAACTCTCAATCTATAGATTTATTATTAATAATATAATTATTTAATATATAATTAATATCATTAGTATATCATCAATCAGTATAGTATTGTTATTATAGATTATCAAATTGATATATTTTAAACATACATTCCTGAATGTCCTGATTTAGAATGAAAACTTTTTAATATTTCATCTTTCTGAGCTTTATTCCTTACTACAATTTTCTCTTCCCCATTCTGTCTCTTCATCAATACTAGTATAATTATTTGAGATTAAATTATTAATTGAAAAACATTATATGAATTATAACTATTATATGTATTGACTGGATAATGATACTAATGAAAAAATATAAATGACTGACAATTTACTAAACGTATTGCCGAAATATGGTTTACATAATGATTCTGAAGACGTATCAGATAGTTCAAACTAAATGCAGATGTTCTAAACAACTTAAAATTATACTTAGCTAGTTTTTTTAAATTGAATAAAATATAAATATCGATATTTTTAAGATATCATTAATGAATTAGTAGTTAAATATTTAATAAATTAACTATACTTATTATATAATCATAGTTATTCTTATAAATCAATCATTATATAATATATTCTCAAAGTAACCATCATTTTTAATAAAATACATTTCATTTTCCGATCTCTGTAAAATTCTTCTAATGTTGAATTTGATTCGATACGGAGTATTTTCAAGGAATGAACTATTTTTTAAAAAATAGTAAATCTCATTTAATATATTATAATTATTCATTTTTAATATTTAAAGTTGAAATATATTACTATAAATATTTGAATTTCGAGCTAGATACGCCTATAACTCGTATTGGCACGCCCACATTTTATTTATATAACATCAGATTTATTAAATATTACAAAAAAAATAAATTATAGAATATCTTATTTATCAGTATTATTACTAGTTGTTTAATTGTAGTTTAGCATTTTTAAATAATTTATTTATAAATGTATACAATGAAATCAGATTATGTCACGTGAAACGATCCACTTTGCTCAGCAACCCATTTTGCTCATGACAACGGCCAATCTAGCCAATGCCAAATATATAATAAAATTAAAAAATTTTAAAACTGAATTATTTATTATTATCCATATTCTGCGGTTAGTGTATACATTGTGTGGATCATATGATTCTAAAAGCCAATCAGATAGCTTGAAAAAATAGAAATCATTTTTCAAACATTATTCACATATATATGTGAAGAGGAGATGAGTATGCACCGGGAGGCTATTAAATATACATTATTTTATTCTGCATTTTATAAATTTTATTTGTAATTTTATTTCAAAGTATATGTACTTTTTTGTTATTGAAGTAATCTCTTTGATTTTTTTTCTATATATGCATGTGATATATATCTAAATATATATGCATCTGATATATATTTAAAAATATATAAAATTATAACAAATATATGTCTAAATCTAAATATATATTAGATCTATAATGTAAAAAAGCTCTCTTTTTTATTATACTTATAATTATACAGCATATAGTAAAACAAATTAGGTTGATAGCGCTAGTACTTTTTTAATAAATTATAAATTATAGTCAATTGACTTTACATAAATGTATTATTGCATTATTATATTATTTGTTAAAATGTATTACTTATCCTTACTTATTACAAATAATTGAATTTAATGACACAACAACAGTCAAACTTTTAGACAAAAATCATATGCAAATTTGAAGATATAGATATTCGTTTGAAGAAAATTGAAGATATATTTAGATAAAAATATTAAAAAAATATAATTGATATAAATCTAAATCTGATGATGAGTTTGAAGAATTTTTTAATACTCTCAATGATAATACAAAGTACCTAGAAGTGGTTAATATTTAATTATTTATATACATAAATATATAATTTTATTTATATGTTTATAATACTTTCTAATCAATATCAGATATCAACACTATGCCAAATGAAAGAGGATAATGCAAGGAAGAGCATAACACGTATTCTGAAGAAGCTATGTACGAGGGAAGTGTGGAGTAGATACTCTAGATGCGGCCAGAGAGAATTCATCAGTTTGCAAGACTAAAATTTATGAATGCATGATCAGATCAAAAAAAATGTTCTTAATAAAAAATAATTCACCATATTATTATAAAGATAGTTTATTATAAGAAGGTTCAACAGTATTCAGTCAGTATGGTAGGAAATAGAATAAGAAGGATTTAACAGTATTCAGTCAGAAAGGTAGGAAATAGAATAAGAAATTTCAACAGTATTCAGTCAGAATGGTAGGAAATAGAATAAGAAAGTTCAACAGTATTCAGTCAGAAAGGTAGGAAATAGAATAAGAAATTTCAACAGTATTTAGTCAGTATGGTAGGAAATAGAATAAGAAAGTTCATCAGTATTCAGTCAGAAAGGTAGGAAATAGAATAAGAAAGTTCAACAGTATTCAGTCAGTATGGTAGGAAATAGAATAAGAAAGTTCAACAGTATTCAGTCAGAATGGTAGGAAATAGAATAAGAAAGTTCAACAGTATTCAGTCAGAATGGTAGGAAATAGAATAAGAAAGTTCAACAGTATTCAGTCAGAATGATAGGAAATAGAAAGTTCAATAGTATTCAGTCAGAAAGGTAGGAAATAGAATAAGAAAGTTCAACAGTATTCAGTCAGAAAGGTAGGAAATAGAATAAGAAAGTTCAACAGTATTCAGTCAGAAAGGTAGGAAATAGAATAAGAAAGTTCAACAGTATTCAGTCAGAAAGGTAGGAAATAGAATAAAAGAGATTTAGTAAAAAACTTTTATTTAAAATAATTTCAACGATAATGCCTAGGAATCAGTTATTCGTTACTTCACGATTCTATCTTTTTGGTCGAAAATAACATTGTAGACGTCATCGTATGTTTCTGTGAAATGAACCTCGATGCCATCGGTGATAAAGTCTTGGAGGTCGCCGTAATCTTTCTTGTTCTCGAAAGGTAATAGTATACAATCGACTCCAGCACGCTTCGCCTACAAATGTGTGATAGCAGTCAATGGAGATATACTGTGGGCTAGGTTAATAACATACAATGGATTTTTGTTTATAAAATAAAAAGATAAGATAATACATATAAAATGTATAGATATATTAAATTAAACTTTTAGGTTTAATAAAATATTTATTTTATTTTAAAAAGTGTTTAGTAATAAAAATTTTAAATAGTGTTCATTTTTTATACACTACCATTATAACAACTTTCACATTATGCTTAAGCATACCTATTCATGCTCACATCATTCCTTCACTACATAAGCGTACGCTAACCGCAATGCACTTCTCCTTGATGCCTCCGACTGGAAGGACCTTACCGGTCAGCGATATTTCTCCAGTCATTGCGACGTTCTGTCGAATCGGTCGGTCAAGCGCTAAAGACACCAGAGCGCTTACCAATGTGCACCCAGCACTAGGACCATCCTTAGGTGTAGCCCCCTAGTTTGTATGAGGTTAAGCTAATATTTTATAGTAATTGAAAATTTAAATTAATATTTCTAAAATAATATCTTTATTTAAAATTTCATATTTATATTAATATAATATATTATATAATATATATAATATATTTTACTATTTTACTAATAGATAATTTTATTTTAATTGAATTTGATATAACAATATCAGATCCCGTTATGATATTATTATTAAGAATTATTGAATATTATTATAGATTTAATTAATTAGTTGGTTTACCAAATATTTTATTATAACAATTTTTTTTTGGAAATTTACAGTTTATTAAAAATCATTAACAACTATTTAAAAAACATGATTGAAGATTAATATTTTGAATCAGTTATTAAGTAATTAAGTGGTGAATTTTGATTTCTTGTTATTTTGAAATTTTGATTCATAAAATTGTCAATATTTTACAATTTGAAATGATAGACCATAATTTTTAAAGGACAGTAAATATTTGCTTAGTAATAGATATGGAGAAGAGTTTTTTTTATTGATTAAAAATTAAAAATTTATTTTGTATACTATATTATATTATATATATATATATATATATATATATATATATATATACTTTATACTTTATATGATTATGGCATAGTTATAAGGTAATTTTTATAATATAATTTCTTTAGTTTAATTAATGTACCTATATATTATTAGCTATATATTATGTATCTATTCTGAAAATTAAATAAAGATTCATCAAGCAGTTCAAAATATGAACCTCATAATAATACCACCCTCTATAAAAAAACAAAACATTATTCTGAGATATCAACATCTAAGGTGTGACTAATGAAAGAAAAGAAAACATTTATGAGCAAATAAAATGCTTTCATTTCATTGGCTGTAACTCATACATAGTGGCAAGGTATTATATAAATACGAACACATTTATAATCTTTAATAAATTTTATCATTATTAAATCAATTTGAATACAATTCATAAATTATAATAATATAAACCGTATTATTCCAAAAATTAATTTACAAGCTATATAGCTATATAAATATATATTTATATTGTATATCTTAAATATTCAATATTACTTTCTTTCAACGTTTTATAAGATATGAGATATTTTAACGAAAATAAATTCAATTTAATATTTTACTAACAAAAAAAAATGTAATTAAATGTTTCATTACCACTTTAATAGATTTTATGAAAATAATGATTACATATTATTGAAAACTATGATATTAAAATAAGTTTGCAGAATCAATTACCTTACATTTATTGCATAGATTTTAGGTGCCACCCAACATATATGTCAGCTGTCCATGTTCTAATAAGCTAACCTCTGGAACGTGCACGTGAATCTCTGTATTCTGCAGCATGTGATTCTCGGGGAACTTGTTATGCATCACAGAACGTGCCACCGTGTATGCAATACTACAACTCTCTTTCATCACATCGCCTAGGTTACCGGTGATCTGAGAGTATGGAATGGAGGAATGTAGTAAAGTTCTCCGGGACTATCTAATCAGCTTTCCAAGAAAATAAAAATACATTCTATAGTAAAATAAATAGTAATTTCATTTACTATTTATAGCATAGTTGAAATGTAGATTATTTTTATTATTTTAGTATTAATTAGTATTAATCATTTACAATATTAATTTTGTTATAGTAAATAATAACTGTTTTTAATTGTATTGTGAGTTTTGATAATGTATTCAGTA
The DNA here is from genome assembly GCA_964035775.1 of Osedax frankpressi. NCBI lineage: Eukaryota > Metazoa > Annelida > Polychaeta > Sabellida > Siboglinidae > Osedax > Osedax frankpressi. The sequence goes on from OZ038312.1 coordinate 22,663,587, forward strand.
GAGCATTCATATTCATAACAATATTTTCGAATATAAACATTATTAAAAATTGTTAATAAAACATTTAAATAAGATTGATTTAAAATATCAAAAATTATTATACTTACATGTCCAAACTCTTCTTTAAACCTTAACTAACTTTTATATTACCATGGGAACGTTTTGATTTGTCACTTTTTAATTCATTCTCATTTGTCAACCACTCCCTTACTGTAGTCTCAATGTAAAGAGTTGACCCACCTATATCAAATCAATAGAGAAAGAGAAGTTGAGAGGAAGATGGAGATGGAGAGGGAGATGGAGAGGGAGAGAGAGAGGGAGTGTTAGAGGGGGAGGGAGAGGGAGAGGGAGAGGGAAAGGGAAAGGGAGTGAGAGGGAGAGGGAGTGTGAGAGGGAGTGGGAGAGGGAGAGAGGGAGGGAGAGGGAGTGAGAGAGGGAGGGAGAGTGAAAGGGAGAGGGAAAGGGAGTGTGAGAGGGAGAGGGAAAGGGAGTGGGAATGTGAGAGGGAGAGGGAGTGTGAGAGGGAGAGGTAGAGGGAGAGGGAGTGGGAGAGGGAGAGGGAGAGAGGGAGGGAGAGGGAAAGGGAGTGTGAGGGAAAGGGAGTGTGAGAGGGAGAGAGAGAGAGGGAGAGATATAGAGAGGATGGGAAGGATTGATGGATAGTGAGAGAGTTTGAAAGAAAGAGAGAAATTGAGAGAAGAGTGAGAGAGAGTGAGAGAAGAGTTGTACCCTAACCCATAGCTGTCCAGGCAAGACCCATGACCACACCAGGTGGTGTAATGTCGTAAAGTCTATCACTAGTAAAAATAGGTTTACCGACATAATCATTCAAGTTGTCAACAGTGATGTTAATTAGTGAAGTTTGTTTTTCATCAATGATCTTCAATGCAGCTTTACGGAATACCTAATTGTAGTTTTAAATGTTAACAGAGTCTAGCCGAAATGTCTATTTCTATATACATACATTTCTATTTACATACATTTCTATTTACATACATTTCTATTTACATACATTTCTATACATTATTATCTATCTAGGTTAGAATAATTTTTTTTGAAACACCTTAAAATTAATTTTTTTAATATTTAGATTTTATTTTATACCTTACACTCACATCTTCGCACATTTACACCCTACACACTTCACATCTTCACACACTCATAGGTTCACACCTTCAGTAACACCACAATTCGCATACCCCCACCGTAACCTTGCAACGAGTTACCACTCCTCGAATGAATTTGACGGCCCTACAATAATTATAAACCCCACTAACCCACAGTGGTGCAGCTCCACACTAACTTTTTCGATTTGCTTCTGTAGATGGCGTACCCCACTCTCGCGACAATACGACTTAATCAGGAAATTCATGGCCGCTCTGTCCACATTAATTTGGTCAGTAGTGACTCCGCTGTTTTTGTGAGCATTGGGTACCAGGTAGCGCTGTTGGGAGGTAGGGTCAACGAGGTCACGTTTAAGAACTCTAGATTTGATCTGCATATTATAATAAACACCAATATAAATGTCGTTCGATTTCATTACATTCAAAGCAAGACGACAATTGTCTCTCATATTGATTTTAATTATAATATATTAAATAAATATATTATAATTATAATATATTAAATAAATATATTATAATTATTATATATAAATAAATATATTATAATTATTATATATAAATAAATATATTATAATTATAATATATTAAATAAATATATTATAATTATAATATTAAATAAATATATTATAATTATAATATTAAATAAATACATGTAAACAATACATGCCAATAATGCCCACTCTCTAATCTACACTCTAACCTACATACTTTATTATGCAAACCCTTAACCCCTCTCCTCAGCGGTATGTTATCTGACCTCTGCAATGGCCAGTTTCTCTTCTGCCACATAACCACTGACGTCAATCATCTCCATGCGATCGCGTAGAGGGTCTGGGATAGTGTCCAGAACATTTGCAGTGCAAATAAACAGTACCTTTATGGTCAGATGACGATCAGCGTATTATACAAGTAATATAGATATACTGTACAAGCAGTTTAGATATACTGTACAAGTAGTGTAGATATACTGTACAATTAGTGTAGAGTTACTGTACATTGTACAATGTACAAGCAAGTAGATTAAAGGTGAATGAATACAATTTTAAAATAAAAATAATAAAGTCATTTATGAATTATATACTATATATTATATACTGATTACTATATACTATATACTGTATTACTATATACTATATACTGATTACTATATACTATATTACTATATACTGATTACTATATACTATATACTGTATTACTATATAATATTATAAAGTATTGTAGGAAATCAACTAAAATGAAAAACTGTAAAAATTTACATTTCTATCAATTTTCTAGTAAAGATTTATCGAGCAATTCAAAGTAAGGTTGAGAAGTAGGGATGAGAAGTAGGTTTGAGAAGTAGGCCTGTAGGGTTGAGAAGTAGGTTTGAAAAGTAGGCCTGTAGGGTTGAGAAGTAGGTCTGTAGGTTTGAGAAGTAGGCCTATAGGGTTGAGAAGTAGGTCTGTAGAGTTGAGAAGTAGGTTTAAGAAGTAGGTATGTAGGTTTGAGAAGTAGGTTTGAGAAGTAGGCCTGCAAGGTTGAGAAGTAGGTCGGTAGGGTTGAAAAGTAGGTCTGTAAGGATAGGCGTACAAAATGAATATAACCGGACCTTTGACAAGTCCACAGACACATCGAGGTAGTGGTCGAGGAAATTGTTATTCTGTTCTGGGTCGAGCAGCTCGAGAAGAGCAGAGGCGGGGTCACCTAGAGATTCAAGAAGTAGTAGCAAGTAGAGTGGGTACCATTAGTATTCGATGACGTGCATATCATTCACGATTTTCATCGTAACCAATGAATTTAGGAATTTATCTGTACATTGGATGTCCGTAATACTGTGACCACCTATATCTCTTTCACTCGCATGCATGGGGGGTGAGGGCGAGGATATAACCTTGATGACCTTTGCCCATCTTGTCTACTTCATCTATGAGCACCAGGGGATTCTCAGTCTTTGTCTTCTTCAGGCATTGTATGGCTTTGCCGGGCATGGCTCCAACGTATGTTCGTCTATATTGTTAAGAGTGAGGGTAGGTAGGATTATTTGTGAACCGCAGAGAACTAAAGATTTTAAAAATTTCGTTAAACCTATGACCCTTGATCTCTGCGACATCAGTCATGCCCCCTACACTGAAGCGGTAGTACTCCCTGTTCAGGGCTCTGGCGATACTCTTCGCAATCGACGTTTTACCAACACCCGGAGCTCCGTAGAAACATAGAATCTTGCCCTGCGTGCTGCCTTTCAATTGGCTGACAGCGATGAATTCCTGATGGAGCATGGCGCGGGAGTGGTACTGAGGCGTGGGAGTGGTACTGAGGTGTGGGAGTGGTACTGAGGTGTAGGAGTGGTGCTAGACGTGAGAGTGCTGAGGTGTGAGACTGGTGCTACGAAGGTGTGAGAGTGGTACTGAGGTGTGAGAGTGGTACTGAGGCGTGGGAGTGGTACTGAGGCGTGGGAGTGGTACTGAGGTGTGGGAGTGGTACTGAGGTGTGGGAGTGGTACTATGGTGTGGGAGTGGTACTGAGGCGTGGGAGTGGTACTGAGGTGTGGGAGTGGTGCCATGAGGTGTGAGAGTGGAGCTACGAGGCGTGAGAGAAATGGATGTGGGTGGCGGGGAGCAGGGTATGAGAGGTGGGGTTTGGGGTAAGCAAAATACTGCGCCTTAGAGTGATGGGATAAGGATTGAAGATTGAGGAGTGGGGCTGAAGGAGGACGTGTGGGGGATAATGAGTTTGGAGTGGAATAGGGAATCATGGAAGTATACGGTAACAAAATACCGGATAAGTTTATTCTAGTAAGTTATTGGAATTTAGGAGATGTTTAGGGAAGTAGGATTAGAAGTGGAAGAGATATTGTAAAGGAGATATTTCGCAAGTAAATCTATGTAATCGCATGTCACTCCACTGTCACCACCAAACCAGAATGCGATCCTTGACGTCCTTCATGCCGTAATGGTCTTCTTCCAAAACCTCGCGGGCTCGGCTCATGTCAAGGTTTTCATCGGAAAACTTGCCCCAAGGCATTTGTGTCAACCAATCCAAGTAGTTACGCGTGACGCTATCAAAAGAAAATACAAGTAAGCGAAGATGTAAACCGCTAATTCTTATTTAGTATGTATCTATTTGAAGTAAGAGGAAAGTGCATGCAGATGCTAATGCTACAAATCGTAAGAAAATCTCTAAGGCATGTTGGTACCAACTTGAATTCCGACGAATGGTTGTCGAGGAACGCCAGTTTGTTGAGTTCTTCGTCGATTACAGTCATCACGTGTTCCGGAACTGTCAAATCCTTTAGCTTTTCGCGGAATTTATCACCTGCATTCGAAGGTCGAGGTAAATGCTGGCTAGTGGTTTGAAACTAGTTACTTTCCAATAGTAATTACATAATATGCAAAAATTCATATATATATTGAAATAAACATGTTATTTTAATATAGGAATAGGAATATATCTTTTTATAATTATATAATATTACATAATCTACCATTATTAATTGCCTGAATTTAAAGAACTAGCATAGAAAACAATATAGAACGCATAAAAAGTTCATTTAATAGATAAATATATATTTATTAAATTGATAAATTGATTTACTTTAACTAAATGATTTTTATTAGAATAAAATCATCTTTAACTCGACGAGAATGCATTCAAATAAACCAATGGCATCTTTATCATCCTTCTCCATTCCCAACTCCTTCTTGATGATCTTCAACTGTTCGTGCAACATATACTTACGGTGTTGTTGCTTAACCTTATTCTCCACCTAAAGGTTTGGGCTTTAGAGGTCAGGTGAGGTCATGAATTTTAGATCAGTATCGGATAAGAAATTAGGGATTTAGTCCTGGAGTTATTCATTTGAGTTATTGAGAAGGCTATTTATTGATTTATTATTAAATCAGGTGTAATATTATCTTACAATATTAAACTGCATCAATTTCATCTGTTAAATCGGTTAATAATATAGATATAGTAAATCATTAACGAAAGATAAGTAAGATTTTAAAGTAAGTTTTTATTAGTACAGATTTTATCTTTAGAAAAATAATAAACCACACAGAATGCCTCCTGAATCTCTAACCTCCTTGCCGATTTTCTGTTGGAGTTTACCAAGTTCAAATTCCTTTTTCAATAATGATAAAGCCAACATCAATCTCTCAGGTATCTACAATTAAAAATACACTATATTCAGAAATATAAATATTAAATTAAATTGTAAATTGTTTTATATATAAATAATTAAAAATGGTTTAAATAATTTGAAAATGACGTTGTACATTATAAGTGGGTGACAGTCCTTTAGAAGTAGGTATGGTAGTCTTTTAGAAGTGGGAGTTGTGGTCCTTAAGAAGTAGGTGTGGCATGAGTTATTACCAAAAATGTAAGTATGAATAAAATTGTTGATCTTATATTTACAAATATCCAAATACAATCATAGGACAATATTTCATGTTTGTATTGATAAACATAATGTAGATGCTCTAAAGTAAATGTATTCTTTATTAATACAATATTAGATAATTATGCTATATATATTATAATATATTACACCATTATAATTATTATTTTATAATATGATACATCATCAATGTTGATGAGAATATTACATGAAATTGATATATTATGCAGGTAATCAGGTGTAATTGTATATATAGATATTTATATAGCAGTGATATGAAAATATTTTTGTTTACTAAATATTCAAAATATATATTAATAAAATCCAATATTTGTGATTATTATTACAAATAATTTATTAATATTATTGTATAATATATAATTATTATTATATATACCATATACTTATATACTTACCATATACTTACCATATACTTATATACTTATAATTATTATAATATACCATATAATTATATTAATATCCAATAGTTACTTTCCTATTTATAATTATTAACTATAATTTCATAATGTATCATTTTTTCTTGACAACATTTCTATTTTTAATAATAATTAGTAATAATATGGCTAAAGAGACTAAAAAGAATATGATAGGTAATACATATTCAATTGACAATGAATATTGGATTTATTAATGGGCTAAGATCGAAAATTAATATAAAAACAATATAATATATGTATTAACATAATTAACTTAAGTTAAGCTAATGATTTTTTAAATAAATTATACAAAATATTTAATAAATTATTCAATAATTTGAAAAACTGTAATTATTGAATATTCAAGTATCAAATAATTTAATTTAGATTAGAATTTAGATATAAACTTTGAATAAAATCTAGTATAATTATTAAATTAAATAAGTTATTACATACGTTCGTCTCTTCTAGGACTTTCTGTAATTCATCTGAGTCTGCACCGGTGAGGGCAGCTCCTGGAGTCGATGAAAATAGGGAGAAGGTAGGAGGTAGAAAGAAAATAGGGTAGAAAATAAGGTAGAAAATATAATTTTGTTTCTAAATCAGCCTTAAGAAATTTAATATATTTATTTGTAAAAATGTCAATTTCACACCTAAAATAAATATACTGAATTTGTAATTTTATATACCACATTTAACTTAGATGTATATACCAACCCAAATCACTTAAATAGACAGGGTTATCAATTATTCTGTGACCTCCTTGAATAATCTGGGCCACAGTTTCCCTATGAAATAGTATTACATAATAATTGAGTAACCAAATATAATAATTTATATTGAAATATTTAAGATACTATAAAAAATTACATCACACTCGGTGAAAGCCAGTCATTACTTATATTTAGGAATTCGTCATTCATTCATTCATACATTCATTTTGCATAGAATCTACTAGTTCCAATGAAATGCAAATTTAATTTTGTATATAAATAATTTTTACAAGTATCAAATCTAAGTTTTTACTTCAAAAATTATTATATCTGCTAATGAGGTCAAATGAAATTTAAATGTTTAGAAAAATTAATTTAATTTAAAATTTAATAAATAAACAAAGATAATTTATATAAATTATTATTATTAATTTTAAATTGATGCTATCAAGAAAATTACCCAATCATTAATCATTTGTAAATATACTAAAAATTAAAATGTAAATATAAATATAAAAATAAATAATATCAATAAATTAAGATTTACACTAAAGTTAAAAGAAATCATTTAGCAAAGTAAGAAAAAATAATTAAAACAATAAAATATTAAATTGATAAGATAAAAATATACATTGTAAATCAATAGGATGAAAAAAAGTAAAATTAGATTTAAGTAATAGTACATTTGTTAAAATATTACTATTATTAAAATATTTTAATAGTTGAGATATGTCGTGAGTTATGAAAAGTATATTTCATTATGATTTGATAAGTTTATTTTTGTTAAATTTGAAAAAGAAAGTAATTAAGGAATTTAGGAAAAAGAAAAAATATGAAGATTTTGAAAATTATAAAATTATAAATTAAATATGATTGATAAATTTAAATGAATAATATACTAAAAAAGAAAGAAAAAAAGTAGAAATGTTATTAAGTTTTACCGATAAGAATATTTATAAGAACATATTTAATACAAAATATAATTTCTTAATTCATTTCAGTGGGCAATCTATTTATAAAGGTTATTATAAATCGCGACAGTTAGGATGCAAGGGAAAGTGTTGGAAATTCAAAATTAATAATTATTTCAGAATATGTCATATAATAATCAAATTTCACATTCAGATATTAAATAACTTTTATTGAATCTGAGAATCAATTGATATTCTAATACAAAATTATAATGTAATATACTCAAAATGATTTATATTTTATAGAATTATTAAATTATTTTCCAAGAAGATTATTTTCCAAGATGATACATACTTAAATTAGCATAAGCATTTTCAGTATTTTTTTACCAATTATTGTATTTATCCATGTGTTATTCAAAAGAAATGTAGAAATTATATATTAATTAGAATAAATTTAATGAAAAAGATATCATTTTCAATTTTGTTCACTAAATTTGCCTTTTATATTATGTATTAATAATAATAATTGTTTGTATTAATATTATGTATTATGTAATGATACTTATAAAAATGATTTTTATTTCAGCCTTTATTATTCTGAATGACAAAAATAAAATAGCTATATTTAATTTACAAATAACACAAGTTATTATGAATATTAAAGTAAATGATTTAATGTATTCATAGAAATTTAAGTATATACATATTATAATATTATTGAATATAATATGATTATATTCAATAATATGATATTTATATAGAAATACTACATTAATAATAATTCTATACAAATAAAAATTTAATTTAATTGATTGAATTATAAAGATATATTTTTTAATATTTTTTTGCATAATATTTATTGCATCATTATTTAGTTACATGTTCGTAAGAATTAATCACACTTAACCTACAAATTTAATATGACCACAAATCGAAATCAATCACACAAATTATTGTGCGCCGGATAAATGAATACAAATATTATGTAAGCAATCGAATTGCAATCACAAAACAATACCAACCTGTACAAAGGATTCATTGAAATGATATCTCGAATTGTCTTCACTACCTCAGCGGTGAGAGCCTGTAAAGTGAAGCAAGGCATTGTAGGTGGAGTGGTGTAGGAGGGTAGTGAGGAGGGTAGTGAGGAGGGTAGTGAGGAGGGTAGTGAGGAGGGTAGTGAGGAGGGTAGTGAGGAGGGTAGTGAGGAGGGTAGTGAGGAGGGTAGTGAGGAGGGTAGTGAGGAGGGTAGTGAGGAGGGTAGAGAAGAGGGTAGTGAGGAGGGTAGTGAGGAGGGTAGTGAGGAGGGTAGTGAGGAGGGTAGTGAGGAGGGTAGTGAGGAGGGTAGTGAGGAGGGTAGTGAGGAGGATAGTGAGGAGGGTAGTGAGGAGGGTAGTAAGGAGGGTAGTGAGGAGGGTAGTGAGGGGGGTAGTGAGGGGGGTAGTGAGGAGGGTAGTGAGGAGGGTAGTGAGGAGGGTAGTGAGGAGGGTAGTGAGGAGGGTAGTGAGGAGGGTAGTGAGGAGGTAGTGAGGAGGGTAGTGAGGAGGGTAGTGAGGAGGGTAGTGAGGAGGGTAGTGAGGAGGGTAGTGAGGAGGGTAGTGAGGAGGGTAGTGAGGAGGGTAGTGAGGAGGGTAGTGAGGAGGGTAGTGAGGAGTGGTGTAGGAGGGTAGTGAGGAGTGGTGTAGGAGGGTAGTGAGGAGGGTAGTGAGGAGGGTAGTGAGGAGGGTAGTGAGGAGGGTAGTGAGGAGGGTAGTGAGGAGGGTAGTGAGGAGGGTAGTGAGGAGGGTAGTGAGGAGGGTGGTGAGGAGGGTAGTGAGGAGGGTAGTGAGGAGGGTAGTGAGGAGTGGTGTAGGGGGGTAGTGAGGAGGGTTATGAGGAGGGTAATGAGGAGGGTAGTGAGGAGGGTAGTGAGGAGGGTAGTGAGGAGGGTAGTGAGGAGGGTAGTGAGGAGGGTAGTGAGGAGGGTAGTGAGGAGGGTAGTGAGGAGGGTAGTGAGGAGGGTAGTGAGGAGGGTAGTGAGGAGGGTAGTGAGGAGGGTAGTGAGGAGGGTAGTGAGGAGGGTAGTGAAGAGGGTAGTGAGGAGGGTAGTGAGGAGGGTAGTGAGGAGGGTAGTGAGGAGGGTAGTGAGGAGGGTTGTGAGGAGGGTTGTGAGGAGGGTGGTGAGGAGGGTGGTGAGGAGGGTAGTGAGGAGTGGTGTAGGAGAGTAGTGAGGAGGGTAGTGAGGAGGGTAGTGAGGAGGGTAGTGAGGAGTGGTGTAGGAGAGTAGTGAGGAGGGTAGTGAGGAGGGTAGTGAGGAGGGTAGTGAGGAGGGTAGTGAGGAGGGTAGTGAGGAGGGTAGTGAGGAAGGCAGTGAGTAGGGTAGTGAGGAAGGTAGTGAGTAGGGTAGTGAGGAGGGTAGTGAGGAGGGTAGTGAGGAGGGTAGTGAGGAGTGTAGTGAGGAGGGTAGTGAGGAGGGTAGTGAAGAGGGTAGTGAGGAGGGTAGTGAGGAGGGTAGTGAGGAGGGTAGTGAGGAGGGTAGTGAGGAGGGTAGTGAGGAGGGTAGTGAGGAGGGTGGTGAGGAGGGTGGTGAGGAGGGTAGTGAGGAGGGTAGTGAGGAGGGTAGTGAGGAGGGTAGTGAGGAGGGTGGTGTAGGAGGGTAGTGGGGAGGGTTGTGAGGAGGGTGGTGAGGAGGGTGGTGAGGAGGGTTGTGTTGGTGGATTAGTGTAGGTGGTGTAGTGTAGGTGGTGTAGTGAAGGAATGCGGGCCGAAGAGTATCTAATTTAATGGAACATCTCAATGTGGGTAGGTGATCATATATATAATGATATATATACTGATACTAGAGAAATGGAAATTATGAAGCAATCTCAATGACGTCATACTGATTATGCAATCACGTTTATATGATATTAATGGAGAGGTAGACAACTATGACTAATCATATCGATGATGTAATCACAATAAAGCTACTTTGCCTAGACATGACCTTGACTTCCTCATTAGACTTGAATGGCAGGTGTTTCACATTCTCCACCTTGGCAATCAGAATTTTCACAATGCTGTCGGGGATGGCTTTGAAGTCATCTTTGTTAATAATCGGATCTTCCTGAAGGGGTTGGGATGTTAAAAGGGGAGTCTCTTACATTGTTTATTACATTTTAACTTGTAATAATAAAACAATAATATAATAAAAACGATATAAAAAGATAGAAATGATATGCAGTTCTAAAAAATATAAACAAAATATATATAAAAAGTAATAATTATATTAAAATTAATATTTTAGTAATTTTTTAAAAGTATGAATATTTTAAATTTTGTATTCACTTTCAAAATAATTTCATAATATAGGACCCAATATAACTTGGTTATTAGATCTATAATGATTACACTATCTATTACACTGTTTATTACACTGTCTAATACATTGTCTATTATATTGTCTATTATATTATCTATTATATTGTCTATTATATTATCTATTACATTATCTATTACACTTTCTATTACATTACTCATGATGTTGTCTATCATATCATGAATAAGGTAAGATTTACCTGGTAAGGTATATTGCATATCTTATGTCAAACAATGGCCGCTAAGTGATATTCTTGTATACAATATCGTTCATGATTTCTTTGAGATATCATGACATTTTTATTTATTTTTATATTTAAATATTAAATGATGGACTTTTACAATTAGTTATCCAAAATAATAAAATAATCAATAAACACAGATCTAATATTATTTAGATAATTATCTTATCTATTTAAATACAAACATTTTTTCAAAGATCATTTCAAAGGTATATTACACATGCAAAGATTTTAGAACTACCTCGAGTATCGAGGGGATCTCAAAAGATCGAGATTTTCTGAGTCGGCCATTTTTGTTTCGCTTGACCTTAGAGACCGGTTTAGAGTCTAAAACTACAGGAGTGTAATCGCTGTTCTCTGGAAGGACATCTGTGATCCTGATCCTGAAAAGTGTATATGGGAGTATAGGTAAACATGAGTGGTTAGGTGTTTGTGTTTGTATATATTAGCCAAGGACATGCAAACTTTTATGAAATTTGAAATATTAGTTGAAAATTATTTATATTTATAGTAGATATATATAAATATATATATATATTAATGTATATAAATATATTAAGGCAGAGATTTTTATAATTGTGATTTAAAGTCAATTATATTATAAATATAGCATTGGCTAGTAGTGATGAAATAAGAAAGTTATAATTAATAAAGTGATATGTAAATAGTGTGCATTGAATAAATATTAGACAACAAATTCTTAATCAAAATTTCCACTTAAAGGAATATGTAAATCGCAGTTTTTTATTTCTAAAAAACGTAAAACACTAATTTTGTAGTTGTATTTAAATAAGTTAAATAGATATCCTAATTAAATTTGATATTTTTAAATGAATATAGAAAACAATTAAAATTAAATTACTTATTAATTTAATTTTGAAAGATAGAAAATTGAACTTTGATAGGATATGTGATCATTAATAAAAACCAATCATTTATCAATTTGAAATTTATTAAATAAAGGAGTGAATTAATATATAATTAATATGTAATTAATATATATGCCATGAATATTTATTTGCATCCTAAATAATGAAATAAATGTAAATGCAAAATGCCAATAGCAAATGCAATATGTACAATTTTATCTATAAAAAATAACAATTATAGCAAAAGATAAGTAATACATTATGGAATTTTTGTAGCTACTGATTACAGGCTTATCTCAGTCGTTGTATTCCATAGAAGTCTTTGAGTGAAGTACTGTCAACATTTACTATTATAAATATATAAACGTATTTATATTTATAATGTGTTCAGTACATATTGCACAGTATTTATGAGAATAGAGCAAATAAACTCTAGGAAGATAATATATTATCCGTAGTTTATTATATATTATCTCATGATTAATTATATTATATATAGTTATAAAATAAAATACATAGTATAATACTAGTAATAGTACATAACGTTATAACATTTATCATAATAATAATATACTAGTTATAGTAGAACATTTATCGATATTAAATATATTAAAATAACTTAAAATACACTAATATAAATATGTGTATTTACTGATGTCGAATAAATTATTATATATGTTATTTATAATAGGATATAAAATATATTATATTCAGTATATCATATAAATGTGGTTCTAAGATCAGCTCAATAGGTCACTACGTTTTATTAATATATATAAACTATTAATAACTTTTTATAAATATATTATTTATAAAATTAAATTGATTTAAGATATTTTGTATTGAATATATGCAATGCAAATTTTAAAAAGACAAAATTTAATATATATAATATGTAAATAACAACGTACATTGATCTTTAATTTGCAAATATGTTATCATCATAACATAGATAAAATAACTTAATAAACAATGAATTAAAATAATGAACATATTAGAATTATAGTCATTGTTTATTAATTATTAAAATGTAATATTTAAACTGACTCAAGTTAAATATATAAAATTTAAATTGTTGATTTGTAAATTAATATTATTTTAATAGAAATATAATAATAAAATTGTCATGAAATTCACTTCTCATTCAAATATATATATATATATATATATATATATATATAAATCTTATACAAGTAAGAGATATACTGTAAGGTGGTGAGACCTCTTCACCTAATATTACGGTGAATGATTAATAGTATTAGTTGGATGGATAAGGTATGGATGCGAGGTTGGAGGCAATGCAACTAACCTGCGGTGACCCATGACAATCATACGTAGTTTATCTCCCAAATCCTGCATTTCGTGTATTTGTACAAACGTACCTACATCGTAGATTTCATCCATATGTGTCACCACCTCCGACTCATTTCTGGGGTGGGGTGGAGGTGATGCGGGGTAAAGTGTAAGCCACGGGAGGTTGGTTCAGGGTTGGTGCGGTCTAGTAGGTAAACTTTAGTACATTTTTCAACTTTATATTTTATATACACACATATTTTACATAATTGTTTATATTTTGTATTATATTTGTATACATATTTATAGACAATTAATTATAAATATGGACTATTAACAATTTAATTTTTATATGAGACGCATAGAATAATAATAATAATATAATTAAATATTTCACATAGAACAGATAGGAGCAATAATTAAATTTAAAAAATATTACATTAATAAAGATGATGTAATTAAATATGAGTTATGTATGATATATTTCTGCTTAAAAATAACAATTTATATTTTTAGTAATACTTTCTAAAAATATTCAAGATATACAAAAATATATATTTATATTCAGAACTTTATTAAAAAAATATAATAAATATTTGCCAACATTATAAATTATATTTCAAATTATCCAAAAAAAAATAGTTAAAATATGTTAAACTAGTTTTTAAAATTTTTATTAAATTATAAAAAAATCTACTATTTTTTGATCTCTATATTTTATTTATATGAAAGAGAATTATAATGAATATCATATTCATTTTTTATAAAAACAAATTCATTTTTCTAAATATATTATAAAATAATTGTTTATATTTTTTATTATATTTGTATACATATTTATAGACAATTAATTATAAATATGGACTATTAACCTATATGTTTATTTATACATATATAGTTTACTATCTATAACAAACTATATTGTTATATATATTTATAATTAGTTCCAATTAATTCTAGAAATTTTGATTACAGCAAAATATTTATATTTATATAAAATAGTACATAGAATAATTACATGAACTGGTTTCTTGGATAATTTACACTTTAATTGTCATAATATATACTAAATATTATTTTAATAAATAGTCAATATGTATCTTATAATAAAATATAATGTATAACAATTTATATAATATTTTATTATAAGATTAATAAATCGTTGGATATATAAATTATAAAATGTATGTATATAGTATGTAATATTATCAATATAAGTGGCGAGAAAATGATTGTAATGATACTATTTAGTTACACCCACATATCTAATTCCATTGTTTATTACATATTACATAATATTATATTAAATATATTATTAAAATGTATTCAATATATATTTTTTAATAATAAATATTTTAATTTAAATATAATATATTTGTATTATCTCAAGTGTATAAATTACCTGCATTTTACTATAATGTATAAAAGATAAGTGACCAGTTATTTTGGGTACTATCATTAATTACAATTATATAATAATATGAATTTTTAAGTGGTTAAAAATGTAGAATATTTTTCAAATTAATTTGAATTATCTTTCATAAAATAATTAATATATATAAAATAAAATAAATTAATTAAAATATATAACAATATTATTGTACCTCATCAAATTTTGTTTATTTTGATTATTTATTATTTTTAGTGAATATGTTGCTTAAATTCTGATTATTGATTAATTTTGATTATTCATTTAAAAAATATATAATATTTATAAATATAGATTTTTAAAATGGCATAAATAATACAAGCAATAAAAATATATTTATTTTTTACTATAATTCTACTAATATGATATCTAGAAATATTTTGAAAATATTTTTGAAAAATATCCAGGGGAGGTATGTTGAGAGGTAATATGGTGATGTATACAGGAATGAAGTAGGGTATGGGAATGAGGTAGGATATGGGAATTAAGTAGGATATGGGAATGAAGTAGGATATGGGAATGAAGTAGGATATGGGAATGAAGTAGGATATGGGAATGAAGTAGGATATGGAAATGAAGTAGGATATGGAAATGAGGAAGGTAAAATGCGGTTGGCAGGAGACGGGCATATGATGGGAGAAGAGACCAATGCTAACTCATCATCCCTCTTTAGAAACACGCCAGCATAAGGCTGATTGAGTTTCACCTTGCGCCGAAGTACCGACATCAGAGATGGATTCGTCACTTCAATCATTTTGATGAAACGTGGAAATACCGGATTACGTTTTAGCGCAATCACCGGCACCTAGAGACCATATGGTACATTAGGAGTAAGTAAAGTAGAATAAAGTACTTGCACTAACTTTATGGAAATACCGGAAATTTCTTTGAAAATGTTAATGTTTATTTTCACTAAAGTTATATAAAAATTATACTAAGATGTCTAATAAATATACAGTATCTAATAAATCATACCGAGATTTCGAGTAATATCATTTTTTAAGTTTTTAAAGATGATTTATATATCTATGACAATAACAATCCTTCTATATATAAAATTGTTTATCATGTTACGGAATATGCATTGAATATCGTTTTTTCTACATTCTATTACATATTTTTATAGTGAACAATTTATTCTATTTAGGTCGCATTATTATGCAGATATTAAATATTATGATAACTTAACAAATAATAGATAGCCATTTTTTAACAGCTTCTAATATATTTATTATATTTCAATATACTCTATAATAGTTGAATATTACAAATATACTAGAAATTCTATTTAAAATCAATTATAATTCTGGGATGAATTATTAGATATAAAAGAAACTATGTTTTATAATTATTATTGTTACAAAATTAAAAACATGCTCTTTTAAAAACTTATATATTATATAAAGTAGTCATACAATTTATAGTGAATTTATTTCTATTAGTTCTATTGGTGTATGTTCTAAGGAAACATATTAGTTAGTAATCTAAGCATTAGGAGAGTTGATGGGTTAGGGAACACGATGAGTTAGAAAGTCTATAAGTTATGGTAATATATATGTTAAAGAAGTCAGTGGATTAGAGGAGTCTATGGGTTATAGGTATAGATGCATTAGGAGAGTTGATGGGTTAGGGAACACAATGAATTAAGGGAGTCAGTGGGTTAGAGGAGTTTTAAAGGGTTTCAATGAATTCTATATATTTGACAATATTCTAATAAATATATTCGCGGATTTGAAATTTGAAACCAAAAAAATTCTAATTAATGCATTTCCTATGTAAACCATTTAATATAAACAACCTGAGGCCATTCTTCAGGAACAGTCATCGGAGATAGTGACATAAGATTCGGCATTTCTATACTTGCATTTATTGGGGAATCTTCCTCATCCGTGGGATTATTATTATCATCTTCTCCATCACCTGTAGGCATTTAACATTAGTTAATACATTGGTAACTGAATATATAGACATTTACATATATATGAATAACTATATTATTTATGCATATCTATAATTATCTATTTTTTATCTATAATTATCTATAGATGCTTATCTATGCTTATCTATGATTATCTATTATTATTTATATTTATCAATGATTAACTATTAACTAACAATTAATTATGATTAATTATGATTATCTATGATTATCTCAAGAATGCAGAACTGTTAACATTAATATTATTAAGTTAGATATTTAAATAAAAAATATTAGTATATTAAAGGAATAGTAATATTATATATTTGTATTATTTCGCTAATCCCAGTAAGTATGTAACAACACACAATAGAAGATTATGAAATGAACATATAGAAAATTTTAATGTAAAGATCAACATGGTCAGTAAAATGGCAGGTTAAAATTAATAATATTTACACAAAAATAATAAATATGCTGTACTTTATAAAATAAAATGTATTTAATGATTAATATTAAATATGTTTTTATAATTTTATCTAGAAACGTAAATTAATCTCGAATATGGAACCTGAGTCAGTTGAATAATAGTTGATATTACTTTATATTATAATTATGTTATATATATATATATATATATATCGCTTGTAAGATGTTTGCCAGTGAACTCATCGTGAATTAAATATGGAAGCTGAATATCAGATAATATATGAACATAGCATATAAGAAATACATATATTATTAAAATATTTTTAAAAATTATTACTTGAAATACTATTTATTTATTGTTATTAATTATAATAATAATGTTGCATATTAAAATCTTGAAAAAACACACTATTCTATGTTAGCAATTTACTATAGAAGCTAATTAATATAAATTTGTTACCGTCATTTTCCATACGTGATCTTATATATATATATATAAGAAGAATATAATAAATCATTATATAATCGATAGAAAATGGTTACATTAATTTTATGGATGAAACGTGATATTGAAAAAATTATTAAAACCTGATGAAGCCGGTGCATTATTTGAATTATCTGTCGGTTTGTTAGAACAGTATAGTCGTGATTGTAATCCATTTTGTGTGTGTGTCTGAGCAAGTAGTACTGCTGCTGAATTAGCTCTAAATTTTGATATAGAATTTACCGAAGAACTTAAATAACGTGCATTTGAATATTTATAACTTTGAAATTTATTTTGATTTGATTTTATACTAGAAACATGGAAATTTCTTGATTTTAACAATACTTGTTTAAAAGATCGTAATCCATTGTGGTATATACTCATTATATCGTGATTTTTTGTAAAAATATATAAAACAGTATTTAAAATTTAAATATATTACGATATATATAATTTTTCTGACTTAATTTTAATATCTTGGATTTTTCAATATTATTAATGATAAATTTACAATAGCGATATTTTTATTTATACCCATTTTAAATTATAATTTACAGGACACTGCATTTAATACTATATTTGTTATGCTAAAATATAAATAATCATTATAATTTGTATAGATAAATTACAAATTCTCACATAGTGTGGTAGACACGCCCTTAATTAGCATATCCGGTAATAAAGCACTTGTTTACAAAACAGTAGATACAAAAATGATTTAGAAATAATTTTAGAATTTTATTTATAATATTATAATTATAAGACTATAATTATCTATAAAGGAAATTTCTATTTTATATGATTAATAATAATAATATATATTAAACCAAATAAACTTACTATAATATATAATTATGGATAAGCCGTATACAGTAAAATATATTATTATATTGTTATTTTCTGCTGGCACATAATCTATATGAAATGTGCCATACATATGATGGAACATCCTGATGATTTAAAACTTCATTCGCAAGATTGCATTACACATATCCGACGTGATCCCACTATTGAATCGCTTACCGATAGTTGTCTGACGGTGATCGGACGAGACCTTTCTATCGACCAATCACTCGGGGAACTAAATTTCTCGGACGAAAGCGACAGGGATAGCGATTGCAGCGCCATATCCTACGAGAATAGCACGTTGACATCGGCTCCTCGTCTGCCCGTCGAACAGCGGGAATTACTGCCCACGCCATCCGAGCTAGTCTATAGCTCGTCGCACGACGACGACGACGACGACGACGATTGCTCTTCGTTCACTTCGTATACGAGTGGAAGTCAAACCAGCGATGGCTTGTACAATTCCTCGGTGGACGAAAAACCGGAACTCGTCGACGAGTGGAGTGATGCCGATATACCTTCGTATGCGTGTTCGTCGCCGGGGTTTTCTCATCCGGAACGCGAGCATCCGGCAAACAAATCTACAACTCTCGGCTCCGAGGACAGCGGATTCGACGAACGACAACAGGAACTCTGGCGACACCTAAACTCTTGCCCGCATCTGGAATCCGTATGCGGCCAGCAGATCGCGACGCACATTGCACCGACGTCCATTCCATGTACCAGCAAATCTAGCAGTTCAATTAGTGATTTCATTTCCAGGTAAGATTAGTAATGGTGATCTGAAAAATTATTTTGTGATTTTAATTTATAATATTATAAACTGATAATATATACATATATATATATATATATATATATTTATATATATATATTTATATATATATATATATTCTAAGTAAACCTCTTGAATATATGTTTATTTATATAGTGATTCCATATTGTTATTTTGTGAACTTTGACCTAATTCACTATTATCTAGAAACTATAGGCAGATATCAGGCACATGATATGGTAGTTTCATGTTTGTCTTTTTACATTAACCAGATTTTTGTATACCACATATGTTGAATTGCCTATAGTATATTCAACATGCTATATTCCTACTTTATTATGTAGTTTAATTGAGGACTTCTATCATCAAGTATAATTATTTCATTTATATTCTTTTTATAGTTTTGAATGCCCAATTATAAATTATCTCAATTAATTTGTTAGAATTTTTATTAAGATATTTAATATCATTTCTATACGGCATATAATTCCTAGAATTTGAAAAATACGTAAGGAATTAATTATGCTATATTTAATTTGATTTGTATATTGTAAGAGAATTTTCTTTATAAAAAGTCCTTTACTATCTTTGTACTGCAAGATTGGATTATTGTAATTATTTGTTAATTAATCTACGTAGCTCCAAAATATTTACAATGAATACAACTTTGGTTTGTATGTTGCATATATAAACTACCAAGTAACTCCATTGTTAATATAGCTTCTAAATGAAATTCTATGCTGGCTTCCAGTTAAACTGATGATCTACAAATCATTATTCTCAAGAATAAATCTGTCTTCTACAGTATCCACCCTCTTACCCATAGCAAGTATCGAGGGGGTACCATTCCTACGATCTGTATAAGCTGATCTCCTAAAGTAGTAATGATGCCATTTCTACTCAAAGTTTCAATACGGCACCTATCTAACTGCCTTCCCGTTTATCTTCGCTGCAAATCCAATTATAGTCAGTTCAGGACATCCCTGAACATCAGCCTACCCTTTTAGTCTATTCTCATCTTTTCTATTGTATTCATTATTTTCTTTCTGTTTGACTAATTGGTGTATAGGCATACTTTATTCAAATAAAAAATACCAAAATACCAATTTTTTACAACGAATTATATTTTTTGTGTAAAAAAACTATATTTTATTAAATGTGAATAATTTTTATAAATTATACTTCATATTATTTTAATATCATTAATAATTTATTAAACAAATTACCAATTTATATAAAACAATGTACAGTTTAACATATTAATTTTCGTACAAGAATTTTGTCTTAATCATAAATTAAGATCAGCTACTTAATGTTTGAATGTTTAGAATTTTAATTTCTTTCATATTGTGTCTTGTTTTTTTCTAGACATTATTTATACAAAATTATATAGATTTTTATAAGCTTTACTCTTCAAATAAATAAGTAATGAATAATATGCCATTGAAGACTATATTTAATTATTACCGTATTATATTTTGGTTAAGTGAATTATTATTATTACTATTTTCCATGAATTAGGTAACAGATTACAGATTAGATATATTCATTTTAAAAACCCTTACACACCTTTTATTAATATCATATAGTCTTTTCCAATTACAAGATACACCTTAGACGCAGCAATTATAATATCAAACTAATTTAGAAATATTGTTCCTAGTGGATACTTTCTCATTTCATAAAAATAGCCGATACAATTCAGTGTTTTATCTTGAGTTGAATTGGATTCAGTGGATAATGCAAATCTCAAAACTGACTTTTCTACACGATGATTAATTAATATTCATAGTTTTTAAGTGTATCGCCGTATCAGGTTCATCTCTTACACGATATTTCTCTTATGTCCTGTCCTATCTTACGCATCTGCCTATTGTCATTTCAGTCTATTGGATAACATTGATTCGCAGGTTGTAATACATTGTTATCATTAGCAAGAATCTACTTATTGTGTCTTCCGTAATCAATTTACAGGAACTCATGTTCGGTTCAACGTCTCTATTAATATCCTCTTGCAATATTCTATTTTATTATATTTGCTAAAGTCTGGTAATATTAAAATATAGTTATGAAAGAATACAAATACTATTGATTTATTTTTTTCAACTAATGTAAATTTTAGTCGAATTTTTTAAAACTTATAAATCATGTTTCCATAAATATATTATCCATACTAGACTTTATAATATGTATTATATTCATATGAATATTGTTAATTATTAAATATCAATTTGTGATTTTGCTTTAATTTTGTTATATTCTTTTATAAATGATCAAATTTCTCAGTTACTTTACAATCTTTATACTTTATAAACTATTGAACGTTCAATGATCACTTTATTATAACATTAGCGTCTAAAAAATATTGATATTTTATTTGTATGTTGGTCAGTAGATCTGTCTTTGATTCAGTAAAACAACCCTCCAATTATTCAGTGTTTCCTCATTCTGTTTCAATGCTTTCCGATATGAATATCATATTTTTACGTAGTGAATGAATGGGCTATCGATTTCAACATGCAAGGGAAAAATGGATATGTGTACATATATCCATTTTAACATGTTTGATATTATATATCATATAGTATTACTGTAGCTATATATCATATAGTATTACTATAGCTATATATTTAACTACATAATATATAACTAACTAGAATGCTAACTAGATATATATATATATTTAATAATGTGGTATGTATTATATAAAAATTGTATTTAGAATTATTTAAATCTATGTACTTTGTTCATAAAAATGTGTAATTTTTTGTCGATGTCTAAACTTTCAGGATTATATTCTTACAAATTATTTTATTGCCAATTCTTTCTTACTTAAATTAATGTTTGATATTTGAGATATAGTATATAATATTTTATTATATTATATATATATTATTTTAGTATAAATAGATTGCATTTTTTATATAACAGTTATGTAATCATCTATTCTAAATTGTCTGGATTTAAATGAGTAATTTTAATATACACTTTGTACTTTTTTATTGCTATATTTATATAAATATATCCTGCTATTAATAAGTATTTAATGTTAAGACATCATTTTCACTTTTATACTGTTTTTCGAAACTACTCCATTATTTAAAATTAATAGTGTAGGATATTAATGTTGTGTGTGTGTGTGTGTGTGCGCGCGTGTGTGTGTGTGTGCGCGCGTGCGTGCGTGCGTGCGCGTGTGTGCGTGCGTGCGCGCGCGTGCGTACGTGTACATTCGATTGTTTCTGACGTTACGCTCGATTGCACGCAGGAATCTTTTCCGAAACGCTAAACGCTGGTCTATCTTCAAGGCCAGTTCCTCTTCCTACTGCGGTACATCCTACAGGATCGCGTCGATTCCGCAGAAACCTGCAACGCCTGCGACAACTCAGCCGCAGTCTCCTTCCAAGAACAAACAGGAAGTGATGTCAACTTCAGCGTTAATACTACAGCAGAGGCCTTGGTTAGTTATTCGAACAAAAACTAACAATTTGGCCTATGGCCCAAATAAGAATCATATAAAAGAAATGAATTAATGGAAGAAATCCTATCACTTGGACTTTTTACTGGGTTTGGGGATCACTGGATTCACAATTAATTATGCAACATTCTCATTTTAGCATGCAGTAATATATTTTGTAAAACCAACACTTCATTATATAATGAAAATGATAAAACAAATTATAAAATACTATATTACTATATTATTATTATTATATTATTATTATATAATAATTGAAATAAAATATTTGTTGACCCGTCCATTACTCACACCAACGCACATAGAACTCACTCAATCAATTACACACACTCACACACTCCAACCTACACACCGAGCTCGCAGTACCCTCACAATGAAAAACTACAACAATGTAACACTGCAGAACTTTTGACCATATCGTGTTACACAATCTATTATTGTCCCTTCTACCGTATACCCTGCCCTAATCGAGTGAAGATGACTCACGCCCTTATCATGCCCTTATCACGCCCTTATCACAACCTTATCACTACAGTTACCAACCCCAAGGTTCATGCATCTATCTGACTATTTCACCAAGTTTGAACGAAAATATCAATACTTATTATGTAACCATGTTATTATTTTCGATAAAAGCCCCGAGACAAGCGCTATATTCTTTTTACCCCTATTTATATTTATATATATATAGATATATATATATATAGATATAGATATAAATATAGATATATCTCACCCCTACAACTCGCTTCATTTCCAAACTATATTAACAATCTTCTAATCACTCGCCTTTCCTCAACAACCACACCTACCCTCCCACATAACCTCCCTACCCAACACCTATCTCCAACCATACCCTCCCTACCCATCACCTACTATCTCCAACCCTACCCTCCCTACCCATCAGCTACTATCTCCAATCTTCCCTACCCATCACCTACTATCTCCAACCATACCCTCCCTACCCATCTCCTACTATCTCCAACCCTACCCTCCCTACCCAACACCTACTATCTCCAACCTTCCCTACCCATCACCTATTATCTCCAACCCTACCCTCCCTACCCAACTCCTGCTATCTCCAACCTTCCCTACCCATCACCTACTATCTCCAACCCTACCCTCCCTACCCAACACCTACTATCTCTAACCCTACCCCTCAAACCCAACACTTACTATCTCCATACCTACTCTCTTTTACCTGTACTTGTATGTCATACTAAAATGTCACAGCGAATGTAATATCTACCACATTGTACATTATACATTATACATTATACATTGTACATTGTACATTATACATTGTAAATTATACATTATACATTATACATTAGACATTATACATTGTACATTATACATTGTAAATTATACATTGTACATTATACATTATACATTGTAAATTATACATTATACATTATACATTGTAAATTATACATTGTAAATCGTATGTCTATTAATGAAGCCTGTCCGGTATTACAAGATAACAAGATATAGGAAACTATATTATTATTATTATTACTTATTACTTGACAAGCTATTTCTTTAATAAAGCTGCGTTATCACGTTATATAAATTATGTATATATATATATAGTGTGTGTGTGTGTGTGTGTGTGTGTGTGTGTGTTTGTGTGTTTGTGTGTGTGTGTTTGTATGTGTGTATTTATGTGTGTGCGCGCGCCTGTGTGTATGTATGTGTGTGTGTGCGCGCGCCTGTGTGTACGTATGTGTGTGTGTACGCGTGCCTGTATGTGTGTGTGCGCCTGTGTGTACGTATATGTATGTGTGTGTGTGTGCGCGCCTGTGTGCGTATGTGTATGTGTGTGTGTTTGTGTATATGCAATACCAAAATACATATTGATTTATAACGGTATATTCTGCCATGTACCATCACCTGTCTCTACCGCCTCTCTCTCTTTCTCTCTCTCTCTCTCTCTCTCTCTCTCTCTCTTCTCTCTCTCTCTCTCTCTCTCTCTCTCTCTCTCTCTCTCTCTCTCTCTCTCTCTCTCTCTCTCTCTCTCTCTCTCTCTCTCTCTCTCTCTCTCTCTCTCTCTCTCTCTCTCTCTCTCTCTCTCTCTCTCTCTCTCTCTCTCTCTCTCTCTCTCTCTCTCTCTCTCTCTCTCTCTCTCTCTCTCTCTCTCTCTCTCTCTCTCTCTCTCTCTCTCTCTCTCTCTCTCTCTCTCTCTCTCTCTCTCTCTCTCTCTCTCTCTCTCTCTCTCTCTCTCTCTCTCTCTCTCTCTCTCTCTCTCTCTCTCTCTCTCTCTCTCTCTCTCTCTCTCTCTCTCTCTCTCTCTCTCTCTCTCTCTCTCAGTGTGAGTAACGGCATTTCTATTTTTAGATTCCGTCGCCTTTGCTTTTAGTTTTGTGGGTTTCGGAGCCGCCTCGATTATAAAATCGATATTTCCGTTTCCAAGTATTACATTACGTAGAGAGATACAATTTCAGATATAGTATATGTTATCGTAAAGTGTGACGTAATTGCTATTATAAAATGTGAGGTAAGTGTGTCGTAATTACTATTATAAATGTGTTAGCTTAAGTGCGTGGGTTTGGAGTGGCTGCGTATGAAGTACGTCAGTTACCTATGCACTACTATTCCACACCCACTCACCACACACACTCACACCTCAACACGCACACCTCAACACGCACACTGATACATAACATTACCCTCCATGCACACATAAGCTATCACTACCGCAATCCCTATCTTAATTATTCTATGAGGCTCCACCTGGAAGGCTGTAAGGTAAAAAAAACAGCATATATTGTTAATGAATGATTTTTATCCATTAAAGTATCCATAACTGCTTTCTAATACAGAAATACTATTAGATGTATGTATCCACAATTACATGCATGTATCAATATTCACATATAATCACATATAATCATATAGAATCACACAAACACACACATATATATATTATTTTCTATTATATTATCACTAATGTTTATTTATTACTTATACATATTATTTCTTAAAATTTACACAAATAACCATTTTAATGGCATTTATTTTTAAATTAAATATGTCAAACTCTTTTAAAATCTCTTTGTTATAATAGTAGTTATTAATTTGTAATGCTAGAGTTTATTTAGGCTTGTATCATATATATTGCATAATAGCTATTGACTCATACCAGATCAATAATTATTTATTTTGTATTTATTATAGTTTCATAACAACATTTCATAACATTCCTTGCAATTTCACACAGGTTTGAACCTTCATGTTTTCTTTCTGCTGTACAACTATTTTAATATATAGATGTCTGTAGTAATAATATTATATAATATGCATCATATATTCTAAATTTCATAATAATATAAATCCAGTACAAGAAACTAGATGATGTAATTATAATAATTTAATATTATCTTAATAATATTAAATTATAAAATAAATATAATATATTTTGATGCAAATTAAATATATTTTCACTTTTATTTTATGACAATAAAACTATAATAACCTAAATGGTTTCTTGGATATTAATTATGTTGCTTAGTTACTAATAACCCAGCAAACACATTGGTGTAATTGTTTCGTAAAATCCTTTGATGTTTTAACAAAAATTAAAATTAATATAAATGAAATTATGTAATTCAAAAAATGAAGGCCTGGATGGTTTGCTGGGATATTAGTTTTGTAAAATGCTTGATATGTCCATCAAAAAATCCAAAATAATATAAAATAAATTCTTCAATGTAAATAATGATATTAAATGTTTATTAACAATATTGTCAGAAAATTTTAAATCCTGTAAATACATCATTTTATGTTGTTATTTTTTAACCTTATAAAATTATGTGACCTAATATAACTTCATTGATATCTATATTTTATGTGAAATATATGATTATAATATTAGCTTATAATAGTATATATATATACTATATATATACTAGATTGTATATGAATGCATACAACTAGATAACAATGATTACATGGTACCTATATATATATAGATTTCTATAAATAAAGTTGTAATTAATCATGAATATTCAATTGAATAACACTTGACCATTATGTACATTCTGTCATTTTCATCAAAGCCTTATTAATTAGAGTTTTATCATTAGGACAGCTATTGTTATGTATCCTTTCAAAATTTACGAGTTTATAATATTGACCTCATTTATTTCATTTGCAATTTCATTATTTGTTTCTCTATTTATAGTTAGGTCATTATCTAGATTCGTGTGCGATTATCTACTCAGCTCACATGCACCAATTCCTATAGTAGTAAAACCAACAATAATAATGCAGTGTTCTTCAAGTTTATAACATAAGAATTGTATCTACATTTTAGCATTTGCCATTCTAGTGTGTCAATGTATTCAGTCATGCGTGACCTACTTAGCATCTCGATTTATGAGTCTTGCCATAAATAGTGAAATAAATAACTACCATATCTAAATTCAAAGTGATTTTTTGTTACCACAATTCTGCTGATACTGATTTATAGTTCTAAATTCTAGTCACTTTTTCTAAATTATAGTCCTTAGATTTAAAATTAGTACTTGGTCCTGAATTCTAGTTCTTGGTTCTAAATTATAAAATTTTGGTTCTAAATTATAGTCCTTAGTTCTATGATTCTTATGTAACCCTATAAGTAGTCATGTAACCCTATAAGTAGTTATGTAACCCTATAACTAGTAACGTAATCCTATAAGTAGTTATGTAACCATATAAGTAGTTATGTAACCCTATAAGTAGTAACGTAATCCTATAAGTAGTTATATAACCCTATAAGTAGTTATGTAACCCTATAAGTAGCTATGTAACCCTATAAGTAGTTACGTAACCCTATAAGTAGTTATATAACCCTATAAGTAGTTACGTAACCCTATAAGTAGTTATGTAACCCTATAAGTAGTTACGTAACCCTATAAGTAGTAACGTAATCCTATAAGTAGTTATGTAACCCTATAAGTAGTAACGTAATCCTATAAGTAGCTACGTAACCCTATAAGTAGTTACGTAACACTATAAGTAGTTATGTAATCCTATAAGTAGTTACGTAACACTATAAGTAGTTTCGTAACCCTATAAGTAGTTACGTGACCCTGTAAGTAGTTACGTAACCCTATGAGTAGTTACGTAATAAACCCCCTGTCTAAAGTCCCACATATTATGGATTTGTGGCTAATAGTATTGGCTCCGAGTTATTGGCTTTCTTCTTGTAGCTGGTCATTGATTAATTATGAACATTATGCACCATTACGCTGTACACCATTACACTGCACCTTTACACTGCACCTTTACACTACACCTTTACACTGCACCTTTACACTGCACCTTTACACTACACCTTTACACTGTACACCTTTACACTACACCTTTACACTGTACACCTTTACACTGTACACCTTTACACTGTACACCATTACACTGCACCTTTACACTGCACCTTTACACTGCACCTTTACACTGCACCATTACACTACACCTTTACACTGCACCATTACACTGTATACCTTTACACTGCACCATTACACTGCACCATTACACTGCACCTTTACACTGCACCATTACACTGTATACCTTTACACTGCACCATTACACTGCACCATTACACTGCACCTTTACACTGCACCATTACACTGCACCATTACACTGCACCATTACACTGCACCATTACACTGCACCATTACACTGCACCATTACACTACACCATTACACTGCACCATTACGCTGTACACCATTACACTGCACCATTACACTGCACCTTTACACTGCACACCATTACACTGCACCTTTACACTGCACCATTACACTGCACCTTACACTGCACCATTACACTGCACCTTTACACTGCACCATTACACTGCACCATTACACTGCACCTTACACTGCACCATTACACTGCACCATTACACTGCACCATTACACTGCACCATTACACTACACCTTTACACTGCACCATTACACTGCACCATTACACTGCACCATTACACTGCACCATTACACTGCACCATTACACTGCACCTTTACACTGCACCTTACACTGCACCATTACACTGCACCATTACACTGCACCATTACACTGCACCTTACACTGCACCATTACACTGCACCATTACACTGCACCATTACACTGCACCATTACACTGCACCATTACACTGCACCTTTACACTGCACCTTTACACTGCACCTTTACACTGCACCATTACACTGCACCATTACACTGCACCTTTACACTGCACCATTACACTGCACCATTACACTGCACCTTTACACTACACCATTACACTGCACCATTACACTACACCATTACACTGCACCATTACACTGCACCATTACACTGCACCATTACACTGCACCATTACACTGCACCATTACACTGCACCTTTACACTACACCATTACACTGCACCATTACACTACACCATTACACTGCACCATTACACTGCACCATTACACTGCACCATTACACTGCACCATTACGCTGTACACCATTACACTGCACCTTTACACTGCACCTTTACACTACACCTTTACACTGCACCATTACACTGCCCCTTTACACTGCACCTTTACACTGTACACCATTACACTGCACCTTTACACTGTACACCATTACACTGCACCTTTACACTGTACACCATTACACTGCACCTTTACACTGTACACCATTACACTGCACCATTACACTGCACCTTTACACTGTACACCATTACACTGCACCTTTACACTGCACCTTTACACTGTACCTTTACACTGTACCTTTACACTGCACCTTTACACTGTACACCATTACACTGCACCATTACACTGCACCATTACACTGCACCTTTACACTGCACCATTACACTGCACCATTACACTGCACCATTACACTGCACCTTTACACTGTACACCATTACACTGCACCATTACACTGCACCTTTACACTGTACACCATTACACTGCACCTTTACACTGTACCATTACACTGCACCTTTACACTGCACCTTTACACTGCACCTTTACACTGCAGCATTACACTGCACCTTTACACTGCACCTTTACACTGTACACCATTACACTGTACACCATTACACTGCACCATTACACTGCACCTTTACACTGCACCTTTACACTGCACCTTTACACTGTACACCATTACACTGTACACCTTTACACTGCACCATTACACTGCACCTTTACACTGTACACCATTACACTGCACCATTACACTGCACCTTTACACTACACCTTTACACTACACCTTTACACTGCACCTTTACACTACACCTTTACACTGTACCTTTACACTGCACCATTACACTGCACCTTTACACTGTACACCTTTACACTGCACCTTTACACTGCACCTTTACACTACACCTTTACACTACACCTTTACACTGCACCTTTACACTACACCTTTACACTACACCTTTACACTGCACCTTTACACTACACCTTTACACTGTACCTTTACACTGCACCATTACACTACACCTTTACACTACACCTTTACACTACACCTTTACACTACACCTTTACACAGCACCATTACACTACACCTTTACACTGCACCTTTACACTGTACACCTTTACACTGCACCTTTACACTGCACCTTTACACTGCACCTTTACACTGTACACCATTACACTGCACCATTACACTACACCATTACACTACACCTTTACACTGCACCATTACACTACACCTTTACACTGCACCTTTACACTGCACCTTTACACTGTACACCATTACACTGCACCATTACACTACACCATTACACTACACCTTTACACTGCACCTTTACACTGCACCTTTACACTGCACCTTTACACTGCACCTTTACACTGCACCTTTACACTGTACACCATTACACTGTACACCTTTACACTGCACCTTTACACTGCAGCATTACACTGCACCTTTACACTGCACCTTTACACTGTACACCATTACACTGCACCTTTACACTGCACCATTACACTACACCTTTACACTACACCTTTACACTGCACCATTACACTACACCTTTACACTGCACCATTACACTGCACCTTTACACTGCACCTTTACACTGTACACCATTACACTACACCTTTACACTACACCTTTACACTGCACCTTTACACTGCACCTTTACACTGCACCATTACACTGCACCTTTACACTACACCTTTACACTGCACCATTACACTGCACCTTTACACTGTACACCATTACACTGCACCATTACACTGCACCTTTACACTACACCTTTACACTACACCTTTACACTGCACCTTTACACTACACCTTTACACTGTACCTTTACACTGCACCATTACACTGCACCTTTACACTGTACACCTTTACACTGCACCTTTACACTGCACCTTTACACTACACCTTTACACTACACCTTTACACTGCACCTTTACACTACACCTTTACACTACACCTTTACACTGCACCATTACACTACACCTTTACACTGCACCTTTACACTGCACCTTTACACTGTACACCATTACACTGCACCTTTACACTGCACCTTTACACTGTACACCATTACACTGTACACCTTTACACTGCACCTTTACACTGCACCATTACACTGCACCTTTACACTGTACACCTTTACACTGCACCTTTACACTGTACACCATTACACTACACCTTTACACTGCACCATTACACTGCACCTTTACACTGTACACCATTACACTGCACCATTACACTGCACCATTACACTACACCTTTACACTGCACCTTTACACTGTACCATTACACTGCACCTTTACACTGCACCTTTACACTACACCTTTACACTGCACCATTACACTACACCTTTACACTGTACACCTTTACACTGCACCTTTACACTGCACCTTTACACTACACCTTTACACTACACCTTTACACTGCACCTTTACACTACACCTTTACACTGCACCATTACACTACACCTTTACACTGTACACCTTTACACTGCACCTTTACACTACACCTTTACACTACACCTTTACACTGCACCTTTACACTGTACACCTTTACACTACACCTTTACACTGCACCTTTACACTGCACCTTTACACTGTACACCATTACACTGTACACCTTTACACTGCACCTTTACACTACACCTTTACACTGCACCTTTACACTACACCTTTACACTGTACACCATTACACTGCACCTTTACACTGTACACCATTACACTGCACCTTTACACTGCACCTTTACACTGCACCTTTACACTGCACCATTACACTGCACCTTTACACTGTACACCTTTACACTGCACCTTTACACTGTACACCATTACACTGCACCTTTACACTGCACCTTTACACTGTACACCATTACACTGTACACCATTACACTGCACCATTACACTGCACCATTACACTGCACCTTTACACTGTACACCATTACACTGCACCTTTACACTGCACCATTACACTGCACCTTTACACTGCACCATTACACTGCACCATTACACTACACCATTACACTACACCTTTACACTGCACCTTTACACTGTACCATTACACTGCACCTTTACACTGCACCTTTACACTACACCTTTACACTGCACCATTACACTACACCTTTACACTGCACCATTACACTGCACCTTTACACTGCACCTTTACACTGCACCTTTACACTGTACACCATTACACTACACCTTTACACTGCACCATTACACTACACCTTTACACTGTACACCTTTACACTGCACCTTTACACTGCACCTTTACACTACACCTTTACACTACACCTTTACACTGCACCTTTACACTGCACCTTTACACTACACCTTTACACTGCACCATTACACTGCACCTTTACACTGTACACCTTTACACTGCACCTTTACACTGCACCTTTACACTGCACCTTTACACTACACCTTTACACTGCACCATTACACTACACCTTTACACTGTACACCTTTACACTGCACCTTTACACTGCACCTTTACACTACACCTTTACACTACACCTTTACACTGCACCTTTACACTGCACCTTTACACTGCACCTTTACACTGTACACCATTACACTGCACCATTACACTACACCATTACACTACACCTTTACACTGTACACCTTTACACTGCACCTTTACACTGCACCTTTACACTACACCTTTACACTACACCTTTACACTGCACCTTTACACTACACCTTTACACTGTACACCTTTACACTGCACCTTTACACTGCACCTTTACACTACACCATTACACTGTACACCATTACACTGCACCATTACACTGCACCATTACACTGCACCTTTACACTGTACACCATTACACTGCACCATTACACTGCACCATTACACTACACCATTACACTACACCTTTACACTGCACCTTTACACTGTACCATTACACTGCACCTTTACACTGCACCTTTACACTACACCTTTACACTGCACCATTACACTACACCTTTACACTGCACCATTACACTGCACCTTTACACTGCACCTTTACACTGCACCTTTACACTGTACACCATTACACTACACCTTTACACTGCACCATTACACTACACCTTTACACTGTACACCTTTACACTGCACCTTTACACTGCACCTTTACACTACACCTTTACACTACACCTTTACACTGCACCTTTACACTGCACCTTTACACTACACCTTTACACTGCACCATTACACTACACCTTTACACTGTACACCTTTACACTGCACCTTTACACTGCACCTTTACACTACACCTTTACACTACACCTTTACACTGCACCTTTACACTGCACCTTTACACTGCACCTTTACACTGTACACCATTACACTGCACCATTACACTACACCATTACACTACACCTTTACACTGCACCTTTACACTGCACCTTTACACTGTACACCTTTACACTACACCTTTACACTGCACCTTTACACTGCACCTTTACACTGTACACCTTTACACTACACCTTTACACTGCACCTTTACACTGCACCTTTACACTGTACACCATTACACTGTACACCTTTACACTGCACCTTTACACTACACCTTTACACTGCACCTTTACACTACACCTTTACACTGTACACCATTACACTGCACCTTTACACTGTACACCATTACACTGCACCTTTACACTGCACCTTTACACTGTACACCATTACACTGTACACCATTACACTACACCTTTACACTGCACCATTACACTGCACCTTTACACTACACCTTTACACTGCACCTTTACACTGTACACCATTACACTGCACCTTTACACTGCACCTTTACACTGTACACCATTACACTGCACCTTTACACTGTACACCATTACACTGCACCTTTACACTGCACCATTACACTGTACACCATTACACTACACCTTTACACTGCACCATTACACTGCACCTTTACACTACACCTTTACACTGCACCTTTACACTGTACACCATTACACTGCACCTTTACACTGCACCTTTACACTGTACACCATTACACTGCACCTTTACACTGTACACCATTACACTGCACCTTTACACTGCACCATTACACTGTACACCATTACACTGCACCTTTACACTGCACCTTTACACTGCAGCATTACACTGCACCATTACACTGTACACCATTACACTGCACCTTTACACTGCACACCTTTACACTGCACCTTTACACAGCAGCATTACACTGCACCTTTACACTGTACACAATTACACTGTATACCATTACACTGCAGCATTACACTGCACCTTTACACTACACCATTACACTGCACCTTTACACTGCACCATTACACTACACCATTACACTACACCATTACACTGCACCATTACACTGCACCATTACACTACACCATTACACTGCACCATTACACTGCACCTTTACACTGCACCTTTACACTGCACCTTTACACTACACCATTACACTGCACCTTTACACTACACCTTTACACTACACCTTTACACTGCACCTTTACACTACACCATTACACTGCACCTTTACACTGCACCATTACACTGCACCTTTACACTGCACCTTTACACTGTACACCATTACACTGCACCTTTACACTGCACCTTTACACTGTACACCATTACACTGCACCTTTACACTGTACACCATTACACTGCACCTTTACACTGTACACCATTACACTGCACCATTACACTGTACACCATTACACTGCACCTTTACACTGCACCTTTACACTGCACCATTACACTGTACACCATTACACTGCACCTTTACACTGCACCTTTACACTGCAGCATTACACTGCACCATTACACTGTACACCATTACACTGCACCTTTACACTGCACACCTTTACACTGCACCTTTACACAGCAGCATTACACTGCACCTTTACACTGTACACAATTACACTGTATACCAATTCTAATTAAGGGAATCTTAAGAATTATGAACTTTGGCATGCATTAATTAGGCTTAGTATAACTATGGCATATGAGTGGGTATATATAGGGTAATACCATGAACATACGCACACGCACGCGCACACGCACACGCACACGCAGTCGCACATTCATTTTGTTCATCTAATTTCCCTTACCGTTTACTTGCCCTCACCCAATATTCTTAACATTATATTCAAACTCTTAACCATTATTTCAATCTGACCTCCAATTCTCTAAGACCTATTTCCATCCTCACCTCCATCCTCACCTCCATCCTCACCTCCATCCTCACCCCCATCCTCACCTCCATCCTCACCTCCATCTTCACCTCCATCCTCACCTCCATCCTCACTTCTATCCTCACCTCCATCCTCACCTCCATCCTCACCTTCATCCTCATCTCCATCCTCACCTCCATCCTCACCTCCATCCTCACCTCCATCCTCATCTTCATCCTCACCTCCATCTTCACCTCCATCCTCACCTCCATCCTCACTTCTATCCTCACCTCCATCCTCACCTCCATCCTCACCTTCATCCTCACCTCCATCCTCACCTCCATCTTCACCTCCATCCTCACCTCCATCCTCACCTCCATCCTCACCTCCATCCTCACCTCCATCCTCACCTCCATCCTCACCTCCATCCTCACCTCCATATTCACCTTCATCCTCACCTCCATCCTCACCTCCATCTTCAACTCCATCCTCACCTCCATCCTCACCTCCATCTTCATCTCCATCCTCCCCTCCATCCTCACCTCCATCCTCACCTCCATCCTCACCTCCATCCTCACCTCCATCCTCACCTCCATCCTCACCTCCATCTTCACCTTCATCCTCACCTCCATCCTCACCTCCATCTTCAACTCCATCCTCACCTCCATCCTCACCTCCATCTTCATCTCCATCCTCACCTCCATCCTCACCTCCATCCTCACCTCCATCCTCACCTCCATCCTCACCTCTATCCTCACTTCTATCCTCATCTCCATCCTCACCTCCATCCTCATCTTCATCCTCACCTCCATCCTCACCTCTATCCTCACCTCTATCCTCACCTTCATCCTCACCTTCATCCTCACCTCCATTAACCTCTCTATCCTCACCTCCATCCTCACCTCCATCCTCCTCTTCATCCTCACCTTCATCCTCACCTCCATCCTCACCTCCATCCTCACTTCTATCCTCACCTCCATCCTCACCTCCATCCTCACCTCCATCCTCACCTCCATCCTCACCTTCATCCTCACCTCTATCCTCACCTCCGTCCTCACCTTCATCCTCACCTCCATTAACCTCTCTATCCTCACCTCCATCCTCCTCTTCATCCTCACCTCCATCCTCACCTCCATCCATACCTCTATCCTCACCTTCATCCTCACCTCCATCCTCATCTCCATCCTCACCTCCATTAACCTCTCTATCCTCTCTATTCCCACCTATTATCATCTTATCCCTATACATAACTTCCTCCTCTGCTATATCAACTCATCCATTACTATGTAATCTACATCACAAAATTACACTTGAACATCCATTATGTGATCACCAAGTCCATTTGACCTTTCACCTTATGACTATCTGTAATGTATACTATGTAACTAGTATTTATATAATTAGAAAAAATAAATAATTTACAAACCTTGTTTTCCCAGAAAAAAAAACATTTACACAGGATATAAATAGGTATAAATATAATCTAAATATAGATTGATCTGAGTTTTGCAGTCTGTTGGCACAAATTTGTCTTTTTCTATACTTCAAAATAAAGATAATTTATTTATTTTAAAATGATTCTGTGGTATTTCTATATAAATGATATATTTACTTAATTTTCTAGAATTGATTTATTTTGCCAATTAGTATTTTAGTAAGCAAATTAGTATGCTTTGCATTATGTTATAAAATGGTCATAATATAAAATAGAAAAAGGGTACAGAATATGCTTTTCACATAACCTATATATTACAAAACCACATGTGAATTGCAGTGGTCTGCCATTGAAGAGTAACCTGGAGGCTGAAAGGCACAAACAACAATACAATGACATAATGACCGCTGTCCG
>OZ038312.1:22700861-22725861 GCA_964035775.1 Osedax frankpressi
TAGAACTCTGACAGGAAACTAGCTTCTCAATGGGACAATGCTCTGCGACCAACTCTCTACACCTCTCTACACCTCTCTACAACTCTCTACACCTCTTTACACCCCTCTACACCCCTCTACGCCTCTATACGCCTCTTTACACCTCTTACACCTCTACACCTCACTACACCTCTACACCACCTCTCTACACCTCTACTCTCTCACCTCACCTACACCCTCTCTACACCTCTTACTTCCATCCCCTCTCTAACAACCTCACACACCCCTCTACACCTCCACACACCTCACTACACCACCTCTACACCTCACAACCCCTCTCTACACTCTATCTCCTCTCTACACCTCTCTACACTTACACCTCTCTACACCTCTCTAACCTCTCTACACCTCTCTACACCTCTCTACACCTCTCTACACCTCTCTACACCTCTCTACACCTCTCTACACCTCTCTACACCTCTCTACACCTCTCTACACCTCTCTACACCTCTCTACACCTCTCTACACCTCTCTACACCTCTCTACACCTCTCTACACCTCTCTACACCTCTCTACACCTCTCTACACCTCTCTACACCTCTCTACACCTCTCTACACCTCTCTACACCTCTCTACACCTCTCTACACCTCTCTACACCTCTCTACACCTCTCTACACCTCTCTACACCTCTTTCTACACCTCTCTACACCTCTCTACACCTCTCTACACCTCTCTACACCTCTCTACACCTCTCTACACCTCTCTACACCTCTCTACACCTCTCTACACCTCTCTACACCTCTCTACACCTCTCTACACCTCTCTACACCTCTCTACACCTCTCTACACCTCTCTACACCTCTCTACACCTCTCTACACCTCTCTACACCTCTCTACACCTCTCTACACCTCTCTACACCTCTCTACACCTCTCTACACCTCTCTACACCTCTCTACACCTCTCTACACCTCTCTACACCTCTCTACACCTCTCTACACCTCTTTACACCTCTTTACACCTCTCTACACCTCTTTACACCCCCTCTACACCTCTTTACACCCCCTCTACACCTCTTTACACTCCACATTTCCGCGAATAAATGCTATTTTGTGTTGCAGTCGATGACTCCGAGATTATTCGCGTAGTTGATAAAATATAGTTTATAATTTATTTCGGTTTAATCTGATTTATCATTTTCAATCGTGTCGCCCGAACGCTTTTTCGTACTGCTTGCCCCGCTACAGCGTTGGCAACCTTTTCTAGGAGCCATTCTGAATATCCTAATGTTAAATATAATATATATAAACATAGAACCAAATCGCTTCGCCGTTACCAACCTCCTCAACCTCCTCAACCTCCTCAACCTCCTCAACCTCCTCAACCTCCTCAACCTCCTCAACCTCCTCAACCTCCTCAACCTCCTCAACCTCCTCAACCTCCTCAACCTCCTCAACCTCCTCAACCTCCTCAACCTCCTCAACCTCCTCAACCTCCTCAACCACCTCAACCTCCTCAACCTCCTCAACCTCCTCAACCTCCTCAACCTCCTCAACCTCCTCAACCTCCTCAACCTCCTCAACCTCCTCAACCTCCTCAACCTCCTCAACCTCCTCAACCTCCTCAACCTCCTCAACCTCCTCAACCACCTCAACCTCCTCAACCTCCTCAACCTCCTCAACCTCCTCAACCTCCTCAACCTCCTCAACCTCCTCAACCTCCTCAACCTCCTCAACCTCCTCAACCTCCTCAACCTCCTCAACCTCCTCAACCTCCTCAACCTCCTCAACCTCCTCAACCTCCTCAACCTCCTCAACCTCCTCAACCTCCTCAACCTCCTCAACCTCCTCAACCTCCTCAACCTCCTCAACCTCCTCAACCTCCTCAACCTCCTCAACCTCCTCAACCTCCTCAACCTCCTCAACCTCCTCAACCTCCTCAACCTCCTCAACCTCCTCAACCTCCTCAACCTCCTCAACCTCCTCAACCTCCTCAACCTCCTCAACCTCCTCAACCTCCTCAACCTCCTCAACCTCCTCAACCTCCTCAACCTCCTCAACCTCCTCAACCTCCTCAACCTCCTCAACCTCCTCAACCTCCTCAACCACCTCAACCTCCTCAACCTCCTCAACCTCCTCAACCTCCTCAACCTCCTCAACCTCCTCAACCTCCTCAACCTCCTCAACCTCCTCAACCTCCTCAACCTCCTCAACCTCCTCAACCTCCTCAACCTCCTCAACCTCCTCAACCTCCTCAACCTCCTCAACCTCCTCAACCTCCTCAACCTCCTCAACCTCCTCAACCACCTCAACCTCCTCAACCTCCTCAACCTACTCAACCTACTCAACCTACTCAACCTACTCAACCTCCTCAACCACCTCAACCGTTGGCAGAACAAAGATTGGTCCGCGAGAAGAGGAAGTTGATGAGCAAGAAACACAGACTTGAGGATCGACTATCGAATGACCTCAAAATCTGGCGTAATGACATCCTCCCCGACTGGGAAAACTCGTTAGTTGAACTTGTTGAACTAGTAGCTTGTTTTTACTGCTCTAGTGAATCAATGTGGCCATTTTAGTTTCGTTGATTAAGCTTAATACATATACACTCTAAATTTTCAGTATCATTTATTTATTGATATATTTATAATATGTATTTTATAAATATATTATCAAATTTTAATTTTTTATATTCAGTAGTTGCTAATAGTTATCGAAAAACGTCTTTTGAAAATCTTGAAGAATATTCTACAGTGAAATGAGTTCAACTAAATCTCATGATTGATCAGCGAAATGCTTTTTTTTTCAGAAAGTGCTTACGACGAACTCGTGAACTTTGGTGGAACGGTGTTCCGGCCAGCGTACGTGGAGATGTCTGGATAAGGGCTATCGGCAATGATTTAAATGTAACTCCAGGTTAGCTTGATCAAAGTGCATGCTAGTTAATGAGTGTAGGTAGTTTAGTGAAGCAAATATAGGTATGGTTTAAGTTTATATGAATAGTTTAGTTTTGAATGTTGTGAATATAAATCATATATCATTATTGTTTTTATTTCAATTTATATAAAATCTCATTAAACTTAAATCATTTGAATCAGAATATAATTTAATAGTGTTGCTTTATCTTATATTAGCAACAATCAGCTAACAATTAAATTGCTTTGTAATATTCTATAGCACTACAATCTATAATTGGAATTGAAAATGGGTAATTGTTGAAATGAATTTCCATTTTGTTAACAAAACACAATGATAACCTCAGTGTACATAACTCTCAATGGGCTTTGTTTACTTAGACTATCTACAATGCAAAGCACATTAATAAGGTGTATTTTATATTCAGTACAAGTTATGCTGAGGATTGGTATACTAAATAACATTTTAAATGTAAATTTGATCATGATTATTTCAATATATATATAATAATACGGTTTATGTTAATAGATATTTCTCTCTCTCTCTATCTCTCTCTCTCTCTCTCCCTCTCCCTCTCCCTCTCCCTCTCCCTCTCCCTCTCCCTCTCCCTCTCCCTCTCCCTCTCCCTCTCCCTCTCCCTCTCCCTCTCCCTCTCCCTCTCCCTCTCCCTCTCCCTCTCCCTCTTCATCTCCCTCTCCCTCTCCCTCTTCATCTCCCTCTCCCTCTCCCTCTCCCTCTTCATCTCCCTCTCCCTCTCCCTCCCCCTCCATCTCACCATCTCACCATCTCACCCTCTCACCCTCTCTCTCTCTCCCCCTCTCCCTCTCACTCACTCACTCACTCACTCACTCACTCACTCACTCACTCACTCACTCTCTCTCTCTCTCTAGCTCTCTCACTCCATACAAATAGAGTTTAATACTTGTTTACTATATATTAGCATCCTGATTAGTTTTCTATTATATGCACTATTATATGCACTATAGCTCAAACTATAATTACTCTATTGAAATTGTAATATTGTAATTACTGTGATATGTATTGTTCAACATTTGCTTAATAATTTAAAATTATATTAAATATATTATGTGAATTTTAAATTTCCCACATACTTGAATTTAATTTTTCAATGTATTATATATATATGAAATATATGAATATATTTATATAGTTATATTTGTATCCGTAGTTATGATATTACGTAACAAATTCACAGAAAAAAGTTAAAATAAAATCTATTTAAGAATTTATTTTAATAAATTATAAAATAATTATCTACAAAAAATATAATTTCTATGTCAAATACAATTTTTATTTCATTTTTTAAATCGAATAATTCTTTCATTAATAAATAAATCATTAATAAATGATCTTTCGTTTCCCAGAATTGTATGCGATATGTTGCCAACGTGCAAAGGAACGCTTAAAATCTTTAGCTGAATTGAATGGAGATACAGATAGCATCACGTCCGGTTGGTGTCCGCAACTGTTTCCAAATTCAGATCTAGACCTCACCCTTACTAATAACTACTGCATCCATGCCTTAAACTAATCTACTTATCCCTCAGTTGAATCGGCTGTCAGTAAAGAGGGCAGTGTTGAGCTGATTCAATTGGACGTTTCCCGGACATTTCCGCAGCTCTGTATTTTTCAGGAGGTTATTGCCATCTCGCATCGTATCATTTCAGAGCTCGTCGCTATTTCTGTTGAGATTTGTTCTGTTTTGGTCGCACACTTTAGAGATTTATTAACACGACTACTTATAATTACCTCTGTTGTGATTATAGATAGCGGAATCTTGTTATATAAATGTTATATAAATGTAATTCTTGTTATATAAATGTCTACTTCATATATTAATAATTAATAATTAGGAGTATCAAGTGTTAATTATGGTCCATCAAACTTTCTTGTTTGTATTTATGTGAAATTAATAACAAATTATTGAAATGCCTGATGAGTTTAACATGAATATTTTGTACGATTTCCATTCCATTACACCACAACTCGACTATATCCTTAAATACTTCCCGTCCGCTCCCCGCTGTTCAACTGCGTATAATGGTGATTTCTCTCATCCAGGGCGGTCCCTACAATGGATTGCTTCACAATCTACTGGCCGCCTACGTCTGCTATAGGCCAGATGTCGGATATGTTAGTAGGCTTTTACGCCCATTTTTAACTTATGAAAATATAGCCACACCACATTCATATGCCAGGCGTATCGTAACCACGCCCCTAAAGGTGTAAAGCATATTCCGTACGTGATTCTAGTCACACCCCCGATAGGTACGAGGCATGCGCTAACGATACCCGTCCAGTCCCTAATAGTTTCCATGACAACGCCACTGACACTAACATCACCCACATGCACCAAACCTAACTACAACGCTCACAGGTACAAAGCATGCACTAAACACGCCCCAAACCCCGTCGCCATGGCTCCGTCCACGCCCCCAATAAGTACACGGCGTGTTCTAGCTCAAGCTCCCTCGTAAGTGTTGAACACATCTCTAACCACGCCCCCGGTCACGTCCCGCACAGGTGCAAGGCATGTCCTTTGTGGCCGCAGTGTTGTTGTTAAATATGAAGGAGTCCGAGGCTTTTGTTTGTTTCGCCAACCTTTTGAATCAGCCTTGCATCATTGCCTTCTTCCGACTAGACGAATCATTGGTTAACTAATTGCTTAACCTTTGAACCTGTTTGTGTAGCCTTATGCGAGGTTCTCACTGAGATTTTACAGGTAGAATTGTTTATCGATATCACGATTTTAGAATTACATTATAAAATCTGAATTTGAATATATATTGTAAAGTGGATTATAATCTATTATTACATGATTCATAATCCAGATTATATGTAAACCATTATTGCAATATTATGTATAAAGATATATTAAGCTAATTGTTTTATTGATAAGTTCTTAATATTTATATGTATACTATGCCTCTCATATAGAACTATTTCTTTTATTTTAGTTATAAACTTCTTCTTTAGTGAAAGAGAGGACATATTTATTTTAAAACAATTAAAACAGTGAATTTTACTTTAGAACTTTATTTTTACTAATCTTGCCGGTAAAATTCTCATCAATTTAGAACATGTTCTGAATAATTTACTGGTATTGTTTATCTCATTGTTTTAGAGGTTCCAACTAAAATACACACAATAGGCGGGAAACAATTCTACCTCAAATCTCACTGGAAAACTCAATTTAATTCTACGTGATTTAATACGTGAATTTCAATATTTATTAATATTTTTATAAATTATTAATATTATTATTTATCATATTTTTACTTTAATGTTTATAAATTGACTGCAATTTAAGTTTTGAAATAGAACTTTGAATTACTTTTAATCCACAACTAATGATCATTATGACCTTCAATCTAATTCTGC
Organism: Osedax frankpressi; assembly: GCA_964035775.1. Classification (NCBI taxonomy): domain Eukaryota; kingdom Metazoa; phylum Annelida; class Polychaeta; order Sabellida; family Siboglinidae; genus Osedax; species Osedax frankpressi. The sequence goes on from OZ038312.1 coordinate 22,707,157, forward strand.
CACCAGGTTTCCAATTACTTCACTGTCTACGAGCAATTGTTCCGAGAGAATCTGCCTCAACTCTACGTTCACTTTGCGAAACAGGAAGTCACCTCTGAACTCTATGTGATCGATTGGTTAGGAACCTCGAGATGATGTCCCTCTTCTTCTGGGCGTTATTCATCGCTTGGTCTGAAGGTCTATGATTAATGTGTCCCCCCGCAGGATATTCACAATCTTTGCGAGGTCGTTGCCACTAGATGTCGCCAGTCGAGTTTGGGACGTGTTCTTCAGGGATGGTGAAGCATTTCTATTCAAGATGGCGCTAGGTAAGTACTCCAATACTCCCGTCACTACCACCCACTAGGCTCCTACTAGGCTCCCAATAGTCCTCCCACTAGGCTCCCACTAATCCTCCTACGGTGATTACGGAATAGGTTTAGACATTTCAGAACAGCTGCTTAAACTAAACTTATAAAAATGATTACTTTTCATAACATAAGTGAACTGATCTGGCTTTCATTACTAAGAACGACAATCTAAACACTGCGCCAACTTCACAGGAATTCTCAAACTCTACGACAAACAGCTGTCCTCAATGGACTTCATTCAGTTGGCTCAATTTCTGACGCGACTCCCCGACTGCATACCGTGCGACAGACTGTTCAAGTGCGTCGAATCTGTGAGGACCACCGTAGACGGCAACTCCTTCTCAAAACTACTCGCGGACGCCTCTCACTGATTACGTCATCGCCAACACCGATTACATCATTGTCTCTGACAAGTATTACCAAACAACCGCATTTCAAAAATTCATTCTTTTTTTACATTTCACAATTGTATATAGACATCATATCACGCAGTAAAAAATACCCCTCTCCACACGGCCAATAAACCTAAAACCCTTTAAACATACACAGCAAATAACTATACTCTATACCCCGCACACTCCATGGTAATACTCCGATAACATTATTATTCCCAAGAATATTGTATATTTTTATTAATTACTTAAAAAAATTAATAAAAAAACAAATTATTTAAAAATTACTTTTATATTAGTAACATTTAGATAAAGAAGTTTTCACATATAAGCATCCATATTACGTCAACTCCTTTATATGTATTAAATATTTTATTAAATAATATTATATTTTGATTTAGTAAATAATGCAAATTATATAAATATATTTATTCGAATATATTTGAATATCATACAAATTGTTATAATTATAGAATCAATAATAGTCCAAATTTCATATTTGCACAATGAATTAATATACAATAACAATACGATGGCAGTATTTGGTGATTTGGATTGAATTTGTTAATGTCTAAAATCAATGTTTGAGTTTTATGAAGAATTGCTGTAAAAAAGAATGAATTTATAATTTTTTTATTATTATTATAAAATTATAAAAATGATAAGTATATTATTAATTATTAATAACCTTAAAATAAGTTTTGAATACTGATGGTTCATTATTTAATGCAATGCAAAATTCCTGTAATTATTATATAATTGTTAATTATGTAATTGAATTAAATTTTATAATTCTTGTAAATCAATGTATAATTAATAATGAACCCGTCTTATTTCATCAGTTAATTGAATTGTCTTGAAATAGGATTCTCGAAGATAAGTTATCATTTGGTCTCCCTGAATGTTACATGCATTAGTAATAAGTGTTAATGAACAATGTGGACATGAGAATGTGTGTATGTACGTATGTGTATGTGTGTATGGACATGTCTGAGTGTGAAAGTGCTTGTGTATGTTTATGTGTTCTAATAAACACTTCAGCTAATTAGTGATTAGTTTAAGAAAATACAATTATAAAGAAAAAATACCAACAAATTGTTTATAAATAGTTTTCAAACATTTTGCATCTTCATTCAAAGCCTGTAGAAAATGTGAGGTTCAAGGGTCATTTCCTTTTGTGATATGGACAGCAAATGGCATATGGAAAATTTTTCAATATAATGAAACTAGAATGATCAATTTGGAGTGGGTGGGGCTAATAAATGTAGATTGGGAGGGAAACGGGTAGGACTAATTAGTAATTAGAATGGAATACGGGAAGTGAGCAAACCAAAATGTCCTAAGATTATGCAGGATACTCAAAATTGATTGAATTGGAGGATTGGTGGGGGTAAGATGGATCAATACTTGATAGGGTTAATCATGATGGGTCTAAGCAAGATGGACCGAGAGTTAATAGGGCTAACTAAGATGGAATAGGAATGCGCATGCATAATCATGGTGGAATGGAGTGGGACCGTAGTGTGAGTAAAGGCGGGGCTAACAAAGATGGACTGGGCATCTTTAAAATTGAAACCATCCGCCATGGGGGCAGTAAAGCAGCAGGGAATGATTTGCGTGAAGATGAATTCATCGAAACCGACTATTTTGTTATCGACTCTAGCTGTGAAATAGAAAGTAAAGTATAGAGTGAAATAGAAAGTAAAGTATAGGGTGGAATTAGAAAGTAAAGTATAGAGTGAAATAGAAAGTAAAGTATAGGGTGGAAATAGAAAGTAAAGTATAGGGTGGAAATAGAAAGTAAAGTATAGAGTGAAATAGAAAGTAAAGTATAGGGTGGAATTAGAAAGTAAAGTATAGGGTGGAATAGAAAGTAAAGTATAGGGTGGAAATAGAAAGTAAAGTATAGGGTGGAAATAGAAAGTAAAGTATAGGGTGGAATTAGAAAGTAAAGTATAGGGTGGAATTAGAAAGTAAAGTATAGGGTGGAAATAGAAAGTAAAGTATAGGGTGGAATTAGAAAGTAAAGTATAGGGTGGAATTAGAAAGTAAAGTATAGGGTGGAAATAGAAAGTAAAGTATAGGGTGGAATTAGAAAGTAAAGTATAGGGTGGAAATAGAAAGTAAAGTATAGGGTGGAAATAGAAAGTAAAGTATAGGGTGGAATTAGAAAGTAAAGTATAGGGTGGAATTAGAAAGTAAAGTATAGGGTGGAATTAGAAAGTAAAGTATAGGGTGGAATTAGAAAGTAAAGTATAGGGTGGAAATAGAAAGTAAAGTATAGAGTGAAATAGAAAGTAAAGTATAGGGTGGAAATAGAAAGTAAAGTATAGGGTGGAATAGAAAGTAAAGTATAGGGTGGAAATAGAAAGTAAAGTATAGGGTGGAATAGAAAGTAAAGTATAGGGTGGAAATAGAAAGTAAAGTATAGGGTGGAAATAGAAAGTAAAGTATAGGGTGGAATAGAAAGTAAAGTATAGGGTGGAAATAGAAAGTAAAGTATAGGGTGGAAATAGAAAATAAAATATAGGGTGGAATAGAAAGTAAAGTATAGGGTGGAAATAGAAAGTAAAGTATAGGGTGGAAATAGAAAGTAAAGTATAGGGTGGAAATAGAAAGTAAAGTTGTTAAAAGAAACTTTAATACTATTCTGGTACAATCAGAAGTATGGCATATTAATGGATAATGTCTACATAGATAAGTTATAAATCCAGGTATAGGGAGTAGGGAGACACTATTCAAATGGAAGTAGAAAAAGGTGAAACAAACTTAGCGCAAAGATTTAGTTAAGCCTTACATAGACAAAGACATCGCACTGAATACCAACTCCAACTGGTAATCAGCCTCGTAAAGATTGAGAAACACAGTTTTTGACAGTAGGGATCTGTGTCGTCAACAGCTCCCTGAACAATAGTAGCCATGACTTTGTCGAAATCGCTCTTTTCTGAGTGCGGCGAAATTTGATTAACCGGGATGGAATTTGTGCGATGTGTCACTCACAATTGATTACGCAATAACTACATTAACCTTGTTTATGTATTACTTCGGTGATGTTATTAACTACGATGGTCGAAATGAACATGAAATAATTTTTACGCAAGTTACGCCTGTCCAAAGTAGCTTCCTGGAATAATAAGTAATTATTAATTATTAATCAATATATAAAGGATATGCAGGATAATGAAAATAGAATTCAAAGATATAGGTACAGCAGATTAGCAGGTGATTAAAGAATATGGTTAATATAATATTAATATGAAATTAATATACCTGGAGGCTTTCGTCAATAGGAAGACACAATGTATGAAATATAGTGTTATTCAAAGGCATGAACAGGTCTGATAACAAAGGAACAATAGCTTTCTGTAGGTATGGAAGGAAATTATAACGTCAAGACATGCATAGGAATGAATTGTGTGATAAAGCGAGAGGGATGAAGGGAGGGAAAATCAGAGAAGAAAGTAAAGAGAGCGACATAAGTACGACCTTGAACCTTCCAATTGCTTGATAGATGAGAGGCATGAATTCGTAGAGGTCGCGAGCTGTTGCCGACAGCAACAAAGCATGTACGACTCCGGGCAATAAGGTCAACACATCCTCGTCGAGACAGACCAACATGCGATGAGTGTACTGGCGCACCGAGGTGTGGACTCGAGAGTTCCGCAGGGCCAACCCCAGTTCAGAGAAAACCCGTAAAGTCTCGGCAAATACCGGGCCGCACCCGCAGCTGACCATAGTGGTCTGAGTCGTGAAGCCTTTACTGAGGCGACTGGGGACGGGGTTGGGTAGGTGTATAGATATGGGAGTTTGTGAAGATGAGGAAAGAGTAATAGTGTTATGGGTAATGGAGTTGTGAGAAAGTGAGGAATAGAGTTGTGAGAAAGTGAGGAATGGAGTTGTGAGAAAGTGAGGAATGGAGTTGTGAGAAAGTGAGGAATGGAGTTGTGAGAAAGTGAGGAATGGAGTTGTGAGAAAGTGAGGAATGGAGTTGTGAGAAAGTGAGGAATGGAGTTGTGAGAAAGTGAGGAATGGAGTTGTGAGAAAGTGAGGAATGGAGTTGTGAGAAAGTGAGGAATGGAGTTGTGAGAAAGTGAGGAATGGAGTTGTGAGAAAGTGAGGAATGGAGTTGTGAGAAAGTGAGGAATGGAGTTGTGAGAAAGTGAGGAATGGAGTTGTGAGAAAGTGAGGAATGGAGTTGTGAGAAAGTGAGGAATGGAGTTGTGAGAAAGTGAGGAATGGAGTTGTGAGAAAGTGAGGAATGGAGTTGTGAGAAAGTGAGGAATGGAGTTGTGAGAAAGTGAGGAATGGAGTTGTGAGAAAGTGAGGAATGGAGTTGTGAGAAAGTGAGGAATGGAGTTGTGAGAAAGTGAGGAATGGAGTTGTGAGAAAGTGAGGAATGGAGTTGTGAGAAAGTGAGGAATGGGCGGTAATGGAGGTAAGTCAGGTTAGGCGTGAATATGGTGTTATGAGTAGGTTATGAGTAGGTTATTGGGCGCATGTGGGTACTGAGATTCTGAGTGGTGTGGAGAGCGAGTGTTAGGTTATAAAATGAAGTTAAGAGGTTAGAATGAAGGGGTCGATGGGGCTGCAGACCTTGCATAGCCCATAGACTGCGAGATCTTTTCACTCAAAGCTATCATCTGTAGTTTTTGTGTATCTGCTGTGGAATCCTTGCCTTCATTTTCTAAGCCATTCATCACCCCGAAGCCTTCGACCACCTCGAAGCCCTTGAAAAGCTCCACATTTCGCAGGAAACCCTCGACTATTGGCGTCAAGAGATTCTTCATCAGTAGACACTTCTTCTACAGGGATATTAGGAATTTATACGGTGTCAACGTGTCAGTTGGCACTAGATGTGACACCATGGTATGGCATTAGTTGACACTAGATGTAACACCATGGTATAGCATTAGTTGACACTGGATGTGACACTATGGTAGTGCATTAGTTGACACTGGATGTGACACTATGGTAGTACATCAGTTGACACTGGATGCGACACTATGGTAGTACATCAGTTGACACTGGATGTGACACCATGGTATGACATTAGTTGACACTGGATGTGACACCATGGTATGGCATCAGTTGACACTGGATGTGACACTATGGTATGGCATCAGTTGACACTGGATGTGACACTATGGTATGGCATTAGTTGACACTAGATATGACACCATGGTAGGGCATAAGTTGAAATATAGAGTTGTATATATTTACTATCTTTAGATACTCTAAATATCTAATCTCTCAGATCAATAATTATCATGAGTTCTCAAATCCAGATACTTTTGAATAGTTAATTACATAAATATTATTGAATCAATTCACTTCAATATCTGAATGATAAATTGTAAACATTTGAAAGTCAAATTTTCATTGTTGGTTCATATGTAATAAACTTTTTAAAGTAATCCGGATATCTAATATTATCGCATTAATTATTAATTATGGATTACCAAGTACTTTAATTAATAATATGCTATACACTGTGTGAAGGTAGTTTATAAAATAATCTAACCTCGGCATCGAATGAACTTTGAACTATAATGATACTGGCAGTCTCATAAATAAATAACAAGTCATCTTTATTCAAGTTCAAAGTTTCGTTTTTGCGTAATAGAGAGTCAATGCTAATCAGCATGTCGTGAATGTAGGGCTGTAGAATATTCCTGGGGGGCGTGGCTTATTAGTTAAGAAGGTGTGCCTCAAGTGACGAGGGTTGTAGAATTATCCCGAAGGGCGTGGCTTATTAGAACTTAGGGGTCGTGGCCTATTACGAATACTGACCTCGGCATTGACTTGATGAACCTTGAGAATAGGTAGGAGGTGCGGCTAGAGACCTTGCCATCGGAGCACTGAATACCCCCAGGACCCAGAAAGGCATGTAGGACCTTACCGATGTGTGTAGAATCTATTGTGAAGTAGGCATCGTAACGCGTTACTACCTCAAAGTAGAGCAGACCCACCGTGAAGTGGGGGTACTGGGAGATGTTGCTTGTGAGAATCTGTGAATAAGAGGGCATTTAAAAGGGTTATAGGGTACAATGGTATGCGATGGGTTAATGAAGGAGATGGAGTTATAGGGGAGATTATAGAGGTGATGGCAGTGATGTATTCAGAGATTATAAATATGTCGATTATAATAACATATAACACCTACACAGGCCATACACAGCCCATGTATAGCCCCTACAGAACCCCATACTAACATTTAACACCTACACAGGCCATAAACAGCCCATGTATAGCCCCTATAGAACCCCATTACTAACATTTAACACCTACACAGGCCCTACACAGCCCATGTATAGCCCCTACAGAACACCATTACAAACATTTAACACCTACACAGGCCCTACATAGCCCATGTATAGCCCCTATAGAACCCCATTACTAACATTTAACACCTACACAGGCCCTACACAGCCCATGTATAGCCCCTACAGAACCCCATTACTAACATTTAACACCTACACAGGCCCTACATAGCCCATGTATAGCCCCTACAGAACCCCATTACTAACATTTAACACCTACACAGGCCCTACACAGCCCATGTATAGCCCCTACAGAACCCCATTACTAACATTTAACACCTACACAGGCCCTACACAGCCCATGTATAGCCCCTACAGAACCCCATTACTAACATTTAACACCTACGCAGCCCATGTATAGCCCCTACAGAACCCCTTACTAACATTTAACACCTACACAGGACCTACACAGACCATGTATAGCCCCTACAGAACCCCATTACTAACATTTAACACCTACACAGCTCATGTATAGCCCCTACAGAACCCCTTACTAACATTTAACACCTACACAGACCATGTATAGCCCCTATAGAACCCCATTACTAACATTTAACACCTACACAGGCCATACACAGCCCATGTATAGCCCCTACAGAACCCATTACTAACATTTAACACATACACAGGCCCTACACAGCCCATGTATAGCCCCTACAGAACCCCATTACTAACATTTAACACCTACACAGGCCCTACACAGACCAAGTATAGCCCCTATAGAACCCCATTACTAACATTTAACACCTACACAGGCCCTACACAGCCCATGTATAGCCCCTATAGAACCCCATTACTAACATTTAACACCTACACAGGCCCTACACAGCCCATGTATAGCCCCTACAGAACCCCATTACTAACATTTAACACCTACACAGGTCATACACAGCCCATGTATAGCCCCTACAGAACCCCATTACTAACATTTAACACCTACACAGGCCCTACACAGACCATGTATAGCCCCTACAGAACCCCATTACTAACATTTAACATAAATTGTTTCATAATTGAAGATTTCATTTGATCGGAAGAACAAAAATGTTTTCCATGTGAAACCTAAAATATTAATATTTATATTTAACTTACACACACACACACACACACACACACACACACACGCACACACACACACACACGCACACACACACACACATATATACATTAATTAGTTGGTTACATACGGGAAGAGCTTCTCCGAGGTTAAAAAAAAGATACATTGCGACCTCCACAGAGTTGAAAGGTAACTGACAGATATCGGCATGACAATAAATCTCTTGGAAATGCTTCTGAACACATTCCAGAGCCATGGCGGGCCTCTGAGATGGGGTAGATATATTGTCATTGTGGGTCCGAGGGGGTGATGTAGATCAGGAGTTGGTATGGGGATATGAGATGAAAGTATGGGGATATGTGGGTATATTAGATAAAAGTAAGACTAAAGGATAAGTGAGAAAACAACTAGTCAATAAGTTAAATGTATTCGGGGGGGGGGTCTATAAATAGATGGGTGCGGAAGATGTGTATGGACTATGTAGAGTGGATATTTAGGGTGTAGAAGTAGGAGGTCCGTGGAGAAGTAAGAACACCTCCCAAACAGTTAGTGTCCGTTGCCTACACTCACCACAGCGGCAATAGAATTGAAAGTATGCTTTAACTCTCTGCGAAACTCATTGAATACGTAATGATCGCTGGAATCAACGTCAAAATCAAAATTCAGTTCATACTTCATTTTCATAGTAATCGCCGAGAGAGCATCCTAAAGTTAATGGCGGTTGGGTGGTCAGCGGTAATTAGGTGGTCAAGGTCAAGTGTCTACTGCACAAAAATATTAATTAAGCTAAACGTGGTGATTGTATTTTTAAAAAAATGTAAGTTATTTGAAAATAGCTTTTGAAAAATGCTGCTCTAAACTGATTGGTCAGTTTCAATCACATGATCGCGTTTAAAAGTTACACATGATAAAATAAATAATACGAGATATACAAATAAACTATTATTTGTTGTCATTATGGGGATAATAAGTAGTGTACACCACTTGCAAACTCTACTCAGTGGTGGGTTGGGTTGTATCGAATGGAGTAGAATTTTGTACTCCACCCACCATTCCACTTGTCTATGTAATTGGCTAGGAGTAGTAGAGTATTATAATGACGGGTAGTGCATCTTAAGTGAACAATTACAATATTTAACCACCCTGAGATATTAATTTTTATTGTATATACATTTAAATTGGTCAAAAAGAACAAATAGATAAGAAAATATTCTGAAATAGATTAGAAAATATTTATTCTGAATTTGAATTACAAAATATTAATACAATAACGTATGAATTGTATGAATAATTACATTATTACAAACCCTCATGAAGTCGAGTTGTTGTTGGGAGGCGGAAATCTGTCGAACTACGGCAACGTCATCGCCGTTGGATTGGTTGCGTTGGTCCGCCTCGCCGAGTCGATGAAACGGCGGACGTATCTGCAGGCGTTGTTTCAACGTGCCGGTGTACACGCGGAGGGCTTCGATAACTTCTTGAGTGACGTCGTCGTCTCCGTCGGAGAAGAATCGCAGCAGGAACAGAGCCTTGGCGTCGAGGGCCCGAGCCGCCACTTCCGCCTGTTCATATTGCTTGGAGTCCATGAATCTGTTTGGACGGGAAGCCGCAATGGTGACGTCGGCGCTAGTCGAGGAGAGGGTAAGGAGGAGGCAGGGAGAGGGGGTAAAGAGGGGTAAAAAGGGGGTAGGATTATGAGGATATTCATAGTTCTTTCTTATTTTAAAAATAAGTCATGAAATTAAATATAATTTTTTATTAAATATAAAGTTAAAAAATAATAATGAAAATAATAATTATTAAAATGAGTTCAAAGTTGCATTCTACATTTTCATATTATCACATGTAAAATTGAGTTATTCAGTGGGATGGCAATGAGATGGAGATCAGGATTCGGAAGTAGAGGTGGGATAAAGGTATATTGTCACGGTGAGTCGTGGCATTGGAGATTTAAAGCGTGGTTGGCTACAAACTTTTGCCAGACTAGCGCCAACTGACAGATGATTTTATTCAACAGGTTTGAGAGTTTTTCAATGTAGAAATCTTCGTCGTTAGTGGCGTCGTAGATTCCATTGCTTGGAGGCTGAATCGGGTTGGAATGGGGTTTGTTAATAGAGTTATGAATTGTGTAGTAGTGCTTTAGGAATAGAACTGGGATTGGAGTTAGAATTGAAGATTAATCGAATGAAAATGTTACTAATAAATTAACAATTAGATCAATCAATTAGTCTCAGAAATTCTGTTATGATTTCTAATAACAAATCTGATTTGTGATTGAAATCATTTCTAAACTACTTTCACATATAAGATGATTTAAAAAAATATTATTTTAAAAAATAATAGTTTTAATAGTTAAATTAATTTATCTGAAACAAAATTAAAAGTAAATGGGATGCCGCTTGGATCCGGTTTTAGCTGGAAAGATCTTGTGTAAACCGCGGTTGTGAGAACTCCGGAACTGATCAAAACCGTCGAGAAGTTTTCAACAAGTTTCAATTTCGCAATTGGCTCCATACCTTTTATTAAAATCTCCGCAACGCAATCTAGCACAGATTCCCGAATCTGAAAACGATCATAGGTCAATTAGCGATTAATAGTGTCAATCAAATAGGAAGTTGACTGTGATGTAGTAGTTGAAAAAATAGTTTGCGTAATAATATATAGGAATGTTTGAATACTAAACCAATAATTTATAATGGTTATGTAACTTTAATACAATAATAATAATAACTTTAATAAAATAATTATATATCGGGGTTCTGTCGAATATTATTTTCTGCTACAATAATAACTGGTAATAAACTCTTTAGTAAAAGCAGATTTTTTTCTAATATTTTAAAGCGAAAAACCTATATTATTAAAATAATTAATTCGATACATGTTAACATACTTGCAAGAATTTATTTATATTTAAAAAACATTTATTTATATAATTATTGAATATTATGAAATTACTGAATCCGTTCATTAAATGACGATTGATGATTCTGAATTTAAAAACTCTATATCATAAATATTTCAGTACTAAGGTAATGATGTCTAAAATAGTAAATATACGTGTTATTAATATAACCCAGAAGCTGTTTTTACTTTAGCTTTATATATGTTTTTACTTTAGCTTTATATAAACCTATATCTTATATAATATTAGTAAAATTTATATTTAATTTATCATTAAATATTAATTCATATTATTATTTGTATACATATATGAATACTACACAAATCCACAAATATAGCCTCACACACAATATTACTTTAATATTAATAATCTAATTTCTATTTAAATTTATTTTGCTGGTTTTTACTAATTATTAAAATAAAATTATTATGATGAAGATATGCATTTACCACTTTTGTCCGTTAATATCTAGTTATTTCAGAAAAAGAACCCTATACAATAAGCAATGCAAATGTATAAACGTATGAAATCAATGAAAATTCTAGACTGAATCATTTAAAGAGTGCATTCTAAAGATTTTCACAAGCATTGTTGAGGATTCTAGGCACTAATAACTACCGGAGCAAATGATGTTATCAACAAAAGGAGGAGTTGAGGTGATGTATGATCTAACGTACCAGGGGACGCTGCGTAATGAACTGCATAAAGATGGCTACGAATTGGTCGTTGGCAATCAGCGAGATATCGATCCATGACACGTATAAGCCAATTACTTCGATGCACGGGTTCACCAGTTCCGGATTTGTAAGTTGAAAGGTCATCTGCGGGGTCGGAGAATTATTGTCAAGGCGAGGTACTAATTCTGATACTGACACTACTACCACCACGACAAAGATACGGGGTGATATATAATTTATATTTAGGTGTCTATATTTTGAAATAGATGATTAATTACTTTTGTAATTAAATTATATTCAATTAAAAAATATATTAATACACTATTAATACATTATTAATAATACAATATATACAAGTTGATGAACAAAAATATGCAGTGTTTATTAAAAAAGTGGTAGGAATTTCAATGTTATGATATTAGAGTGCTCTAATATATTTATCTGATTTGTTTTATTAATTTACAATTTCTGGTTTTTCCAATAAGTAAATAAATGTTAAAATTTATTTTACGTTATCAATTTTATTGTGATATACTTACAAGAAAAATCTATATATTAAAAAAGATTCAACTTAATAAATGAAGAACTTGTTACTAAACCACAATAGACAATTCCAATACAACACCACGACAATATAAACAAAATTCTATTATCATAAAATATGCAATGGATAAAGAGATTTTCTGAGTATTCACAGAGCTTCTTACAGCTTCTACTCTAACTTCTACTCTAACTTCTACTCTAGCTTCTACTCTATCTTCTACTCTATCTTCTACTCTAGCTTCTACTCTAGCTTCTACTCTAGCTTCTACTCTATCTTCTACTCTAGCTTCTACTCTAGCTTCTACTCTAGCTTCTACTCTAACTTCTACTCTAGCTTCTACTCTAGCTTCTTACAGCTTCTACTCTAGCTTCTACTCTAACTTCTACTCTAGCTTCTACTCTATCTTCTACTCTATCTTCTACTCTAGCTTCTACTCTAGCTTCTTACAGCTTCTACTCTAACTTCTACTCTAGCTTCTACTCTATCTTCTACTCTATCTTCTACTCTAGCTTCTACTCTAGCTTCTTACAGCTTCTACTCTAACTTCTACTCTAGCTTCTACTCTAGCTTCTTACAGCTTCTACTCTAACTTCTACTCTAGCTTCTACTCTAGCTTCTTACAGCTTCTATTCTAGCTTCTACTCTAACTTCTACTCTAGCTTCTACTCTAGCTTCTACTCTAACTTCTACTCTAACTTCTACTCTAGCTTCTACTCTAGCTTCTACTCTAGCTTCTTACAGCTTCTACTCTAGCTTCTACTCTAACTTCTACTCTATCTTCTACTCTAGCTTCTACTCTAACTTCTACTCTAACTTCTACTCTAGCTTCTACTCTAGCTTCTACTCTAGCTTCTACTCTAGCTTCTACTCTAGCTTCTTACAGCTTCTACTCTAGCTTCTACTCTAACTTCTACTCTAGCTTCTACTCTAGCTTCTACTCTAGCTTCTTACAGCTTCTACTCTAACTTCTACTCTATCTTCTACTCTAGCTTCTACTCTAACTTCTACTCTAGCTTCTACTCTAGCTTCTACTCTAGCTTCTTACAGCTTCTACTCTAGCTTCTACTCTAACTTCTACTCTATCTTCTACTCTATCTTCTACTCTAGCTTCTACTCTAACTTCTACTCTAGCTTCTACTCTAGCTTCTACTCTAGCTTCTTACAGCTTCTACTCTAGCTTCTACTCTAGCTTCTTACAGCTTCTACTCTAGCTTCTACTCTATCTTCTACTCTAGCTTCTACTCTAACTTCTACTCTATCTTCTACTCTAGCTTCTACTCTAACTTCTACTCTATCTTCTACTCTAGCTTCTACTCTAACTTCTACTCTAGCTTCTACTCTAGCTTCTACTCTAGCTTCTACTCTAGCTTCTTACAGCTTCTACTCTAGCTTCTACTCTAACTTCTACTCTAGCTTCTACTCTAGCTTCTACTATAGCTTCTACTCTATCTTCTACTCTAGCTTCTACTCTAGCTTCTACTCTAGCTTCTACTCTAACTTCTACTCTAGCTTCTACTCTAGCTTCTTACAGCTTCTACTCTAGCTTCTACTCTAACTTCTACTCTATCTTCTACTCTAGCTTCTACTCTAACTTCTACTCTAGCTTCTACTCTAGCTTCTACTCTAGCTTCTTACAGCTTCTACTCTAGCTTCTACTCTAACTTCTACTCTATCTTCTACTCTATCTTCTACTCTAGCTTCTACTCTAACTTCTACTCTAGCTTCTACTCTAGCTTCTACTCTAGCTTCTTACAGCTTCTACTCTAGCTTCTACTCTAGCTTCTTACAGCTTCTACTCTAACTTCTACTCTAACTTCTACTCTAACTTCTACTCTAACTTCTACTCTATCTTCTACTCTATCTTCTACTCTAGCTTCTACTCTAGCTTCTACTCAAGCTTCTACTCTATCTTCTACTCTAGCTTCTACTCTAGCTTCTACTCTAACTTCTACTCTAGCTTCTACTCTAGCTTCTTACAGCTTCTACTCTAGCTTCTACTCTAACTTCTACTCTAGCTTCTACTCTATCTTCTACTCTATCTTCTACTCTAGCTTCTACTCTAGCTTCTTACAGCTTCTACTCTAACTTCTACTCTAGCTTCTACTCTATCTTCTACTCTATCTTCTACTCTAGCTTCTACTCTAGCTTCTTACAGCTTCTACTCTAACTTCTACTCTAGCTTCTACTCTAGCTTCTTACAGCTTCTACTCTAACTTCTACTCTAACTTCTACTCTAGCTTCTACTCTAACTTCTACTCTAGCTTCTACTCTAGCTTCTACTCTAACTTCTACTCTAACTTCTACTCTAGCTTCTACTCTAGCTTCTACTCTAGCTTCTACTCTAGCTTCTTACAGCTTCTACTCTAGCTTCTACTCTAACTTCTACTCTATCTTCTACTCTAGCTTCTACTCTAACTTCTACTCTAACTTCTACTCTAGCTTCTACTCTAGCTTCTACTCTAGCTTCTACTCTAGCTTCTTACAGCTTCTACTCTAGCTTCTACTCTAACTTCTACTCTAGCTTCTACTCTAGCTTCTACTCTAGCTTCTTACAGCTTCTACTCTAGCTTCTACTCTAACTTCTACTCTAACTTCTACTCTATCTTCTACTCTAGCTTCTACTCTAACTTCTACTCTAGCTTCTACTCTAGCTTCTTACAGCTTCTACTCTAGCTTCTACTCTAACTTCTACTCTATCTTCTACTCTATCTTCTACTCTAGCTTCTACTCTAACTTCTACTCTAGCTTCTACTCTAGCTTCTACTCTAGCTTCTTACAGCTTCTACTCTAGCTTCTACTCTAGCTTCTACTCTAGCTTCTACTCTAGCTTCTTACAGCTTCTACTCTAGCTTCTACTCTAACTTCTACTCTATCTTCTACTCTAGCTTCTACTCTAACTTCTACTCTATCTTCTACTCTAGCTTCTACTCTAACTTCTACTCTATCTTCTACTCTAGCTTCTACTCTAACTTCTACTCTAGCTTCTACTCTAGCTTCTACTCTAGCTTCTTACAGCTTCTACTCTAGCTTCTACTCTAGCTTTTACTCTAGCTTCTACTCTAACTTCTACTATAGCTTCTACTCTAGCTTCTACTCTAGCTTCTACTCTAGCTTCTTACAGCTTCTACTCTAGCTTCTACTCTAACTTCTACTCTAGCTTCTACTCTAGCTTCTACTATAGCTTCTACTCTATCTTCTACTCTAGCTTCTACTCTAGCTTCTACTCTAGCTTCTACTCTAACTTCTACTCTAGCTTCTACTCTAGCTTCTACTCTAGCTTCTTACAGCTTCTACTCTAGCTTCTACTCTAACTTCTACTCTATCTTCTACTCTAGCTTCTACTCTAGCTTCTTACAGCTTCTACTCTAGCTTCTACTCTATCTTCTACTCTATCTTCTACTCTAGCTTCTACTCTAACTTCTACTCTAGCTTCTACTCTAGCTTCTACTCTAGCTTCTTACAGCTTCTACTCTAGCTTCTACTCTAGCTTCTACTCTAGCTTCTTACAGCTTCTACTCTAGCTTCTACTCTAACTTCTACTCTATCTTCTACTCTAGCTTCTACTCTATCTTCTACTCTAGCTTCTACTCTAACTTCTACTCTATCTTCTACTCTAGCTTCTACTCTAACTTCTACTCTAACTTCTACTCTAGCTTCTACTCTAGATTCTACTCTAGCTTCTTACAGCTTCTACTCTAGCTTCTACTCTAGCTTCTACTCTAGCTTCTACTCTAACTTCTACTCTAACTTCTACTATAGCTTCTACTCTAGCTTCTACTCTAGCTTCTACTCTAGCTTCTACTCTAGCTTCTTACAGCTTCTACTCTAGCTTCTACTCTAACTTCTACTCTAGCTTCTACTCTAGCTTCTACTATAGCTTCTACTCTATCTTCTACTCTAGCTTCTACTCTAGCTTCTACTCTAGCTTCTACTCTAACTTCTACTCTAACTTCTACTCTAGTTTCTACTCTAGCTTCTTACAGCTTCTATTCTAGCTTCTACTCTAGCTTCTACTCTAACTTCTACTCTAGTTTCTACTCTAGCTTCTTACAGCTTCTACTCTAACTTCTACTCTAGCTTCTACTCTAGCTTCTACTCTATCTTCTACTCTAACTTCTACTCTAGTTTCTACTCTAGCTTCTTACAGCTTCTATTCTAGCTTCTACTCTAGCTTCTACTCTAACTTCTACTCTAGCTTCTTACAGCTTCTACTCTAGCTTCTACTCTAGCTTCTACTCTAGCTTCTACTCTAGCTTCTTACAGCTTCTACTCTAGCTTCTACTCTATCTTCTACTCTAGCTTCTACTCTAGCTTCTACTCTAGCTTCTACTCTAACTTCTACTCTAGCTTCTACTCTAGCTTCTACTCTAACTTCTACTCTAACTTCTACTCTATCTTCTACTCTAGTTTCTACTCTAGCTTCTTACAGCTTCTACTCTAGCTTCTACTCTAGCTTCTACTCTATCTTCTACTCTAGCTTCTACTCTAGCTTCTTACAGCTTCTACTCTAGCTTCTACTCTAGCTTCTACTCTAGCTTCTACTCTAGCTTCTACTCTATCTTCTACTCTATCTTCTACTCTAGCTTCTACTCTAGCTTCTACTCTAGCTTCTTACAGCTTCTACTCTAGCTTCTACTCTATCTTTTACTCTATCTTCTACTCTAGCTTCTACTCTAGCTTCTACTCTAACTTCTACTCTAGCTTCTACTCTAGCTTCTACTCTAACTTCTACTCTAACTTCTACTCTAGCTTCTACTCTAGCTTCTACTCTAGTTTCTACTCTAGCTTCTACTCTAGCTTCTACTCTAACTTCTTACAGCTTCTATTCTAGCTTCTACTCTATCTTCTACTCTAGCTTCTACTCTAGCTTCTACTCTAGTTTCTACTCTAGCTTCTACTCTAGCTTCTACTCTAGTTTCTACTCTAGCTTCTTACAGCTTCTACTCTAGCTTCTACTCTATCTTCTACTCTAGCTTCTACTCTAGCTTCTACTCTAACTTCTACTCTAACTTCTACTCTAGCTTCTACTCTAGCTTCTACTCTAGCTTCTACTCTAGCTTCTACTCTAGCTTCTACTCTAACTTCTACTCTAGCTTCTACTCTAGCTTCTACTCTAACTTCTACTCTAACTTCTACTCTAGCTTCTACTCTAGCTTCTACTCTAACTTCTACTCTAACTTCTACTCTAGCTTCTACTCTAACTTCTACTCTAACTTCTACTCTAGCTTCTACTCTAGCTTCTACTCTAGCTTCTACTCTAACTTCTACTCTAACTTCTACTCTAACTTCTACTCTAACTTCTACTCTATCTTCTACTCTAGCTTCTACTCTAACTTCTACTCTAACTTCTACTCTAGCTTCTACTCTAGCTTCTACTCTAACTTCTACTCTAGCTTCTACTCTAACTTCTACTCTATCTTCTACTCTAGCTTCTACTCTAACTTCTACTCTAACTTCTATTCTAACTTCTACTCTAACTTCTACTCTAACTTCTACTCTAGCTTCTACTCTAGCTTTATACAGCTTCTACTCTAGCTTCTACTCTAGTTTCTTACAGTTTAACACTGTAATTATACTGATTATAACTGAATCCAAAATATATTCAATACTTTACCTCATTTTTGCACCCATATAAATAGAAAATATTTTAATTTGTATTCATTGTAGAGGTTACTACTAGTTTAAAGTTGACCTATTGTAATTTACAGTATTGATACATGGTATATTTTGTTTTAAATTCTCTTTTTATCTCCTGAATGAATAATTAAAATAGTATTTATTAATTTAAAATTTAGTTTATCAATTTTTACTATGGATATAATAATAATATTAAATTGTTCGTTTTCAAAGTCTTCCATTAGATTCATTTCAGTACTATATTTATATATTAACATACTATTATAACACATTATTATAATATATTATTGTAACATATTATTATAACATACTATTATAACACATTATTATAATATATTATTGTAACATATTATTATAACATACTATTATAACACATTATTATAATATATTATTGTAACATATTATTATAACATACTATTATAACACATTATTATAACATATTATAACACATTATTATAATATATTATTGATTATGGCAACAGGATGAAGATATGAGTTATTTTTAGCTTTCTCTTATGAACACAATTTAATTTGGATTGTTTTTACTTCACATATACACCTTATTTTATATATACATATACACCTTATTACTCAACATAACAATGATGGAATTTAACAGAGATAATATAATTGATATTTAATAGATATAATAAACTTACTATAACATATATTATAATATTATTATATTAAAACAGCATTATATTTTATTTGAAAAGTAAATATACATCACAGATATACATATATTTACATACACTACCTCGCTATTCAAAACAAGATATCCGACTATATATACCAAATTTTATTAATCACATTACGCAATTAGAGA
>OZ038312.1:22730861-22775861 GCA_964035775.1 Osedax frankpressi
GTATAGTGCTTTGAGTTGGAGACTTGTGGGGTTTTGAGGTGGATTATCATGATGTTTAATTGTTGCCGTAGGATTGCATAATTGGTGTGTATGGGGATGAGTGTCATGGGTTAAGTTTGGCTGTAAGAAGGTAAAGAAAATATGGGCATTAGGAAATTTCCAACATATCTTTAGGATATGCATGGAAGTGAGGAGTGTGACTTGGAAGAGAAGTAGGACGAGGGAAGAGGGGCATTTGCTTGGAATAAAGTTAATATAGTAACGGGAGTGAGGTTTGTTGAGTGATTTGTATAGAAAATATTGTTAATAAGTGAGTCTCCAACTAAAGAGGAGATAAAGATAGAAGTCAATACATGCCATAGTAGGTTTTAATGTATAGTATACACATAATGATGAGTGTAGCGAGAAACCGAGGGAATGGAAATCTCACGAATATAACTAACCGCTATCTGAATAAATATCGGCAAAGAATGTCGGCCATCTTGAATAATAATCTATCCGAAACACCAGCGTCACGAGTTGGGCAATTTTTCGCTTAATGATGCCGGATAATTTCAGGGTCCCGTTAATCTACGGGAAGAGGATGAGGATTTACATCGAAGAACGACGCAACATTTGGGATTTTGGTACTACTGATGTAGAAAAGCGACGAGTGAATTAAACCTGATTGAATAAAACAGTGCGAAAGAAACATTGAATATCTTTTCCCTGCTGGTCGTCGACGTAGCTGAAAGGTCGATAAATGATACGACGATGGTTTTAGTTGAAAAGTAGAATAGACAAGTGTGGCATTTATGTCATCCAATGGACGAGTCATGAAATTAAATTATTCAAATTTAAAACTAATTATTTATTATATAAACGCAATTCATAAAATATCCATGGAAATTAATAGAATCACATTAATCTCATTAGTCTCATTAATTTCATTAATTTCATTAATTTCATTAATCTCATTAATCTCATGTACATTTTAAGCTATTCACGTATTGAATTCAAATTAATCATATAAACCTGGTATTGATAAAGTGTTCGATTATCTGAAGACAAAAAAATTGAGCCTGTTCTTCTCTGAAATATTCATTGAATACATTATGCAATTAACATGTAATCAAAAAGTAATCAACATGTAATCAACAAGTAATCAATAAGTAATTAACATGTAATCAACAAGTAATCAACATGTAATCAAAAAGTAATCAACAAGTAATCAACAAGTAATTAACAAGTAATTAACATGTAATCAACAAGTAATTAACATGTAATCAACATTTAATATGAAATAAATATTTTCAAAAATTCCCAAAAATAAACTATGTTAAATATAACAATATCTAATAATGTTAGTGCCTATATAACATATATTACATAATGTATATTGAAAATATAATGTATTATATACTATATATATATATTACATATTATTATCTATATATACATATATTCAATGAAAAATGTATTTTAAATAATATTTATTATTATATATAAATTTAATTATAAATTATAATTCTATAGTCTGGTGAATAAATTCAATAGCTTAATACAAAGATATTTAACTGAGAGTGAATTTGACAAAACTCTTGGTTATATTTATATTATAGGAAAAAAGTATTCCAATGATAATAACAATAACAAAAATAATAAGATACATAAAATATATTTACATATATACAAATATATAATACTTTATTTATACACTTAAACCTGTCTAGAAGAGTCACCTTAGGGGCCGGCCAAATAGATTTTCTTTTAAGAAGTGGATAATATATATTATTTTCAAAATTAAAGACATTTCATAAAAGGGCTCTCTTTAAATATATAATAATAGCTTACTAAATCATATTTTCAAATCACATGTATAATCTGTTATACATAACGCAGGGATTTTAATATTTTAAATTGTTTAATAAACTATAAATAATTAATATCAATTATCAATAGATATGAGTATTGATAAAGATAATTTGATTTAGAGATCATTTGTGTTTTATTCGTTTTTATGTACTTAAAGTAAACTTAAAGCAAGGAAGGAAAATACGACAGGATTTGAGAGATTAAATCTATGAAACCCATGAAAACACATGGACCTACAAATAGCAGATGTTCAAATAGCAGATAGAATAACAATAAACATATAGGATATATTATTGAACAATGACAAAGTTAAACAATTATGAATAAATTCATCTGTAAATTTCATATAAGTCACATATAATATAAAATGTACTACCAATCATAAAAGATATACTATATTATAAATTATATAAGATTTACTATACTACAAATTATATAAGATATACTATATTATAAATTATATAAGATATACTATATTATAAATTATATAAGATATACTATACTACAAATTATAAAAGATATATTATATTATAAAAGATATACTATACTATAAATTATATAAGATATACTATACTACAAATTATAAAAGATATACTATACTATAAATTATATAAGATATACTATATTATAAATTATAAAAGATATACTATACTACAAATTATAAAAGATATACTATATTATAAATTATAAAAGATATACTATACTATAAATTATATAAGATATACTATACTATAAAAGATATATTATATTATAAATTATATAAGATATACTATACTACAAATTATAAAAGATATATTATATTATAAATTATATAAGATATACTATATTATAAATTATATAAGATATACAAAATTATAAAATTACAAACTTTTGAAGGTCATCCGATAAGAAGTGATTAGCACAGATAGTCCATCCATCGGGAGTTTTTTTCAAAAGTTCATAATATTCTAAAGCCTAATAAGAAGTAAATAAATGTCATAGTAGGGTCTAATTCGTAGTACACATTATGATGACTACAAAATGTCATTCTGTGTGTTCATTGTAAATTGGTTATATATATCACTATAATTGTTAACAATTTTAGCTAATATATAGTTCTATTTAAAGTTTTTATAGAGAATGGGCAATTCGATATGCATTGAATAAATATATATAAATTATTATGAAGACAACATAATAGATGACATATTATATTGAACTAAATTATATTTAATTGATATAATCATTTATTTTTTAATCAATTTTATATATATATATATATATATATATATGCATATGTGCAAGTATACATCTACAATATACTCGTTTATTTTGCAGTTTCATAACTAGAGTAGTCTCATTAATAATTTATATAATAATCATTTATATTTTTAAATTATCATTAATACTATTACTAAAATTTTGAAATTGAAAAATATTGAAAAATATCTCAAAATATTATGACAATTATCAACCAAACTATTAGACAAAATATAGATATTAATAAATCAAATAAAAAGTGCGTAATATCTAACGCATAGATTTAGATACTTTTAAATTTTTGTAGATATATTGACTTATGTCAAAAACATGGTATAAAAGTGGCGAATCAAACAAATTTTGTTTTTCAACTTTAACCCTTTAAACCCTATAAACATTAACGTCAATTTGCTGAAAACCAGATAGACAATAGCGTCAATTAAATTTAGATGCGTAAATAAATGTAAAATTGAGCTATTATAATAAAGTATTATTTAATAAAATGATATTACTTTATAAGATTGATATTTAACTTTATTAAAACTACCTTAATCTGATTATATTTATATTCGTAATTAAAAGTTATAAAACATTATATAGAAAATTAATTTTAGAAATAATATTAAATATTAAAATAATCACTATCAATAATAAAATCAATACTTATTCCAATAGGATCTGATTTCAAAACGTATGAAGATGAAATAATCTTCTACCTAGGTTCAACTGTTTACATGGAAGTAGTTTGTTTACCCCAAGTAATAAATTATTGGAATATGGAAGAAGACTTTTATAACCCGTTTATGGCAAAAAGAATTTCCAGAGATAGATACTTGCACATATCTAAATATTTGCATATTTAGGTTGCTGATTTGACAAATGATAAACTACACAAAGTAAGTTTAATTTAAAATGTATTACAAAATAAACTAATTTAGATTAATTAATCACAACTGACAAAAATGTATTTCAATTTTTAATATTTTACCTATAAAGGTTCGTAAGTTTATCAATACAGGAGACAACACCATTGGAGAAAACTCTAAACCTGGAAAACATCTATCTATCGATGAAGGAATGATGAGTTTGAATGGGCGGCTATCTTTTAAACAGTATATGCCTACTAAGCCCGTGAAACATGGCATCAAATTCTATGCTCTATGTGATAGCATCGCGGGATACTGCTTGAAACTTTACATTTATTCCGGTTACGAAGAATAATTTGTATCAAGAGAAGGATTTACTTCTAATATTATGTAATCATCTTATGTCAGATTATTAAATTTAAACTATTTTTCATTTTAAATTATGTAATTTTTCACTGTGAGAGAGAAAAAATTGTTATAATAAATATTACTCATCACTTCCATAAGTACTTCTGTATATATATAATTATATTTTACAATTTTATATTATTGTAGGATATGTGTCGACTATATATATATTTAATTTTGTATGTATTTGATTTTTTTATATATTTTATTGTAAATATTATTTTTTATTATATTTAATAAATATGCATATATACTCAAAATCAAATATTTTGCTTACTTTTTTTTATACTTAATAGATATTTTCAATACCTTTAATAATAATTTAACCTCTAATATAACATTATTATTATTTATTTAAGTAAATTGTAAATATCTAATATTATTAATAATTATAAAACTATATTAGTTAATTTTTTTGTTAAATTTATGTTAATTAATTATTACATTTTTTTAAAATTATTAAATATAATTTCAATGTCTTCAATAATAAGTTAACTTGTAATATATAATTATTAATATCTACAATAAGAAAAGTATGCTTATGTATATATATTTATATTAGTATAGTTTAAAATAAAAAAATTATTAAAATCTTCATTATATAACTGTTTATAATTAATTATATTGATGATAAATTAACCTGTAATATATTTTTTATATATTATACATTATTTATTTATATAATCTATATTGATTTTAATTTTTTTTAGGAATAATTAATATTATTTAATCTTATTACAAATATATGTAATTTATTATAGGATTTATCTAAATTTATAATTATATATATTATCATGGCTTTTTCAATATTATACGTTATTAATTTATTAGTATTTTATATTGAATACTTTTAAATTTTACATAATAATAAGTCAACTTTATAGAAAATATTAATGAATCATAGAGTATTTTACGATAATCAATAATGCATTGAAAAATTTATATGCACTCTGTGTAAAATTATATTGCCGGTTTTCAAGCGCATTTTAGTAAATGACATCAGGTTGTAAAGGGTTAAACACCATTTACCAGTAATAATATTGCTTTACCGAATATAAACTTATACAATGAATATTTCGCTTAATTAATTATCAAATGATAGACATAATATGTTGTTGATATAGTATATTCGTCTAGTAAACGGGCATGAAAACTGAGTTGTAAGGAAGGAACTTTATAGTAAAAATATGAACAAATTTTAAAAAATGTATAAAACTAAAATAGATTTTGGAGAGTTTACGGAATATTTGACTCACATATTACTTTTGACTCATTACATTTCTTCAACTTATCTGTTATGTAATGTGCAATAAATTAAAATATTGAAATAATCTACTATCGAGATATCCAATTATTAAATGACATATCCATTTTCGAGCTTTTTTTACAAATATTTGACGGGTGAAAAATGTAAAAATAATAATTTTTTTAAATTTATATTAGTAAATAACTAATCATTAAATATTCTTATAATGATTTTACAATTGACAGTATTCTGAATTTCACAACTTCTAAAAACCCATATATATTCATTCTATTATGTATGTTCTATTCTATATGTTACATATATTTCAGGATCGCTATTAACTTAATAATTCTATCAGTATTTTGATTTAATAGAGTTAAACATGTTTTATTGCATTATCAGTACATTATCATTAACATTTTAATTATACAGTAATTAATTAGTTACTGTCATGTGCAATTTGGCACACTATACAATTTGACACACATCCTGTGATATTATCTATTTTTATTGTAATATACTTTAAACAATTACATAAAAATACATTATATTACTACAATGATTAATAATAATGTTATTAAACAGTATCATAATATATTTTTTTAATCAATATTAAATTTTATACAAAAATAGGCGTATTTGTAGGCGTGACTAATTTTAAATTCAAATTATTACACGTGTAGATTTTTTACATCATTGATATTAATTTTATTATAAATTTTGTATATTTTTAAAAGTTGAATTCATTATCATAGATTTTTAATTTTCAATTTGATTATTGATATTCAACATCAAAAATATTAAAGCAGCATTTTATACTACATATATTTAATAAATTAAATTTGTAAAATGATATATCATTTTATATAGATTGTTAATTATATTTATATATAAAATGTATGATATTTAATACCATCCTGTTAGTTAACTAATATCAGTTAACTACTTTTACATTCGATAGTTTATGATATATATCTTCCATTGGTGATTTATTATTCAATATAATTATTATATATATTTAAATTGCAACCAAAAAATATATTATATATAGCATCAAATTAGCATGATATTAGCATCAAATTAGCATGATATTAGCATGATATTAGCATCAAATTAGCATGATATTAGCATGATATTAGCATCAAATTAGCATGATATTAGCATGATATTAGCATGATATTAGCATGATATTAGCATGATATTAGCATGATATTAGCATGATATTAGCACCATATTAGCATCATATTAGCATCAAATTAGCATGATATTAGCATGATATTATCATGATATTAGCATGATATTAGCATCATATTAGCATCATATTAGCATCATATTAGCAAGTACCTAGAGTAGTAAAAGTAAATAGTTATATGGCTCCCTAATTTTAATATAATTTGATACATTGTACAATGTACAGTGTATATTGAACTACTTGGTAATGTAATTATTTACATATTTATTAAAATTATACAATAATATTTATAATGTGTTGCTAGGCGACATCCGATGGGCCTGTCAACTTTTAACAAACTGACAGCATGAATACTTGAAATTATTTTATTAAGTATACATTAATTATATATATATATATACCAAATTAATTATATGTATGTACATCATCAAAAAACAATTTCATTATATTTCAAGATTATTTATAACTTATTTAGTAGTTTTAGAAAGTTGAAATAACTTCAAAGTCAATGAAATATGCCAAATTGCATTTCATGTCAAATTACACACAACATTATCAACTAAGTTAGCTCATCAATATATTGCAATATATTTGTATATCAAAATCTGAACCTTACCCAGGATAATAAATGTGTACTAAATAGGTATTATATTTCAATACAAAACTAAAATTAAACATATACAAATTAAGGACTTGTTATTTCAATATATATAAAAATGTTTAAAAAGTCCGAAAGTCTTTCAAATAAATGTCCTTGTATGATCAAATTATCAGAAAGAAAGATATATCACTCTAATCTAACTAACATGATTAATAATAATCATCAGTTCTAATGTGTTTGAGTATATTTTCTAACTAAACACTTAATTTTCGATAATAATAATACATTGTGTAAATAAAAATAAATTTATATAAAAAATTATCTTAAAAACTATATTCGAGTTAAAAAAAAGTTACAAATATAAGAATGAATTAAATGGTGAAATATAAAAAATACGAGACTTCTGCTGAGTCAGGCAGATATATATTTGCATTACGTTATCTTTTATAAGACTTATTTATTTTAATAGTAAACTTATGAAATCACTATAAACCATATTATAATTATTTTAGTAATGTTATCTATATGAATTAGAGTTATGATATTATATAATATTATATAATATTAGAACTATATTTTGAGGTAATATAATATTCGGGATATTAAAAATACCTTTTTTCGACCTTCATCATCGGAATCACTGCTCAACCCACTAAGTAATGATGAATTCATCGATTCACAATTTCAATATATAGTCATAGAGGCAACATCCTACAATTATGTTTTATTATAATCATTTAGAAAATAATCCTTAAAAGTATTTTAAATGGTTATTAATATAAATAGATGATGTGCATAATTTATTTATTTAGTTACACATATATAATAACATAATTATATATATAATAATAATTCAATATAAAATGGATATAAATGTTTAATAATTTAAATGTTTAATAATTTAAATATATTATTGTGATGATTTTACATGTAAAATGTTATTTGAATACATTTATGTATAATTAATGAAATATTTAATTAGAATCAGTGAAACAAATAAATATTACAAAAGACATAAAATCATCATATTATTACTTATGATGCAATATTTATTTAATATTAAGAATCTTAATTATTTTACATATGTTAATATGTTATAACATATACATATTCACTTCAATTTATTTATAATCAATATTTTATAAAGATAATTTAGTATTCATAAATATGATATAGTATATTTATATACTATATATTATTTAAATATAATCAATTTAGTGGTAAACATACTAACGATTTTAAATAATATTAATAATTATTTTACTAAATCACTATAACTGTTAACGTACATGTAACTTAGGAACGAATTAATAAACAATCAACAAACATATAAAATTTAGTATTTTTCAAATTTCACTAACTTTTTAAATAATTCTATAAATGAAGGGAAATCTCAAAAATACTTATAAAATATCATAGGCCACGTTTTGTACTATAACCGCATTTACGTGATGCATGGGAAGACGAGTATTAGTTATATACCGTACATTTTTTATCTTAATTGTAATGTGTATGCATAGTTATTAATTGACGAATATTATACAATGTTATCAATTTGTAATATATTATCAAATTACTAAATTCAAACAAAAAACACAATTTAAACCAAAAAATTAAATCTTTAAATTTTTATCATCAAAAAGGAATAGTAAATTTCATTTCAGTGGTTTACCTCTAACCTATAAAACCAAAGATCCAAAGATACAATTTGATACAAATTATTAAAAATTATATATTTAATAAAGTATATTATTAAATATATTACATATTTTCTTATATATTACAGATCATTTTATATATTTATAATGACTGAAGTAGACGATACAAAAAAATTTTATGATGATGCATTGGTGTATTGGACTGGTATCGATGCTAGTGTAAACGGCATGTTGGGTGGTTTTGCACAAATATCTAGTACTGACATATCTGGTTCATCGAAGTTTTTAAGACAATATATTAAAGTTAATATAATACAATATAATATATTTGTATAGCGTTATTTAAGATATATTAATATAAAAAATATTTTTCAAAAAATTATATTGTATTATTTTTATATTAATATGCAATTAAGAGTTTATTATTCAATTCGTTATATATAACCAATTCAATAATAAATTAATATTTAATAACTATACATTATTTAAGAGTATATGACATACAATCATATATAATTATATCATATATTTAGTTTATATTTAATGTGTTGTATATATACTATATTATAATATTTCACATATAATATCTAATAACATAAACAAGCATACTTTGTACTAAAAATCTATATAAAAGAAAATGTCACAATTTTTTATATAAATTTATTTATTTTAATAATTTTAAATACATTAATTTTATAAAATATTTATAATTAAATTGTATTAATTTTATAGATTAATAAGTGTTTATAATAATTCATTTCAAAAGTGTTGTAAAATGAGTCAACTTCTATGTTGAGCATATCAATCGTAGAGGCAGTATGCAGAGTAATATTGATTTGCCACTCTGAATATACATTTGTGATATATTTTTTAATTTTAACTGTAATACTAATAAAATATATTTAAATTAGTATACAGTGAGATTAATAGGGATATGTTCATTTCAAGAAAGGTTAAAGGGGGAAATATTTTATGATTTTTATATTATATCTAGAGGATTAAAAGTGAATAAATAATTACACAATATAAATTAACATTTTTATTAATTATTAATCTTTTGTTTATGATATATCAAACTTCCTCTTATAAAAATAAATATATACCTTTTATTCACACATTTTCTTACAATAAATAAAATAATTAATTTCTCTTCCTTTCATTAATCAAGTGATTGTTGCAATTTTAATATGAATACATCACAATCGTTATTAATATAAACATCGAAGTAATTCAACTCCTCCATTAATTTAGGATCCCAATGGCACCGGGGACGCACGAGCCCTGGACTGCGGTGCTGGCATCGGACGCATTACTAAGCGTCTCCTGTTGCCGTTGTTTCAAAGTTAGTCGTCATCTACCGTATCCTTGTTTATCTCATTTTCATCCGACGGCTGTTCTCTGCGCGATGCCGCAATGCACCACCATTTGCATGAGTCGTAACGCTAAATAGCCTAACTTCGAATCGCCGTTGTCGAAAACACTTTCGCCGCTAAAAACGCGCAGTAAACATTGATCTCGTGAGCAAACTATTTCCTCGTGGGTGTTGTACTTGGCGCCTCCGCACAGCAACAAACTCGCCAATAACTATGCGACGTAGAGACGTCGATCTGTCTTTGCGAACATATTAAACGTGGAAACACCCGTTGGCTTTCCCTCTCTCGTGGTCTGAACTGGTGCGAGGGCACCCGTCGCATCGGCCCGCTAATGTAGTCCCTGTTTTGTCGCACACAGGCGTCGACATGCTCGAATTCAACAGGAAGTTCCTCGACGAAGCTCCTAAATATATCGGAGAGATATTATGGCCTCGTGTCACCCATCGATTCTGTACACCGATGCAGGTTTTCACCTCCACCCCAAACTCTCCTCTACCTCTCCCGACTACCCGCAATCTAACTTTCGAATTTTATATTATATCAATGCAATCATCTGACAAATAAATTAAGGTATTAGCTTTATTGATTAAATAAAGTAGTAAAAGTATAAAAACGAAAGATAACATAAATAATAATTAATTTTGTATCATTCCTTTTTCATTAAAATTTGCTAACCAATTATTACTTTTTACATTGCAGCATTTATTATGCATTTTTTTTCTCTTTGAAAAACCTCCAAAGATATTCAAGTCTTATTAATTATCTTTATCGCATAATTCCATTGCTTGGAAATACTATGTACAATCTATACTGCTTATATACAATGCATATTGTACATTCAAACAAAACAATAAGATATTAAGATACTATTGGGATATGTCTATTTTATCTTATATATACTTTCATATCTTATTTACGTTTTAACTTCACTATTGCATCCAACATTTTATTTTTACTATATTTCTAAGTGCAGTTTTAAAATATATTCTAACTATCCTTTGTTCTAATATAATTTTAATATATCAATAATTATCTAGAGAATATTTTATATTTTATTAAAATGAATCATATGTTTAAATTTAATCCTATATATAAAAAGACATGCACATTGATAGATTTATAAAGTCATATTTACAAATTTATATCAATAGTAAAATATAATTCCTTACATGTTCAATACATTCAATTGTTATTAGTAAGTATGTTAGCAATAGAGCATTAAAGTAGTGATATATCTTTCTACGGTCAATCTTTTTTGACATACAATGATTTGTAATTATTAAAATATCACACCTATCTACTCTTGTATTATTTATATTATTGTATTGTTTAGTTATAACTTGAATTTGTTTTAAAACAATAATCAACCTAATATTAAATTGGTTATTAATTATCTCACTATCTTTAACTCATCCTCATCATTTTCCTTTCACCATTTAATTTTTTCATCTGCTTCTGTCCTCTCAACTCTTAATTTTACCATCGTCCTCATCTTACCTCAACTTTTCACTCTCACTTTCACTCTTTATACATTTCATCGTTATCCCCATTTATCACACCTCACCCTCGACTCTTCCCTAACCATTACCACCTATTCCTCACCATCTCACCATACCCCCTTCTCAACTTTTCATACACCCGCCCCGAGGAATTTACGCCCGAGATAGGAGCTTACAATGTCATATGGATCCAATGGGTGCTCGGACATCTGACCGAAGAAGATTTCATCAGCTTCTTCGGAAGATGTCGACGAGCCCTAGCACCAAACGGCGTCATCTTTGTTAAGGTCATTCACGCGTTCGTAGATCAAATGTCCGCGATGCTCGTATTAGTCTAGTCCCGTAGCCCGTTTACGAAGTCAGCAGTTAGTTGCCTGCAAAGCTGAGTCCTCGTCTGTAACTCAGAAAACATCTAAGCTCGAGAAGTATCTGCGATATGGCAGCTTGAGCGATGAGTAGTGGTTTCCTAGTTTCCTGTTTTAGTCTATCCTCAATAAGTGTATACTAATCTAGCTCTCAGACTATATCCTATCGTAACATAACTCCTCAATTCCGTTAATGTTACTAATAACTAATCAGTCCACTGACCATTACATGTATTGTCATATTGTTTATTCAGAGAAAATAACTCGTAGCCTTACATCCGTTGACCTCGTATCCAGGAGAATGTGTGCTTCGAAGAGGAACCAATCTTCGACACAGACGACAGCAGCTTCACGCGATCGTTGGCGATCTTTCTGAGACTGTTCGACAGCTCCGGCTTGAGTCTTCTCGATAAACAAAAGCAGTCGGGTTTCCCGAAAGCCATTTACGATGTTTGGTTGTTTGCTCTACGCTAGACCGATCACTGCCGGCCGCAGCCTCAATTCAATGGCTAGGTCCGCGCCCGTTATACTTCAGCAGACATTTATTGCGCTGAAATGGAGATCAAATCTATGACAACGTAATGAGCAATATTGGAGAATTTATACACAGACTTCACCAGAGTTGTCTCATGCAATTTACAACCTATATCATATTTTGTAACCATATTGATTTTTTTTACTAAACTTCATTCCAATATGATCATTACCTTATATAACAATTAATATACATTTATTCTTCATCAGCATAATATCATGTGAATATTACTTTTCCAATTAAATTTACAAATAATTTTTAATTAATTTTGGAATGTTTATCTTCAAGTTATTCTTATAAAACGTGTATTCAATTTGTTAATACATACTATGAATTTCCTACATTATATGTATTGTGAGTATCCACAATTAATCTTATAAATAAAAATATAAATGTAAAACATAAACTTTATTGTAAAAGAATTCGTATAAAATAAAAAAAATAAAATGAATAATTCATTTTTTAAACAAACAAGTTTCTATTTTGAATTTTAGTGAGCATGTTAAATCTCTATAGAAAAATAAAAAGTATTAGTTTTTTAAGATTAAATTATTTGATTATAATAAGATATTTTATTTAAAATGAATATTAATGAAATTAAAAATATATGATATAATTTATGCCAAATATAATGTATACAACTATTAATTATTTTCATAAGAAAATTAACAGCAATAAGAATGACGATTAAAAGTCAGAATCTGCGGCAGAGAATTTCTTAGGTTCTGATTTCTCCTCGACCCCATCCTCATATTCCTCTTCGGTGGACAAGTAGACCAATGACAGCTCGGATGCTGTTCCATAATCATTGTCGGAGTCAAAAACATTCGCTGAACTATCCGAAGAGTTTCCGTCGCTAGCCTTTCGTGTACCCTCCGGAGTAAACTTAATCATCAACTCACCGTAGTTCATCATCATTGCAAGATGACCCTAAGTGAATGCGTAATTTTAATATATTTAAGAATTTTATGAAATGCTTCCTTTAATGCCACTGATTTATGCAAATAAATAATCCCTTTCGTTGTGATGGTCTCCTAAAATTATGTTCAACATAAAAATATTTCTATCAATGCCGCAGAACCTTTTTGTAGGTCAATTTCTTCACACGTTTGTAAATACGGTTGAAATGCACCGAGTTACTCTCTTGGTCTACCCACAATTTATTCAATTCACAGTAAACGTTGTTCAAGCTGGTAGCGCCAAAGATCTAAAGTGAATTTTATATATTGTAGCAATTATAAAATACTAATTCAAAATTCTATAATTATTAATTTGACAATAACTTTACCGAAAATAGAACTAGTTATCGTATTAAATCAATAGATGAAAATTATTCATAGATAAACTAGTAATCATAACATTAGATTCATCAACATTAAGCATATATTTATCATATATATAGAAATGATAAGTAAAGTAATATTTGTAATTAAATAAAGCACTCATAGCAATTACTAACGTGAATGTGTCTCTTCAAAATACACCAAATGATGTCATTCAGAACTTTGTTACTTTTCAAAGTCTCTCGTTTGAATGATTTCGGTATGAACTGTAAATAAATAATTGAATTGCGTCATTATCCTTTTATATATTAATAATTTGAATAATGAATATCAATGGTGAATATTTATAACCTCGTATTCGATTAGCTTAGCTTTCAAAGCAGGTCTGATCGGAAGTGAGTTTTTCGAAAAGTGCGCTATATCAAATCAATGAATTGTATTATATATTAGTAAATAATTCATATTTCAGCACACAAATGTATATCAGAATTATAAATATTAGCAATGGAAACCAATGTAGATTATACTATGAATTAATATTAACAGGATTAGTGTGTTATAATTGAATCATTTCAGTACAAATAAACATACAAAGTTACATCAATATTAAATACTATATTGTCTATTCGTTATATAGGTATTCCTAATAATCGTAAATGTACTAAGATTCAAACTAACATAAAATCAAAGAAGATTCGAAATCTAAATAACATGGCCTATCGGTGTAATCGGAAGCGATTACGCCTGGACTCCTCCTCATGCGAAACATATCCGGGGACGAGGATGGCGAGTAAAGCTCTCTAGCTCTTTTGCAGGAAGTACTGCAATGCGGCTGTGGACTTGAAGGAGGCGTCGATAGTAGAGAGTCCGCCGGCGATATCGACGGTGTAATGGCAGGAGATAACGACGGTGATTGCGAGTATTCAATCGGCGTGGAAGATCTGCTACAAGACTGTTCTGAAGATGACGACGCGTAATTCGGAGTCGATGGAGACGAAGCCATGTAATCCAGATCGATAATCTGCATAATAAAATACTTGATAATCTATAATATAAATGGTTTCAGAATATGGGTTAGTTAGACTATTCAATAATATAATAAATAAAACGCAACATTTAAAACAGAACGAATTTTGCTAACTTGAACAAAGTAGTCTCTACTGTAAAGAATATATTTCTATACTTAATCCTACTGTTACAATAACTGCATATATATTTATATATAATATATATATTATCATATCTATATAGAGTTACATATATAATTTAATATTAGCAATAACATATTATTGAAAATTATAGTGTACGAGAATTCTATAATGTTTCATAATACATTTTCTAACACATATTTTCTCCTAAATAAAAATGCATAATATAAATATATATATATATATATATATATATATAGATATATAATAATTGAAGAAATTCATTATAACATATAAATAACTGTATAAAACTTTATTGATTTCCTCAGACATTTTTTAACAAGCAGCGTGGATTAACAAGGAAAATATATTTACCCAGAAATCAAAATTGAATATTATATTATTTTGGAATATTCTATTATATTTAATACCGAAATTCTTATAAAAATAAAGATTACATTTCTGTTTAAAATTAAATAATATAATTTTATATTCATATTTATATTTAATAAAATTATTAATTAAAAATGATGAATTTGTCTATTAACTATATAAAATTAACTCTATTAAAATTAACTCTATAAAATATATTATTTTAAAAATTATATTATTTTTTTTAAATATAATTGTAATGAATATATTAATGATATATAACCAGTACAGAATATTATGTGCTATTATATATAAGGATATTAAGTAAAAAAAATCACAACTATATAGTTTCTATAAAATCATTAATAATTAAAATTTAATGATGAAATTAATATAAATACACAGAATCATTTTTTAAACTAAAATTAACTACTAATACATATTTAATAAATATAATTCTACAAGTGAATTAATATATATAACCTCGATTTCTGCTGTTTCAACTAAACAAACATTAATTATTTCAGACATTTTGTGCAAAGAGTGTAATTTATTACGAAACAAAATATTACCCAGAATGCGAAATAATATAATAAATATATTTGGAATATTCTATTATATTAATACAGAAATAAATTGTTATTTTATATTTGAAATTAAATAATATTCATTATATATTTTAATTGATAATTAATTATAAAGTAATTCACCAAATATATTTTTAAAATATAAAAACTTATTCACTTGTTTTCTATTTTAAACTAAAGCATGCATTTTTATATCACATGATTAGAAAAATATACATGGATATTTAAATTAAATTCAAAACATTTTAATGCAAGTTTTTAAAATTAAATTACTTATAGGATATATATATATATATATATAAGTCTATGTCAAATAGTACATTTTATTATGAATTATAGTTATTTATATTTTCATATAATAATAATGATATGATATAAGGTTTAGTCAAATTTGAAATCATATGCAAATATAAGTAAATATAATTCACATTCCCTGTGAAATATAGCTATTTTTGCAGTATATTTTATAATAATTGTATATAATAAAATTATCTTGAAATATAAATAATTATATTATATTATATTAATTATATTAATAATTATATTATATTTAATATCAATAAATATCTAATTTAATTTTTGTCATCAATATGGTATATATATATATATATATATATATATACATAATAGTAAAACACATTTTCTATTACAAACGAATGTAAATTATGTAAATTTACATAAATTAATAATAATTATTATTATTAGCATATATCCTAGAATACATGAACCTATTTAACATACATATTATATATACTAGTATATTATTATATAGTAAATTAAACGTATATTCATTATGATATTGTTAATTGTCTCAATTGATACCTGTAATTTAGAATATACTTTCTTCATTATACAATTTTCAACTCTTTAATAGTAATAATAATAGTAATAATCTTTAATAGTATCTAGACTTAATATCATATTCTATGTATATTTCTTGTTCGTACATGTATAATATGTATATCATTTTGTATCAATTATTAGTGAATAGTATAATAAATTAGTGCGTTATATTCCATTAATACACTTGATTTTAATAATTGATCATGATCGTATTGTCTAATATAATTAAAACTATGGTTATGAAGTATCAGAATGACAACATTTCTATCACGTTATTTTACATTTTACAATATAAATTAAATGATAATCATCAAGGTTTATTAATTATATAATATATGTATACAATCCTCTATATAACTATTTGATATTACCAACAGGTTTTTATTCCTGGACAATTAAGTAAATCATAACTATAATTTTAGAATATTTTTAGAGTCTGAATGAATCAGTTGTGAATGAAATTCCATTCTTTAATTTTATATAGGAATATTAATAGAAGTTTTGCTGAAAAGTATAGATTTAATTAATTCAATTATATATTTTATTTTAAATATAAATATGTACAAAAATCATATATTATATGCAATTGTATTCTATGCAACAATAGTAATAATCTTTCAAATAAAAATGTACAAAGTAAAAAAATAAGTGCACAAAATATGCGAATATTATAATATATAACTAATGATATTATAAATAAGAATTATACTAAATAATTAAAAATAACAAAATATAAAAATAATTAATATAACTTTAAGAATAATGTAATTCCATTTTGTATAATATTAAAAAATATTCATCTTAACACACATTATTAGCTTATCACAGCTTCATTAATAATACTGTCAAAATTTAAAATTATAGTATTCCCTAATTGAGTAAATAACAATAATATAAAATAGTTTATATAGATAGTTTTACAAAAAAAAATTAAACTCGTGTGGTAAAAAACAAAAAATTATACATTTGTTATCAATAAAAAGGAGGCATTGGAATTGCGAGTACATCTTTATCTTATAGAGTTGAATAGCAAACATAGATAATAGTGTTATAGATAAATGCAGTGAAATGTAAGTTTTAAATATATGACAATTGAGACTGTTAGTAACTAGTTAGGCTTGTTGAAAATCTAAATTCAGAATTATAACTTTAAATTAAAATGAAGATGATTGTAATAACATGTTTCAAAATGAATAGGTAAACATGGGTTGGTTTAACTATATAGTAGTTGAATTTCTAATCTTTTATTATTAATAAATATTTATATCTGTATCAAATACAAACCAGAACCCGAATTATGGCAGCTATAATTAAGCTAAGTATAGATCAGAATTTCTTAAATGTTCAATTACTGTAATACGTAATAATTCACATAGGAGAAGAGAATTAGAGAATAAGTAGTTTGCAAAAACTCTATAATGACTATTATACTCGATAAGACTCTAGAATGAGCAGGGCTCTTGGGCTATGCAGACTGCATGACCGCTGCGACCACATGACATCGCTGTAGTGTAGCGCCATCTATCCGTCGCTAGGTCATAAAACTCCACGCTGGACAGGAACTCTGTACCATTGTATCCCCCTGGTGGTGGACGTATGACTAGTTTATATGTTTAATTAATATGAATTGCAATGAAATGAAAATGATGTAATAAGTGATAAAAAAGTGAAAAATTGAAATACAAGAGAAAGCAATAGAATTCTAAACTAAAATACAAGCGTATGAATAAATTAATGCTTAATGATCACCAATTCATAGATGGATGGATTTAACGGGTTTCAGTGGATCATAAATACCTAGAGCGTAGATTCGCTGATTCAGCACAGCAATAGTAAGGGCGCTACGAGGTAACTGAAGCGACGTCAGCGTTTGCCATTGGTCGAGTTTCACGTCGTATCGTTCGACGCTCGACAGTTGATGGTGAGACGAATTATATCCGCCCACAGCGTAAATGAAGCCATTTAATTGGTCTACTCCTATTTGATGATAAATTTGGATTAGATGATATAACTGTCTATTGTATGATATTGATTAAACCATAAATTGTGATTATTCTATTTTTACTAAAAATTAAATGAAATTTAATATTTTCACCATTTACCAAGTCTTTGATAAATTCTATTTAGTAGAGATTTAATGCAAAATTTTATTAAAGAGAATTCATACAAACGCAAGATAGCCGCATAAAGATGAATCAGGAAGAAAATAATTAAAGAATAATTAATCTTTTAGTTTGAACATAAAATTATCATTTCAGATTCCGAATAGATTAACAATAATGATGGGAAATCATCAAAAGTAAAATTTTTTTGAAGTATTTTTAGTTATTGGGTGGTGTTTATAATGATTGGTAGCTGCAGATTATGGAGGGGTGGAACGTGAGATCTTTAGGGCCGTCGCACGAACCTGCTCCTGACCGAGGCGTCGACATGCTGGCCACGCGTTTCCACGCTTTCAACTCGGGGTGGTAGAACTCGACGCTGGACAGACGTTTTTCTCCGTCGAAACCTCCCACGGCGTAGATCAACCGATTGACAGCCGCTACGCCCAGACCGATGCGCTTGCAGTGCATCTCCGCAATCTCCTCCCAGGTCTCGCTGACCGGGTCATATCTGCAGCCGAGGTAGGCGGGAATCAGATGAAAGTGAAACTAAGAATGAATTGAGAACGAGATGGGTTTTAGGTAAGAGTGAGGTCAAAGTTTGGTGAAAGTGAAGTCAAAGTTTGGTGAAAGTGAGGTCAAAATTTGGTGAAAGTGAGGTGAAAGTGAGACAAAGATTGATGGAAGTGAGATAAGAGCAACAGTTCGGAAAGTGAGGTGACAGTGCAGAGAATAAGTAGACAAAACGTTAGGCGGAAACGAGATTAGAATGAGGTGAAAGTGATGTGATAGTGAGGTGAGTTTAAGACGAAAGTGAGGTGGAAGTGAGAAGAGTGCGAGGTGTTCTGCATACATTTCAACAGATGACAAATGTACATTTCCATTGCTGCCACCCAATATGTAGATGGTAGCATCAATGGAAGCCACTCCGGCTCTATTGCGAGGAATGTTCATAGAGCTACACCTACGCCAGGTGTTGGTAACTGGGTCATAGCAGTCTACATTAGCGGAGTCCACGTTGTCTGGGGATAAGGAGGGTGTGTTGAGATAGGGGGTATCGTCGAGTTGCGGTTTGGGTGTGGAGGGAAGTGTTGGGAAGAAGTTCTGGTGCGAAGTAGGCATTGGTGGTTGTGGGAGAGGTGTAGTAGCAGATATGAAGTAGGTTTGAGGGAGATGTATAGGAGTTGAGGGGGGAAGTATGAGGGAGGTATAGGGGAGTTATCGCGTATGATGGTTGAGTTGCGGTGTGGTTGATGTACGAGATTGTATGGGGTCGTTGCGGGATAGGTGTGAAAGGTTTAAAGGAGGTGTACAGGATGCAAATTAACACTACTAACTCTGCATGTTGTTGTTGCGCCCACCAATTACATATAAGATGCCGTGAAGAACCGCTGCTACAACTCCACTCCGGGGCATAGGCATTGACGTAATCTATGAATAGTCGTTAGAATCTTCTAATTTGGTTTATATTCATAATATTCAGGTGTCAATTATCACAATATACATATATTTGTATTAGATAAAATAAGTTCACTTATAGAAATAGGCAATTATTAGTTTGAATGTAATAATTATAGTTTTAATGTATAATTATAGTTTTAATGTATAATTATAGTTTTAATGTAATAATTATATTTTTCACAAAAATAGGCTGACTGCATATTTTTAAGTTACGATTACATAGATTTAGATTTCAATTATTTATAAATATAATTTTTTGAGGACATTATGACATAGCGAGGTTTAACAGTTCGGGAGTTCGTTTGGTCTTGCGGATGCGCAATCGGGTGGGATGGAATCTATTGGGACGAGATTGGACCCTATGGGGAGTGACGGGGGTGAATGAGCCGGTGACTCACCTTCTTCCATGTCTTCGGCATCACTGGTTCGCATTGTAAAGAGATACGCGTGCTAGTATCGTGGGGGTTATACACTTCGACACTGCTCAACGATTGGCTGTGGTAACCACCCACAGTGTAGATCACAGGGGGTAGACGAGGGTTCTGACGGCGGCGTGTCAGAACCGGTCGGTGCTATTGTTAATGAGGAATTAGGGAATGTTTAAAGGGAACGCGATGGTTGAAAGGTTGGGGATATGGGGCGTTGTACTATGGAGTGGGGTGGGGGTGGGGGGTTCATTATAGATAGATGCAGCTAGTATCAAATTTAGTGACGGGGTGGTGATAAGTGTGAGGGAATAGTGATAAGAACATGCTAGGGTTGAGGGTATAGTACTTGGGTCATGTTAGGTTTGATGGAATGATGATAGGATCAGTCTAGAGGTGAGGGAGTGAGGTTAATCTATATGACATAGGACTTTAAGAAGAGGAAGGTTTAACAATGAGGTGTTATCATAGATCTAAAGGAAGAGCTGTAGAGGTGGCACGACGGAAGAGGAGGGTTCGAAAAAGGACCTGGAAGAGATCGGATATCACACTCTTCAAGTACTCGACTGCGGCTTGAGGCAGGGACGAGTTGATAAACGAATTCTTGTTGTCGATGTTGAAGTGAATGTACTGGGGAGGCAGGAAGTCACACCTCACCTGCAGCGATAGGTCGACGTTGAGGGGGGTTTGAAATATCAACTTATCGCGGATAAAAGGTCGGTGGGTGTTGTGTAGCGAGACACGAGGCAACCCTTGAAGCACAATAGAAGAATATAATTTTTACATTTCACGATTGCCTACAATAAATATACCTCCGCCTAATGTACATTGCATAAATTTATAGTATACACTGTACAATGTACACTGTACACTGTACATTGTACAGTGTACAGTAATATATGTACAGAGTGCACCACATGTTATTTCCTATATTTTCTGATAGTTTTATCTGAAGGCAAGGAAAACAGTAAGTTAAGTTATCAAGATGTAGATAGTTAAGATATCAAGATGTAGATAGTTAAGATATCAAGATGTAGATAGTTAAGATATCAAGATGTAGATAGTTAAGATATCAAGATGTAGATAGTTAAGTTATCAAGATGTAGATAGATAAGATAATTATATAGACAAGTTTATTGAACACTATGACTGACTAAGGTGCATATATAATTACTCTTGTAAATACATGTTACATATGGTGTATTATATGTATTACAACTACACTACACAATTACAATATATTCATTGAGTGGTGCATACTATTGAGTAGAATTATTATTTTTATTTGATATTTATTATTCTTAATCAATCCTCCATTTTTAAACTTTCCTATTGATTTATTAAAATGGTTATTTAAAATTGTTCAAATTATATTTGATATTTCAATGTGAGTAAATCCATATGCATATAAGTGTCTATATGAGAATGAATCTAGGATATACTGATTACAATGAAAATGTAAACTGTTACAACATAAATTGCAAGTCATACTAAAATGAATTCCAAAAATAGATACAAATTTGTCTTAAAATTAGGTCAATAATCATATAATTTATAGACTATTTTTCTATATATATATGATATCTGAAAATGTAACATATATATAACATAAATGTAACATATATACATATATGTAATTATTCATAATTTCTGAATATACTTTTACTATAAGATTAATCTGATATACCAAATATTATATATATACGCTTATAAATACATTTATACATTCTACAGAAGTTTTACATGAATATCCTATGCCAACCTATGTTGTTAATTAGAATAAGGTTATATAATACACATATAGTTTTTATTATTAGGCCAACTTCATAAATTGAATTTTATGTCTATAAATAGCAATGTGGTCATTACTTGTTATACAAATGACAATTTGCAAGTCAATGATTAAAAAATGAGACCAGAGTACATATCCTTAAGTGATACTATCATAGGTTCCATTTATTAGTGAGGTACATGTATACCAAGTAATGTGAACATGGTAAAAAATTACACAAATAGAATATATTTTCTATATACTTTTTATACAACTTTTATAACTATTTGTCTGAACTATTTACAGTTAGAGTGACAATACTAGATCAATAATTAGCAATTATTACTTGATGTTTGGATTATCTATCCATTTCACTATTAATTCAATAAATCTGTATAATATTAATATACAGATTAATTATGGTTTACTTTTTTAAATATTAACCAAAGCACACTGCAATCATACAAGATATTTACTTTTTCAGTTAAAAAATGTAAATATATTTTTTGATTTAATTAAAATATATTTTTTTTAAATATATTATTTTTTTAATAAAACATAATTATGATATAACAATTTTAATAGTTACATCATCATCTCAGCTTCCTGAAATAGTCTAGTTAAATAATAATTTAACTAGAGTACATAACAGTATGACTAGATAACATAATTGTATGGTATGATTACATAATAACTTAATTGGATTACATAATAGTATGACTAGGTTATACAATAGTGATTGTATAGCGATATTGCATAAGACGAACAGTTTCGAAGATACGCTGCAAGCTGGTTCCGTGAAACTTAGAGAGTTTCTTGTATCGGAGGTCGTAGTT
Source organism: Osedax frankpressi (assembly GCA_964035775.1). Classification (NCBI taxonomy): domain Eukaryota; kingdom Metazoa; phylum Annelida; class Polychaeta; order Sabellida; family Siboglinidae; genus Osedax; species Osedax frankpressi. The sequence continues at coordinate 22,754,526 of OZ038312.1, forward strand.
CAACCAGGCCATGGCAGTCTCAAACACTTCTGTCTCGCATCGGATATTCAACTCATCTCTTCCGATAATCTATAAACATTGACACTTAAATACTGCTACAGCTGTATGTACTGCTGCTGCTATTGCTGCTACAGCTGTTGTTGCTACTGCTACTGCTACTGCTACTACTACTACTACTACTGCTGATGCTACTACTTCCTCCACCGCCACCATCACCACCATCTTCACCACCACCATCACCACTACCATCTCACCACCACCACCACCACCACCACCATTAAAGATATATCAGTTAATGGTGTATTGTATCTTAGTTGTATCTTATCTAATGTCATAACATCATTCAACACTCCTTTACTTTATTTATACGGTTTGCCAATGAAAATTGTATTCGGATTCCTGCACGGAGACAATAGTGTATTAAACTACAATAGTGTATTAAACTACAATAGTGTATTAAACTACAATAGAGTATTAAACTACAATAGTGTATTAAACTACAATAGAGTATTAAACTACAATGGTTTATTAAACTACAACTCAGCATTGCAAGTTGTATAGATGAATTTGTGAACGTATACTTTTATTTTAATATACTTTGTTCTATGTGCGGATGAATTGCTTGGTTACTTTATTTACATATTGAAGATATCAAATTTATGAATTGCATGAAGACCAAGACATGAGTATTATGTAACAAGTGAACCTCTAAAAGTCGGTCTTCACTCAAGCGTAGAAATTCTATGTTGTCCGACATGTCAGTGAAATGTTCGGAGATGAAACGTTCAGCCTATTTGTATGTAGGTGTGCATTGGAGTGTGAAGGTGTACGTTGGAGTGAGTAGGAGTGCGTTGGAGTGAGTAGGAGTGCGTTGGAGTGAGTAGGAGTGCAAAGGAGTGAGTAGAAGTGCGAAGAAGTGAGTAGGAGTGCGAAGGAGTGAGTAGGAGTGTGTAGGAGTATGTAGGAGTGAGTAGAAGTGCGAAGGAGTGAGTAGGAGTGCGAAGGAGTGTTTAGGAGTGAGTAGGTGTGTGTAGGAGTGCGAAGGAGTGTGTAGGAGTGAGTAGGAGTGTGTAGGAGTGTGTAGGTATGAGTAGAAGTGCGAAGGAGTGAGTAGGAGTGAGTAGGAGTGTGTAGGAGTGAGCAGGTGTGCGTTGGAGTGAGTAGGTGTCTGAAGGAGTGATTAGGAGTGCGAAGGAGTGTGTAGGAGTGAGTAGGAGTGTGTAGGAGTGTGTAGAAGTGTGTAGGAGTGCGAAGGAGTGCGAAGGAGTGAGTAGAAGTGTGTAAGTGTGTAGGAGTGTGTAGGTGTGTGTAAGAGTGTGCAGGTGTGATTATAAGTGAGTAGGTGTGTATAGGTGAGTTTGGGAGTGTTAATATGTAGTCTGTATTTATTTAAATAATAATTATTAATTAAAGATTATTATTAGAGGTCATTGCAATATAAGCAAAATGTCAGTAACTGGGTCATTAACTATTATTAGAAGTCATATTAAGCTATATTAGATGTCATATTAAGCTATATTAGATGTCATATTAAGCTATATTAGATGTCATATTAAGCTATATTAGAAGTATTATTAAGCTATATTAGATGTATTATTAAGCTATATTAGATGTCATATTAAGCTATATTAGAAGTCATATTAAGCTATATTAGATGTCATATTAAGCTATATTAGATGTCATATTAAGCTATATTAGATGTCATATTAAGCTATATTAGATGTCATATTAAGCTATATTAGATGTCATATTAAGCTATATTAGATGTCATATTAAGCTATATTAGATGTCATATTAAGCTATATTAGATGTCATATTAAGCTATATTAGATGTCATATTAAGCTATATTAGATGTCATATTAAGCTATATTAGATGTCATATTAAGCTATATTAGATGTCATATTAAGCTATATTAGATGTCATATTAAGCTATATTAGATGTCATATTAAGCTACATTAGATGTCATATTAAGCTACATTAGATGTCATATTAAGCTATATTAGATGTCATATTAAGCTATATTAGATGTCATATTAAGCTATATTAGATGTCATATTAAGCTATATTAGATGTCATATTAAGCTACATTAGATGTCATATTAAGCTACATTAGATGTCATATTAAGCTATATTAGATGTCATATTAAGCTATATTAGATGTCATATTAAGCTATATTAGAAGTCATATTAAGCTATATTAGAAGTATTATTAAGCTATATTAGATGTAATATTAAGCTATATTAGATGTCATATTAAGCTATATTAGATGTCATATTAAGCTATATTAGAAGTCATATTAAGCTATATTAGATGTCATATTAAGCTATATTAGATGTCATATTAAGCTATATTAGATGCCATATTAAGCTATATTAGATGTCATATTAAGCTACATTAGATGTCATATTAAGCTATATTAGATGTCATATTAAGCTATATTAGATGTCATATTAAGCTACATTAGATGTCATATTAAGCTATATTAGAAGTATTATTAAGCTATATTAGATGTAATATTAAGCTATATTAGATGTCATATTAAGCTATATTAGAAGTATTATTAAGCTATATTAGATGTAATATTAAGCTATATTAGATATCATATTAAGCTATATTAGAAGTATTATTAAGCTATATTAGATGTCATATTAAGCTATATTAGATGTCATATTAAGCTATATTAGATGTCATATTAAGCTATATTAGATGTCATATTAAGCTATATTAGATGTCATATTAAGCTATATTAGATGTCATATTAAGCTATATTAGAAGTATTATTAAGTTATATTAGATGTCATATTAAGCTATATTAGAAGTATTATTAAGCTATATTAGATGTATTATTAAACTATATTAGAAGTATTATTAAGCTATATTAGATGTATTATTAAGCTATATTAGAGATATTGGTAAGATTTATTAGATCCTAGTAAATAATGAGGTCATTATAACCTTTTGCCAGAGATCGTTGCAACCATGCATTTTCGCAAATTCACTGATTCCGATACAGTTTGTGAAATCGAGCTGAAGTTCGAGGAATTCCGTGCATGCATTGATGATATGAGTCATCTAGTGGGAGATTAGTGGGCGGAGTTAGAAATGGAGTTACGGAGGGCGTGGTTAGTATTGTAGACATGGGGAGTGAGTGCGATAGTAAGATAGGGTGAAGGCGGTGGATCAGTTTGGGGGCTCGGTCAAAGGTCAAAGGTAGAGTCATAATTCTAGTGGGCATAATTAAGTGTCGGATCCAGTTGCGGAGGGGTTTGGTATAATAGTAAACACTTCTGATGGGATTCACACCTGAAGCATGCAGGCAGCCGGTAGTAGCTTACAGATGTTGGTTTCAGAAATTTCAATTTCCGAAGTATAAACAAAGTTTAGGATGAGCTTTAGAGATGCAGAATTCACGGCCTGCGAAATACGTGGCATGTCAACATAAATGAACTACAAATGTTTCTCATACACCAACCAAATGTCACCTGGTTTCTAAACTGCTCATCCTACTACATTCGATATTAATTGACTTATACGCTATATAGATATATATATATATATATGAATTATTGAATTTTTAACATAGAAATTATAGTGAACTCCTAAAAGTACAATGAAAGGAATTTTTGTCAATAAAATATTTGCAATATAATCATAAATTGTCTTTTTGATCGATAAACGTTCATAAAATATAATAGGCATAGCGACCAAAACTACAAAGCCGACCTTGAGGTGGACGGACTTGGTTCGACATTCGCGCATGCAACACGAACAGAACATCGCGTAGAAGTAGGCCGAAGTAGCGGCCAGCGCGCAACGGTGTGCCTTGAAAGTGTCGCCGTCGCTGGACTTCAGACTGACGTCGCAGAGAATGTTGCGTCGCCATAAAGACGCCATCGACTGCAAAAAGGGACGCATTACGGAGACACGTCGATTGAGGGCGCGAGGTGTGACAAGCGACGCATTAATGAGGTGTGACACCTTTAAGCAAAGCGTGATATCTAATACTTTAAGTGAGGTGTGACATATGCCACATCGAGGTGTGACATATGCCACTTTAAGTGAGGTGTGACATATGCCACATCGAGGTGTGACATATGCCACTTTAAGTGAGGTGTGCCACTAATTGAAGTGTGTTTCATAAGCATATCGGAGTCACATAAATAACCTTCGACATATCTGTGCAGTTTTGTTGTATGTAGAAGTTCATCTTATTTTTTTCTTTGTCCTCCTGTTTTCTCATATTATAGCAAGAAGCCTCTCGGTTACAATTACTCATTGCTTAATCTGTTAATGTCCATATCGATTTTATTTAGTGGACAAATTCAAATTCTAGAAATAATGTTCTATGTGAATAATAATATAATTAGAATTATTAACGTTAGAAATATAAGTCAGACGTATCACCGGTGATCTTATTAAATAGTAAACTCTACGAGTGGAGTATAATATCTAGTAGAGTTTTCATATTGGACACAAACGGTACAACTTTGTGTGGTGCTTTACTGACATTTGATAGCTACAATAGAATGTAGTCATTCAGTTGACCTAGATATGAGTAATCATATCAAGTGGCATATGCTCTGTAGTGTCTTTATATTAACTAATTGTAACTGATTCACAACTGAATAGTTATAATAATTATATAATAGCAGAATAATTATATTTTAATTGTGCATTGTCACAAGTAAATGAACATACCTCACAATGCTATTAAATACAAAAATACAACATATAATAGAAATAGTAGACTTATATGCGACATCTAGCTACGAACAGCTATTAGATTTATTAGAGATTGATTTAATAAGATATAATAATAAGTATAATAATTATAATTACAATAATAGCTTTAATAATAACAATAGTAATATTAACAATAATAATGATAACAGTAATACAAATAGTAATAATATTTAAATTTTAGCATTGACGTGACGGCTGGTTAAATCTAAAATAAGACTTAAAATTATTTTTGAACACGTGAAAATTTAGTAAATTTTATATGTGAAAAAAATCTTAAAAGCAAGATTATCCATTCTCATTGTATATTTATTGAGTTGTTTTTTTTAGTAAATTATATATATAGTATTTGTTGAATTCAAGTAAGTTATATAAGTAAATAGATGTAGATAAATATATATAGTATTTGTTGAATTCAAGTAAGTTATATAAGTAAATAGATGTAGATAAATATATATAGTATTTGTTGAATTCAAGTAAGTTATATAAGTAAATAGATGTAGATAAATATATATAGTATTTGTTGAATTCAAGTAAGTTATATAAGTAAATAGATGTAGATAAATATATATAGTATTTGTTGAATTCAAGTAAGTTATATAAGTAAATAGATGTAGATAATTAATGTAGTTGAGTCTATTATTTATTAGATATATAAAAATCATTGTATTAATTGTATCCAGTGATATGGTAATTTCTAGATGTAACAAAGGTAAGGACTACAATCTTACAAACTATAATGGTATGTGCTTCTGATCTTACTTAAACAGCAAAAGAAGTAATTTTATGACTTAATTAAACTATTATATTATTTTTATTGTGTAAATCTAAATATTATCTAACATTTTAAAATAAACATTTTGATAACTGATTTTTATATTATATTATATTAATAATGATATTTTTATCAGCTTAGCTGTATTATTATTTTAGGCATTATTTCTACTAATTCGGTTTTATTTGAGTTAAGTGTTGTAATTTACAGTTAAGTGTTAGATTTAATTTCATTAAAGTGGAATATTAATGTAGAAATGAAAATCATAAGAGTACTTATTATTGATTGATTATTTTATATTTCAGTAAATGGATGGATATATTAATAAAGTAGTAAAATATATTATTGAGTTACACCTCATTGTATCTGCCTAGGTTATGAAATGTATTATCTTTTTGTGTGAGTAATTCTCATATCTTAATATTATCTTAATATTAACCAATCCAGAATAGTATCTCTAACTCCACTTTATTCCAAACGCGCTATTTGTATATATTCGCCTTGTGTATAGAAAAAAATATCTTACTATATACTCAACGTCCGGAATCCAGGGAATAAATTATGTATCTCTGTGATGTACTAGATAGTCAATACTAAATATTCTCGGTATTTTCGGTAGAAATACTTTATATGTGTCAAATTAGTCGCGTTTCACACTGTAAAAAACAATATATTCTTAATGTGTATTACCCACTTTAGATCGATCCATTCTGTGTTTTTTTTTGTAATAATTATAATCTTTAAAATATAATATTTAAAAGATATTTAATTCGGATGACATTTTATTCCAAACTGACCTTTGTAAATTCGGAAATATGATATATATTGAAATAGTTATAGTTTAATAGTAAATAAATATTGTATCTGAAATATATAGAAGTTGTAAGTGCATTTATAAAAGAACATATTGAAATAAATTTTAAATTAAAATTTCAAAAAATAAATCATAGATTTATAAAAAATACTAAACGAATAAACTCCACCTATTGAACCACTATTATTAAAATGGCGGCTTGTTTATCAATAGCCGAAGAAGATAAGCTTATTTTGGTTACTACAATTAAAGTACTGATTATTAATTTGATCATTATGTTTAATATTATTTTTAAATATTTGATACATTTTATATATATAGGAGGGCTTTAAAAGTTCAATCGAAAAACATGATATCAAGCATTTAGTCGACGCAGTCAAAAAAATAGATGGAAGGTTTATAAATTTTGAATTATTTTAATATTAATGGTCTGATATAGAAATAAATAATATTTGATCTTAGTTATTATAATTGAATTTCAAGTAATTGGATGTATTTTTCGATTTACCTTATATCTATAATGAATAACTTGTTTAAATATCACCATTTTGTTATAACAAAGAATTTTTACAATGTGAATTATCCATAATGATATATAATAATATTAATTTTATTATTATAATAGTTATATAAAACAGTATATTAATATATTAACATGCACTTTGAAAAAATTATTATCTATAAGTTATCTACCTAAAAATAATTTAAATTATATGTACTGTTCTATCAACTATTTAATTACTAATTAATGTAATAACGTGTTATAATGAAATTGAGCTGAGTTAATGTTTTATGTTTAATATTCAAATATGAATATAACTTAAAAACTATAAATATTCATATATTACAAATACCTATATTAATACTATATGAAACTATGAAAATGTTATTCATTTTTATATAGTTCTATTATATATAAATAGTAATATAAAATATTGTTATACTGAAATATAAAGCATTATCTGAAATTGACTTATTATTTGTTTACCATACCGAGAAGTATATATTGATAATTATCGTATATGATTTAGGATAATTACATTTCTATGATATACATTAATTTTTAAAATCCTATATAAGTCTAAATTTGCTAACTACTAATCTTTATTATTTATTTATAATTTATTTACAAAAATTTAAATATGATTACAAAATTATTTTATTAAAATATATTAAAACAAATATAAAATACAATAAAATATATAACGAAAATATAATTAGGAATTCAGATTTAATATTTTTTCTGTTGAATACTATTTTTTTTTGAAGATTTGCATCAGAATTTTGTGATGAATAAGCAATAATTTAATATTCAATACGAATCATAATTAAACTAATCAGCATTATAATAAAATAGAATATTTTATCATAGTAAAATAGAATATTTTATGATAATTCTTTATAAATTCAATATCACTTTTGTTATTATTCTATATATAAAAATAGACTACCAATAAATGTGTACCTACTTCGTTTAAATGAATAAATTATTAAAAATCATTTCTAAAATAATTTAGGTATTTATTAAGGTATCTAATTTGATTGAGTGAAGTTATATTAACAAATATAATGATGTGATATTTAGTGAATTCATTGCTAATCTCAATAACTAGCAAATATTTGTAACTGTAATTTACAATTATCAAATAGTTTTTTAAATAAAAATGAATAAATTAACTAGGAATTTTGTATTCAAAATTATATTTAATAATTGTAAATTATTTAATATATAATATTTTGGAGAATTTCAATGTTATGGTATTTTTAAAACATAAAACAATATCATTTAAATTAATAGTATTTAAAAAATAAAAAATATTTATTTGAACTATTATTAACTTTAATAAATATTAGATTACAATTAATAAATAGTTAGAACTTTATTTTTGATTAATCGTGATATTTATTATTGAAAGTCAAAAATACAAATTATTAGAATAGTTTTTTTCTAGTATTACTTGTAGCTATTTATGTTTTGGAATCAATAAATGAAATATAATACTCTTATATTTATAATAATAATATATTTATTAATTGTATTAACTTAACGCTTCTAATTTTAACTAATATTTATATAACATTAAGTTATTTATGGTAGCTTATTATGTACTAATTTATGGAATATATACATCAGTTTGCAAGTATTAAAAAAACAATATAAAAGATAATATTATTATTTATATACAAGTTTATTCTATTATTTGTCTCTATAAAATAAATCTATATTTTGTACATTACTAATATCTCTTATTAAAGAGTTATAATTATTACCCCATGAGCATAATAGATTAAATGACAATGGAATACAGAAAATATTATTAATTTATTTATATATCTAGAAGCATTGATGACACTTTCCTAAAGATTGATAACTAATGAAAGCATATACTTTATCCTAATTACATATACCTTATCCTAATTACCTTATTTTAATTACATATACTTTCCAATATATATTGAAATATAGCAAACAATTTTATTAGAAACAAATTTTAATTGAATGTTTTCTAATCATGTTTTAATAGAAAATAGTGATTTTTTAAATACCATATCATTATTTTTTTTAATATTTTTTGTTGGTTTATTTATTCTGTAGTCATTTTGGAGTTATGTTAATATTACTATCCTGATAAATTTCGGTTGGTTCTTTAAAAAATAGGATAATATTACCAGCAATAACTACAACTTGACATTAGTAATATTGGGATGATCATTAATAAAGATTAGAAACTATAATGTACCTAATACAAAACATTGCGAAACACCGTAATGGATTTCTTCATTTGTAGTAAAATATTGTTCAAGATTTTTACAAAAGATTCAATTAATGAATATTAAGTCCCTAAGCCATAATAATAATAATTTTACAAGTGCCTTACGATTTATTGCCTTAAATTCCTTTGTTAATTGTTATTATTGAATTATAAGATATGATTAATAATATATATAATTATAAAATATGATTAATAATTCAATCATAAGATGATTGATATTATTTTTATTTAAAATTTGAAAATCAAATTTTAATATTTTCTCATATATTTTAGAAATATACAATAAAAGTGAGATAGGTGATGGTTGGATGGGTCATTACTCGGATCATTTCGTTATTTCAGTTTTTTTAACCCGTAGAAAATTCCTGTTTATATAATTATTAATGGCGTAATGTTGTAGCAATAGTGAGAATTATTTGTTTAATATTTTTAAAGATAAATCATGATGAATTTTACTGTTTTAAGATATTTTATTAATAATATTAACTATTTCAGATTTAATTTTGGGTTTCAAATTTATTGTGAAATTTTATTTACATTTTTTCGCAATATTTTTTTACCCAAGATCAGCAAATTTAAAATTTTTTAATGTGCAAAATATGGAATAATTTGTAATTATTTTATTGATTAATGTATGGAAAGTATCATGAATATTATCCCCATTGCTAAATATTGTCCAATAAAATATACCAAGATCATTTAAAATATCATATTAGTATCTATACTTTATAAGTTGGTTTTTAATTTTGAATGTATATTCTGTAAAATTTTAAAGAAATTAAATTCAGGGTAATAATCGCTAATATCTGATTTCTTAATTCTGTTACAATTTGGAATTCTAGTAATATTATCTATTAATAAAAGAACATTTCTGTCGTTTTTTTCAGTTTTGTTATATTAAGGGTATTAAATTTAAAGAATATATGATAAAGTATTCTATCCACTGTATATATCGCTAGGTAATACTAATTAGTCTTTATTTGTCATATATTTATAGATAATAATGATCAAATAAATAACTATAATATTCTATTTCATTATGATGAAGATCTGATTAGTTATGATGATTCACATTTCTTTTCGCTGTCTTCAACTTACTCTTTATCTTATACATTTTTTATTATATCTCATCTATTTAAGAATATATTCCTAGGTTTCTATTCGTGTTTTTGTTATAACATAATATAATATATTATATTTTATTGAGTTATTTCATATTTGTATTAATATATTAAATAAGTCTCATATCTCACTAATTAGGATTTTTTAATTATATGTATATCAAATTCATCGTATGACTGCTAGATATATCATACTTAGAGTTATATGGTATTTTTTAAAGTATGCAAAATAGTTGTAAATAATTTAATTATCTATAGCACCTACATGAATTATATGAGAATATTTTATAATTCTTAATATGATTAATATGATAAAGCAACGTGAACTGTCAAATAATTTTATAAAAATAATTATTTAAATTTATGTTTTAAATTATCATTGTATAGATATTTTTCTATGTAATACTATTGTCTTATTTTAATCATTTAAATAGATTGAATGTAATTATAAAGTTGTATGTTCTTGTAATACAGGAATATTTGTAGTTTTTAAGGTATACGAATATTAGCAAATATTTTAATGTGTATATTAAAATAACATACAGTGTTTAGTAAATATTAAAATTGATTTTCTTTTTTTATATTAATTTTTATTAATTTATTTTCAATTATATGATACATTAATGAGTGATGACAATAAATAATTGTTATTTGTTTAAAGTCAGTGTAAAAAATAATAATACAAACATAAGATAGTGTTGTGACCTAAGTAACATATAAGCATATTGATTTTAATTACATTGGATCTAACATGTAAAATGGCTCAATGACTTGGTAAATGTTGATATAACTTATTTTGTCTCAAATATTATTTAGTAATATATTTGAAAATATTTAGTTTTCATTAAAATGTGATTTATGAAGATAATATAAAAACTCGATGGTACATTTTTTAGAAGAATATTTTTGACGATTTATCAATATATAGATGTGATTTTTATATGATACATAATATTTTTCAATCAAGAAAAATATATAATTCATTTTAAGAAAAGAGAAAAAATTTGTTATTTTTCACTACATTTTTATAAAACAAATTTTGCTCCCATTTTCATTAATTTTTTGTCTCAATTTTTAATCTCAATTATAAATTTGCAATATAAATAGATATATATATATATTTGCATTTAATTTTGTGGATTGATAACAAGAATTTACTGAATAATTAAAGTAATAGTGAACACATTTTCATAGTGATTTTGAGAAGAAAATGAGGCTCGATGAAATTGTTCAAGAATTTTCTTTGGATAAAATGGTTGAAGTATTTCTATTATATTAATTGGATTTCTATTTAATTGCATTAATCTATTTATTATTTTTTCCTACGCATACATTCTATTTATATATTTATTTGTTTCTACAGAATGTGAATTTCCCAGTAGCTGACATGACATCTTTACTTGAAATAATGATCAAAGCAATTTCCAAAGGTTGTAGATAATTATTTATTCCCATATTATAATTAATCCACTTTTCTCAATATATTCTGCTGAAATTCTACAATTTATTCAACCTCATAGATATCATCTACACCGATTTTTTTACCAGCTCTATCTTCATCTTAATTCTTCAATGTATCCAGACTTTTCTATCCCTCTCCCAACCATAGTACTTTAAACTACTTTTTCTGAACCCGCATAATCCAAACTCCCAATACCCAGACTGCATGAACTGCTCTACCCTCTTCGGTGTCATTCAGGACTTGTTTGACATCAGCACACTGGACACCAGTGAACAACTATTTTACTTTGTTGAGAAACACATCGACACCTGGAAAATGGTTAGTTTTTGGATAACTTTGTTCCTACGAAAACTTATTAATTTACTATCTTCTGAATGTATAAAGAGTATTTAAAGAGGTTGGATTACAATTCAAACCAAAAATATAGGTAATCAATTATTTTAAGTGATTAAATATAGATCTATCAATTTGTTAATTAAATATCCATATTATATACAGCCATTATTCTATGTCAGAGGTAAAACGTTCCTACTTCGCATTGTAAATGGTTAGTTACACACAGTTTATATCTTATATTATTCTATTGAGTAGATCATTTCAGTAGTAATTGCATTAAATTGTGAATTAATTATAATTCAATTTAGTGATCCACTACTAGTCTTATAGCGAAACATATTTATTAATATGCAATTCTATTTATAAATATGTATTTTGTAATGTTAATGCTATTAACTAGTCATACTATCCACTAGTCATACCATTCACTAGTCATACTATCCACTAGTCATACCATCTACTAGTCATACTATCCACTAGTCATACTATCCACTAGTCATACCATCTACTAGTCATACTATCCACTAGTCATACTATCTACTAGTCATACCATCTACTAGTCATACCATCCACTAGTCATACCATTCACTAGTCATACTATTTCACTAGTCATACTATCCACTAGTCATACCATCCACTAATCATACTATCCACTAGTCATACTATCCATTAGTCATACTATCCACTAGTCATACCATTCACAAGTCATACTATTCACATGTATATTATTAAGAAGTCATGCCATTCACTAGTCATACTATGCACTCCATACTCTCAGATATACTAAAGCGTGTATGCAATTGCGAAAACATGAAATTTACGCACCGTCTTCAGTCATTTCTATCTAGGCTCTACCCCATCTCCGAGAAGTCCGGTTAGACTACAAACTTGCAGACTTACACATGTAGCGTATCGACCTCTAAGAGTTTTTAATTGATTGCGATGATTTGACTTAGGCTTGAACATGATGGGCGTTTTTAATGTCGGCAATGTTACCAAATATAAGCACACTAAGGAAAACTATCGAATGGGACATCTGATCTCCTACGTACAGGTATGTACAGATGTTTACATGTATGTACAGTATTTTCAGTATGTATAGGTATGTATATTTATATACAGTATGTACATTTATGTACAGGTATGTAAAAGTGTGTACACTATGTACATTAAACCATTTTACAGATGTGAATTTAATTTCATATAAATTACTAATTTATTATTACACAAGATGATTCAACACATATCCCTGTACATCTTCTCTATAAATGTCATTCAATCCTATGCAATATGTGCAGCCAGGGGAAGAATGCTTCACAGATTCCGATGATGAAATATCGTCCATCGCCGATACTCAGCTCACCGAAATCGACCAAGAATCCGAGGAACTTTTTAAAGTAAGTCATCTACTCCAAACCCTGCTACGCGTCTAAACTTAACGAAACTCTACTCGACGCCGACATTTGTGTTTTACTCACCAGGTGGCCGTGGAGCGCATGCCTTCACCTACAAACTTTCAGACGTCGGATTATATGAATGGCATTGGAGAAATACCGATGAAAACCCTGGATTTCTCGCAGAAAGAATTTGATGATGTCATGGCTCCCTCTAGCGGCGATGGTAACGAACTAATTGTCATTCGAGGAGTCCATCGCAGAGTACTTGTCCGTGGATGGACTAAAGGTTTAATAGTTAATCATCTTTAATCTTTATGATATAACAATTGCAGTGTGATAATACAAAATACTTATTTGTGATTACATTTCTTTGCGAGTAAGTATAATTGATATAAACTGAATAAATTCTACAAACATTTGTACGTTGATTCCCGAAGTAGTTTTGAAATGTTTTAGATGTAATTATTATGCATTTGTATGTATTTTAAAGTATAACATATACATATAGATTTGTATCCGATAATTTATAATATAATTAATATAGTTTATCAATAGTTTATCAATCAGTAATCAATAGTTTATTTTTAATGATTAAAAGAGATTTTATTAGAAATAAATGATTAAAAATGACCTATTTTATAAATTTAATATTAGACCAATTTGAATTTAAATAAAATATATTTTTCGGTGATAACTTAAATATGATATGTAAATGTTATATTCATATATACTTAGAATTAGACTAATTCAATTAGTCAACTGATGAGTTATAAAAACGGCATACACGGTTAGTCATGTTAATCTAAAGTACAACATTCTAGCATGCACTTGTTGCAGAGTTTGCCACTTATCCGGTACTGAAGTGGAAGTCGGAAACTGAGCCGCGAGTTCTCGAAAAGATTTGCAATCCGCGCTACGACCAATCCCGGTCGAAAACGCATAAACGCCAAATCGAATTTGCCGACTCACGACGCGGCAAATCTTCGTCGTCGTCTGACGGTTGCTCCGGATCCGTCGGTCGCGAAAAGCCGTCGTCCGGCAGCGAGAAAACGGCCTGCGAATTAGCCGGCGTTTCTTACCGCCGTTGCAGACCCGTACCCGTCGAACAGATGCCAGCCATTCGCGTGGTACGTCGGGGCGACGATTATTTTCAGATCTGCGAACGGCCGCCCTCCGAAGATTCTTCGTCGTCGGACGCGTTGCCAATGGAAGGCTGCGATCCGCCCAACTGCGATAAAGTGCTCATTGCGCTCGGAAAGTGTGCCTCCGATGAATGCAGCGTACGAGCCATGGTCAACGAGTTAGCGAGTACTAGAGAGTACTACTGTATTCACAACTACTGTATTCATAACTACTGTATTCATAACTACTGTATTCATAACTACTGTATTCATAACTACTGTATTCATAACTACTGTATTCATAACTACTGTATTCATAACTACTGTATTCATAACTACTGTATTCATAACTACTGTATTCATAACTACTGTATTCATAACTACTGTATTCATAACTACTGTATTCATAACTACTGTATTCATAACTACTGTATTCATAACTACTGTATTCATAACTACTGTATTCAGAACTACTGTATTAATAACTACTGTATTCGCAACTACTGTATTCAGAACTACTGTATTCATAACTACTGTATTAATAACTACTGTATTCGCAACTACTGTATTCATAACTACTGTATTCATAACTACTGTATTCTTAACTACTGTATTAATAACTACTGTATTCATAACTACTGTATTCATAACTACTGTATTCATAACTACTGTATTCATAACTACTGTATTCATAACTACTGTATTCATAACTACTGTATTCATAACTACTGTATTCATAACTACTGTATTCATAACTACTGTATTCATAACTACTGTATTCATAACTACTGTATTCATAACTACTGTATTCATAACTACTGTATTCATAACTACTGTATTCATAACTACTGTATTCAGAACTACTGTATTAATAACTACTGTATTCGCAACTACTGTATTCAGAACTACTGTATTCATAACTACTGTATTAATAACTACTGTATTCGCAACTACTGTATTCATAACTACTGTATTCATAACTACTGTATTCTTAACTACTGTATTAATAACTACTGTATTCACAACTACTGTATTCATAACTACTGTATTCATAACTACTGTATTAATAACTACTGTATTCACAACTACTGTATTCATAACTACTGTATTCATAACTACTGTATTCAGAACTACTGTATTAATAACTACTGTATTCGCAACTACTGTATTCATAACTACTGTATTCATAACTACTGTATTCTTAACTACTGTATTAATAACTACTGTATTCACAACTACTGTATTCATAACTACTGTATTCATAACTACTGTATTCTTAACTACTGTATTAATAACTACTGTATTCACAACTACTGTATTCATAACTACTGTACTCATAACTACTGTATTCTTAACTACTGTATTCTTAACTGCTGTATTCATAACTACTGTATTCATAACTACTGTATTCATAACTACTGTATTCATAACTACTGTGTTCATAACTACTGTATTCATAACTACTGTATTCATAACTACTGTATTCATAACTACTGTATTCATAACTACTGTATTCATAACTACTGTATTCATAACTACTGTATTCATAACTACTGTATTCATAACTACTGCATTCATAACTACTGCATTCATAACTACTGCATTCATAACTACTGTATTCATAACTACTGCATTCATAACTACTGCATTCATAACTACTGCATTCATAACTACTATATTCATAACTATTGCATTCATAACTACTGCATTCGCAACTACTGCATTCGCAACTACTGTATTCGCAACTACTGTATTCATAATTACTGTATTCAGAACTACTGTATTCATAACTACTTTATTCATAACTACTGTATTCTTAACTAATCTATTCATGACTATTGTATTCATATATTTTCAATTTTATTATATACAAAATAAACTAAAATGACCTGAATGGGTTACTGGGTACTTTATTCAATGATATCGTATTCAGACCATTTGGTCACTAGATTAGAGAATTAGACAAAAGTTATTGCCACACAAAAGTTATTTTGATAATTCCTGTTGCAGGAATGCATACGACGACTTTGTAGAGTTTGACTTGTACAGTAAATTCTGGCGACTGCAGGATTACTTTCGCAGTCCCAATCGCATTCCCACTGAACCCATCTGGGAAGACTTTGAAAAGGTTGAAAAGACGGCATTGCTCTTCATTATCATTAGCTTATTAATGAATATTAATACAGTCTTCAATAATATTTGATGTTTACATATTTGTATCATTATTAAAGAATATAATATCACAAATAAATATAATGTACTTTGTAAACTTATTCTTTTTAAAATCCTTTATCTATTGATATTAAGTTGCGATAAGTAATAAAATCACATAGCATACATCTAAATATCTATGTTTACAGTGTATTTGTGAGGTGATGAAAATCTTTGAAGAGTACAAAACCAAAGATGTTCCTATTTCCAATAAAAACGAATATAAGGAATTCTTTCCCAAGTTTCTCACAAACGAAAAGGTTCTACAACCAACGCCTTACGAATGCAATACAATTTACAATGTCGTTGATAATGTTCTGGTCCATTGAATCCAATGTTGAAATCCATTACATTTGTATGCCCTTCACAGTTGCTTGACCTTCAACTCAACGATCCAAACTTTCGACTCACTATTTACACTCAGATGCTGTTCATCTTCCAGTACATCCTGTCTCCAGTTAAGTTTAAACTGTTTGTATTTAAGAACGCTCTGCGCTTTTGCATTCCCTTTGTTGCAAATACGCTTTAGGCTCTTACCTTTGTGGAGTGCCTTCCTAAATACAATTCTAGATCGTAATATATAATATATATATTACCAATTGTAGATTCTATAATTAGCTTCACGTATAATACAAATCTGTTATTATAAACATCTTCTTATACTCTGAATTTAATTACTTATCATACACATGCACACCCATTTTCTTTGCGCATATGGTAAATAAGTCATTATAATAAAGCATCTTTTATATGTTAATTCCATTTTTAAATCTTTTATTAAATATCGCGATGAAATTTGCTTTTATAAGAATTTAAAGATTAATGTAAACTATGTAAAAATAATTAATTGCAAAGTCGTGCATTAATTGATAAGAAGATGTTGACCAGTCAGTAGCTGTAGTGACTGGTCAGTTTATCCCTGAACCCCTTCCGATGATTGAACAGAGAAGAACAACAGCCAAATGCTAGTCAACGAACATGGATTAACAAGAAGATCAATCTGATTTATGCAACGATCAACAAAAATACCGACTCTGGTTCAATGTTTACTGAATTCCTCAAGGTTTCGACTCTAGCTACAACATTACAATAATAGTATTGTGTTCATTGTCCTGTGTATTCAAGTAATCCTATCAAACCTATTCTTATATCTTAATATTTCATTTTATCACTGATTTTTTGATATACTTCTATATATAAATTGTAAGACCTTTTATATATAAATTGTAAGAACTTCTATTTTATGGATGGGTGTGCGAAAGTCTCAACATTTAAGTTGGTTTATACAAACTCCCACGCGTTACCATGTAAATCGTTGCAGCAAATATCATTCCAAGAGGACGTATGGAGCGAATGGAAGAATAAGGGCTGCATTCCCTATATCAAAGAAGCCCTGGAAAAGAAGAAATAGTTTGCATCGCGTTCAGAGATTCACTTATTTTCTATTCCATGTTTTATAATTTAACTGTTTAGATATTTCGTCGAGATTTTATTTACTCGAATGTTTTCCTCGGTCGCAGCTGGTCTCGTACCAACAAATTTATCATGGACAAGGCTTTCAGCGGTTCCTTGGATTACCAGTCCAGTAAAACCAAGCCCATGAATTTATGTTCAGGTGAATCCAGGTAAGATCTACATTTTCTGAGAATGTCATTTAGCGTGTAAGAGAGTCAACTACTCTGTCAGTGAGTATCTTAATGAGTCAGAGATTATCATTTAGTATATTTGACTGTCAACTACTCTGTCAGTGAGTATCTTAATGAGTCAGAGATTATCATTTAGTATATTTAACTGTCAACTACTCTGACAGCAAATGCCTTAATGAGTCATTTAGTATATTTGACTGTCAATTACTCTGACAGCAAGTGCCTTACTGAGTCATTTAGTATATTTGACTGTCAACTACTCTGGCAGCAAGTGCCTTACTGAGTCATTTAGTATATTTGACTGTCAACTACTCTGACAGCAAGTGCCTTACTGAGTCATTTAGTATATTTGACTGTCAACTACTCTCAGTCAGTCGGTGAGTGTCTTATCTCCCAGATTATCATAACATCTCATAACAATCGAGTGATGAGAACATGTGTTTGTTTGCCTAAAAATGTTATCCCCTCGATGCCATTGTGATGTAAAGAGTGTAAAGAGTGTAAAGAGTGTAAAGAGTGTAATTAGTGTTCATGCGGTGTTCACGTGGTGTTCATGTGGTGTTCATGTGGTGTTCATGTGGTGTTTATGTGGTGTTCAGAGTAGTGTTCATGTGGTGTTCAGAGTAGTGTTCATGTGGTGTTCATGTGGTGTTCATGTGGTGTTCAGAGTAGTGTTCATGTGGTGTTCATGTGGTGTTCATGTGGTGTTCAGAGTAGTGTTCATGTGGTGTTCATGTGGTGTTCATGTGGTGTTCACGTGGTGTTCACGTGGTGTTCAGAGTAGTGTTCATGTGGTGTTCATGTGGTGTTTATGTGGTGTTCAGAGTAGTGTTCATGTGGTGTTCATGTGGTGTTCATGTGGTGTTCATGTGGTGTTCATGTGGTGTTCATGTGGTGTTCATGTGGTGTTCATGTAGTGTTCATGTGGTGTTCATGTGGTGTTCATGTGGTGTTCATGTGGTGTTCAGAGTAGTGTTCATGTGGTGTTCATGTGGTGTTCAGAGTAGTGTTCATGTGGTGTTCATGTGGTGTTCATGTGGTGTTCATGTGGTGTTCAGAGTAGTGTTCATGTGGTGTTCATGTGGTGTTCATGTAGTGTTCATGTGGTGTTCATGTGGTGTTCATGTGGTGTTCATGTGGTGTTCAGAGTAGTGTTCATGTGGTGTTCATGTGGTGTTCATGTGGTGTTCAGAGTAGTGTTCATGTGGTGTTCATGTGGTGTTCATGTGGTGTTCAGAGTAGTGTTCATGTGGTGTTCATGTGGTGTTCAGAGTAGTGTTTACGTGGTGTTCATGTGGTGTTCATGTGATGTTCAGAGTAGAGGCATGACACACTGACATTCGCAGCTATCATTCTTTAATGAACACTTTGAAGTTCTCTTTACACACGCGTGATATTTTCACAGGAATTTCATTCCCGTTCCTAAGGAGTTCTTCTCGACTACATTAGAACAAAGTGAACCCGACAGCGGTGTTGAAGATCAATATAAGTTGGTGAAACTACGACACTTATGTAAACCTATGTCAATTGCGGAGAGCACTGCTTTTCAATATTTACTATCGTAAATTAATTACTAATAAAATATGTTTGATACTAACCGAGATTACCGAAATACCTGGTGGCTAGAATTGCATCATAATGTCATTATTTTAGGAATGTCCACTAGGAGGATGTGATTTTATTCGAAACAATTAATCAAATCAATTGTTTTTTTAAATATATATGAAATTCCATATGAAATATTTGAATATAATAAAAATATTATCTTGCGCACGTAAATTGCCGTACTTTGATATAGATGAGGTCTATAGGTATCTATAGGAGATCCATAGGTATCTTGGTAATCTTGGATAATATACTTCAAATTATGATATATAAATCAAATAATCCATCATATGTTTATTGAGAATCCTACTTCCTTGATTATCTTTTGCTGACTCTTGTAGAAATCTTAACAATGAAGTTTTTCTGTGGAAGTCATTGAGATTATTGTCCAGTCATAACCTGAATTTCTTCAACTCTCCAACCCTGGATGAAACTAAACGTGCAGTCCCCATGGACACTGTGGCAGAGAAACTCATCATGAAGACCTACTCGGTTACATTCACCTACACACACTCATTCACAAACACACACTCATCACACAACACACACACTCATCACACAACACACTCATCACACAACACACTCACTCATTACACAACACACTCACACTCATCACACAACACACTCATTACACAAACACACACTCATCACACAACACACACACTCATCACACATCACACTCATCACACAACACACACACTCATCACACAACACACTCATCACACAACACACACACATCACACAACACACTCATTCACAAACACACACTCATCACACAACACACACACACACATCACACAACACACTCATCACACAACACACACGCTCATCACACATCACACTCAACACACAACACACACACTCATCACACAACACACTCATCACACAACACACTCACTCTTCACACAACACACTCATCACATAACACACACACACACATCACTCATCACACAACACACTCATCACACAACACACACACTCATCACACATCACACTCATCACACAACACACTCATCACACAACACACTCACTCTTCACACAACACACTCATCACACACACTCATCACACATCACACTCATCACACAACACACTCATCACACAACACACTCACTCTTCACACAACACACTCATCACACAACACACACACTCATCACACATCACACTCATCACACAACACACACACACACATCACACTCATCACACAACACACACACACTCATCACACAACACACACACTCATCACACAACACACACACACACATCACACAACACACTAATAATATATGCCGATTTCATAATTTTTAAAATACAATTTTATAAATTGTACAA
>OZ038312.1:22780861-22823210 GCA_964035775.1 Osedax frankpressi
ATGTAACAAACGATTTTCAAAATATTACGACATTACACCGCCGGATCATTGGCAGCGTCGTAAAGTTACAACGACTGTTCATAGGCGAAGGTAGGAATGGTCCTAACACTCATAGACCTAACAGGGGGCTGGCCGACTAACCGTGCAAGTAGTCGAGCAGACTACCTTCCGGCATCAGTTCGGTGACAATGTAAACGGGGTCGTCCTGTGTGCACACCGCAAACAATTGAATGAGCTTCGGATGGCGAAGTTTCTTCATTATGGCAGCCTCCCGCAGGAAATCATCTGTCTCCATGCTGCCGCTCTTCATGGTCTTGACGGCCACGGGTGTCGTGTTATTCCATATCCCCCGGTACACCTTGCCTATGGTAGTCGGGGTCGAGGTGGGGTTAAGGTGGTGATGGGGTGGTGTTAAGGTGGTGGGTTTGGGTTAAGGTGGTGGTGAGGTGATGAGGTGGGGTTAAGATGGTGGTGAGTTGGGGTTAAGGTGGTGATGTGGGGTGGGGTTAAGGTGGTGATGAGGTGGTGGGTTTGGGTTAAGGTGGTGGTGAGGTGATGAGGTGGGGTTAAGATGGTGGTGAGATGGGGTTAAGGTGGTTATGTGGGGGTGGGATTAAGGTGGTGATGGGGTGGTGGGTTTGGGTTAAGGTGGTGGTGAGGTGATGAGGTGGGGTTAAGATGGTGGTGAGGTGGGGTTAAGGTGGTGGGTTTGGGTTAAGGTGGTGGTGAGGTGATGAGGTGGGGTTAAGATGGTGGTGAGGTGGGGTTAAGGTGGTGATGTGGGGTGGGGTTAAGGTGGTGATGAGGTGGTGGGTGAGGTTAAGATGGTGGTGAGGTGGTGTTAAGGTGGTGGTGAGGTGATGAAGTGGTGTTAAGGTGGTGAGGTGATGAGGTGTAGTTAAGGTGGTGGGGTAATGTTAAGGTGGGGTGGGGTTAAGGTGGTGGTTAGGTGGTGTTAAGGTGGTGGTGTGGGTTTAAGGTGGGGATGGGGTTAAGGTGGTGGTGAGGTGATGAGGTGGTGGGGTGGGGTTAAGATGGTGGTGAGGTGGGGTTAAGGTGGAGGGTTGGGGTTAAGGTGGTGTTAAGGTGGTGAGGTGATGAGGTGGTGTTAAGGTGGTGAGGTGATGAGGTGTAGTTAAGGTGGTGGGGTAATGTTAAGGTGGGGGTGGGGGTGAGGTGATGAGGTGGTGGGGTGGGGTTAAGATGGTGGTGAGGTGAGGTTAAATTGGTGGTGTGGTGATGAGGTGGTGTTAAGGTGGTGAGGTGATGAGGTGTAGTTAAGGTGGTGGGGTGATGTTAAGGTGGGGGTGGGGTTAAGGTGGTGGTGAGGTGATGAGGTGGTGTTAACGTGGGGTGGGGTTAAGGTGGAGTGGGGTTAAGGTGGTGGGGTGGGGTTAAGGTGGTGTTAAGGTGGTGGGGTGGTGTTAAAGTGGTGGTGAGGTGATGAGGTGGTGTTAACGTGGGGGTGGGGTTAATGTGGGGGTGGGTGATGAGGTGGTGTTAAGGTGGTGGGTGGGGTTAAGGTGGTGGTGAGGTGATGAGGTGGTGCTAAGGTGGTGAGGAGGTGAGGTGTTGTTAAGGTGGGGTGGGGTTAAGGTGGTGGTGAGGTGATGAGGTGGTGTTAAGGTGGGGTGGGGTTAAGGTGGGGGTGGGGTTAAGGTAGTGAGGTGGTGTTAAGGTGGTGAGGTGGTGTTAAGGTGGTGGTGAGGTGATGAGGTGGTGTTAAGGTGGTGGGGTGGGGTTAAGGTGGTGGGGTGGGGTTAAGGTGGTGGGGTGGGGTTAAGGTGGTGGGGTGGGGTTAAGGTGGTGGGGTGGGGTTAAGGTGGTGGGGTGGGGTTAAGGTGGTGGGGTGGGGTTAAGGTGGTGGGGTGGGGTTAAGATGGTGGGGTGGGATCAAGATGTTGTTAAGGTGATGGGATGGGGTTAAGGTGGTGTTAAGATGGTGAGGTGGTGTTAAGGTGGTGGCGAGGTGATGAGGTGGTGGTAGGGTGGGGTTAAGGTGGTGGGGTGGGGTTAAGGTGGTGGGTGGGGTTAATATGGTGGGGTGGGGTGGTGTTGGGGTGGGATTAAGGTGGTGTTAAGGTGGTGGGGTGGGGTTAAGGTGGTGAGGTGGTGTTCAGGGTACAGTATTATTCCATATGCCACGATACACCTCGGAAGGGGTAATTATGGGATATGTTAAGGTGAGGAAAGTGTGATGAGATGTGAGATGAGATGTGGTGATATGTGACGTGAGTGTGTGATATATGAGGCAGGTTATTTTATTAAGTAAATTACGAATAATACAAAAGAAGATATTATAGTAATATAATATAATATATAACTGGGAATGACTTCACTGTAAGAGATATTGATAGATAATGAAATTGAGAACACAAATATTAATATTATATTCTTACATATAGAATTAGTAAAACTTTAAATCAAAACCCTTTATAGAAGTCATCGTGGTGGTTGTGGTACTGAGTGTAGTGATGGAGATAATTGTAGTGTTGGTAGTGGTGATAGTGGTTATTATTATGGTAGTGCTGATATTAGTGGTAGTAGTGGTAGCAGAAGTAATGGTAAATATAAGTAGTAGTGGTAGTAGGGCTGGTTGCAGTGGTGGTTGCAGGGGTGGTTGAAGGAGTTGATGCAGGGGTGTAGCAGTGGTGGCTGCAGTGGTGGTTGCAGGGGTGGTTGAAAGGTTGGTGATGGTAACGGCAGTATATCATTTCAATTCAATACAAGTAACTAATTACTATAAGTCATGTTAAACATTTCAGATAACATCATTGAATAAGTACAAAAAATGGCAGCATGGAGTATCATAATTAAATATATTATTTCTATAGACATGGTAAATTATAGTAGGATATGATTAATTCATACTCAAATATTGGTACAAACACATTATTCAAGAGTAAGAGTGAGAGTGAGCGGTAGAGAGAGAGTGGGAGTGAGGAGCATAGAGCGTGGGCGAGTAATAGGGAGAGGGAGATACATTTTGCATAGTATTTATAGATTTCTATGTCAATTTAGAAGATAAAGTTTCCAGAAAAAGAGTAATGTAATTTGAATCCAATTTCAGATATTTTGTATGAAAGATGATATCAGATAGTCATATAATGTCATATATTTTGTTAAGAGCATTGTGAAGATTTTATTAATATCTATGAGTGGTTACAATGACAGTTGTTTGTTTCTAATATAAATATTTTTAAATTGATTTTTTCAAATGAATATAATTAAATTCATAATGATAACATTATCAGAAAGATATACTACTATCAAATAGTAATTATATGATAAATAAATTTAAAAAATTGATTTTGATCATCTATGAGATAACATTAATGATAATAGAGGTATATATTGTAGAGTTATATATATTTAACAGTTCTATAGTTATTTAAATCTAAACGATTAAACTATTTTTCTATTTAATGACTCACTATTTAAAAAAATCACAAGACAATCTCATAACCTTAAAAACAAACCAATAAGCCTATACTCATTACAGAAATCCCATAGCCATGTATACTAAAGTTGAAGTATTATGCTAACTTCCTATATTTACACTTGCCCATCTTCTACTAAAGCCAAAAAGCAATTTTATTTAATTATAATTGACTCTCGACTTCTGAAAACTAACCAAATTGTCCATGTCCTATTTCAGCTTGAAGATGAATAGACGACTTAGGAATTTCCCATTTGTCCTTGGTGTTGTAGGATAGCCCTTGTATTTGGGGTTTATCAACCTGTAAATAAATAAATAATATAAGACATTTGTTTATATCGACATACATATCAAGTTTATAGATGTTTTGACAACTGGTCCTTAAGAAATTCAGTAGGTCCTTATAAAATAGTGTAGTAAAAAGTAAAGTGTATAATAAAAAGTAAATAAAAAGTAGTGCAGTACCTTTAGATTTTCTGTTAAGATCTATCCATTAAGAACTATCTGCCTATTTTCAGAAATCTCATATAGTGGTTCCAACAGATAATTTCGATCTCTGCGTAACCACGAACATATAATAATGACCTCTACAGGTGGTTTCCGTATAACAACGACCCCCGTGTACATTGCGGACAGAGTCGCTACGAGCAATACCGACCTTCTGACAGGCCTTGACGAGTTTCACGCAGAGACCGTCGGCTTCAATAGAGTAATGTTCGACGAGCTCGGCAAGAGTGTGGAAAGATATTCGACGGGCGATGAAGAACCCGCCTTCATCGAGCTGTCGTATCCGATAGTGCTTCACTGTGTCCCCATCGCGAACTGAGGAACCGCGCGGTTGAAGAATGAGCTACGTCGCGATTATGCAGCAATTGCGTACATCGTGCAAAAAAAAAAAAGGGAAATTATCTAGGAACTTAAAATCTAATGTTTTATTATATATATGCCTTTTTAAAAATATATTAATAATAGTAATGATTATATACTATATTTATACAAATCAAACACCATTATAATTTATACTTTTCTTTGCATACTTTCTTTGGGTTTATTTTTATTTTTAATAAATGTATTGAATTTTTATTAAATTATAATAATATTTTTAAAGCATATTAAAAACTCTTAATATAAATGTTATCAAAATAATATATTGATGCATATAAAAATGACCTAGTATAACCTGATAAGGAATATTCCCCTCGTCTTGTTTCACTTCCTCTCAGAATAAATGATCCATTACCATTAACATTAATGATTAATTTATTTTCTGCGGCTTGACGTTTAATTTTTCCGAAATACCATCTGTAATATATAGTATATATATAAATTGTATTACATAAATCAATTATATTCTAAGTATGCAAGTAGATGGTTCAAAGTAAAATTATAATTTATTTAATATGTGGTATAAAAAATTATAATAATAATAATTATTATTATATAACAACTGATTTAAAATTATTTTAATATTTATTAAAAAAATAAGATATCATGATGTATGCATATAATATAATTATATTATAATTATTATATTGTATGTTATATTTATCATAAAATAAAAATACACTATGTGGGATGTTTGTGAAATTATTATCTAGTAATAGTAAATTGATTAGGCTAAAGCTAACTGTTCAGATTCTAGACTTTTAAGTACAGCAACATAATTTGAAGGTATATATCCTTCGGCATTTGTACTCTTAGATAATGCATACCACCAATCACCAACAGTAACATCAACTACAGAAAGTATTTCTCCTTTTTTAAAACTCAAATCTTCATCAGTTCGAGCTTCATAATCGTAAAGTGCTTTATATAGCGTGGAACCAGGGTGTGGATCCACTTCTTGTATGACATTGGGCGTTATCTGGGTAAGATGTGTTGTATCTATTTGACGAGGAGCAGGCTGATTTCGTATATTTTGGGAATGAATGTGCTGATCGGGGGTAGAGTTTATGTTTGTAATTGGTATTTGCGTATTATGCTTTTTCTTTGGTCGTATGCAGCTAAGCAGAGCTCCCATAGTGGCTTTCTTAAATGCCAACGATATGAATTAAGGTATCAATCGGTAGCATCGTATTAATTAATATAAATGTATATACATTAACATGATGATATAGATAGATACATTGAAATTATTTATTTATTTTTTCCGGGTGTTATTAAAAATTATTATAGTAAATGTCAATCAAACGGGCGTCATATATAAATATCATTTAATTGAAACTAAAATGCCATACTATATATTTTAATATATTATACATTTAATACTGATAAATAATACATGGTTGATACATTCTAATATATGTTAATAAGACGTTTAAAACTTAAAAAATATTATTATAAAAAATTAAAATTAACCTTTGACCTCTAAAATAGCTATAAGCAAAGATATTACAAATATCTATATTAATAATAGTAGACAACTATAATTTACTATAATCTAATTCGGTATGATAAATTCCCAGAAAATACAATTTGTTACGGTATCGAATTTTCTTCATATATGTTTCAATGTATTATCACTGGAATTAGCAACATACTGAAAACTAGCTACAAACTGAAGAAATGTTATAGTCTACTATATACTATATAGACTACTATTAGTCGTTTAAATATTACATGATCATGTAATTTCGAAATAAGCAACATTAAGTAAGTGATCAAATTCATACCCAATAATACCTAGATAATCTTATATCACACCATAAAGAGAAAAATTAGAGTCAAATTACAAAAGAAACCATCAAATTAAATAGTATATGAAACTAGTTTTAGGCTATCAAAATCTATTAATGTTATTAATCAATATTACCATTTCTCGTCATTTTTGATGAGTATATTAATATCCAATATTGCCAGATAATATTACGTAGTGTTCAACAATATAATATATTCCAGTATAATTTATGTTTATTATGCGTATATTATACATTAAATACATATTGCGTATAATAAAGTGTATAATTATATTTATATACTATAACTAGTATCCTATTATTATAATATAGGATAATAAATAAAGAAGTTTAATAATATAATAGTATAATAAAACATTATAGATATTAACTATGTTATGTTGTAGCTATACATTTCAATTATTATATTATTATATATAAAGAAATATAATAGTATAATAAAAACCTATAGATAGTATATTTATATAATACCGCATTTTGGTTTATTTAAAGTATTCTCATATAAGTACGGTACCTATAGGATATAATGTTTATTGGATAAGTATATTACAGTATAGATGCATATATATATATTTATATATATATATTTATATATATATATTTATATATATATATATATATATATATATATTATATCTAAATTGTATACAATTTAGACAAAAAATATTAAATTATTATATCTTCTAATTACTACAAAACCAAGATTCGTTGGAACAATATATTCAATTATACGTAAAAACAATGGCTCGGGTCCACCTATACTGAACACAATTAAGATCTGCAAACAGACAAGAGATCAAATAGTTTAATATCCTATAGATGCTAGTAAGATACTAACAAGTACACCAGGGAACCATATATAGTTACTGTACGTCGTACAGTATACAGTGTACACTTTAATAATAACATTATTTGTAATCATTGTAGTATTATAATTAATTTGTATATACTTTTTTTAAGTGTATTACAATGAATATAGATAATATCACATGAAGTGTGCCACATTGCACACGACATCATTCACTTATTTTAAATTAATTTCATAAACATACGTTTACCTACTTATAGATGGCGTTATAGTATATTAAAAAAATATAGGTGAGCGAAAAATATTGTCACATTTATTTCAAATATCAAACATTTTGATTGGTTATAAAAAGTAAAGATTTTACAACTATATTTTTGTAATTGAATAATAAAATATAAATTTATATAATTTATGATTTTTATAGCAAGCAACTCCAGCATAATTTAAACTAGGCGTAAAGTAAATTGTATCCCAAATATATCTGTTTCATATATATTACATATGTCTGGTACAAATGTGTTTTCATTGTCGTAACAGTATCATATATATATATATATTTCCTATGTATTTTTTCATGGGAATATTACATATTAGCCATAAATAGCATTTTTAATATGAATTTATGCCATTACTATAAATCAATATGTTTTATTTCATATTGAAATATAATATTATATAGCACGAACTAAACACAATTTTACATTTGGTAAGGATTCGCATATCCGGTGGGATATGGTACACATTACATATTAGATATATGCATTATATATTCATTAATAAGAAACACAACTAAAGAGTGCATTGTATACAATGTATTACCTAGTTCAGGTTTCACTCCTATTAGTTGTATGTATTCTACGATAGAGTAATATATTGCAACACAAAGTAAAACGTAAAGTACCCAATTTACTATGTATAATGTATACTATAGAATATTCAGTGTATAATGCACACTATACACTGTACAGTGTGCAGTGCACTATATATATAGTGTATACTATACAGTATTTGTTGAACATAAGATATATGATTATACGACCTCGAAACTATAACTTAAATGAATTAATAAATAGAAATAATTTATAAAAATGATCGTATTTATAAAATAAACAATCCTATTTGCACCTATAGGTGAGTTGTGCTTTCTATACACAGATAACATTCGTAGAATTCAATTGTCACGTTATTTCTTTTCAATCGTATTTACCCTGGCAAACATAACATATCATACTCACGTCTCGCATGTATATATATTAATACATAGCTATATAATTGGAACCCCTCTATGGTTATGTAAAATTACTTAGTAAACATTTGAGTTACAAAAATTAAGAAAAATTAAAGTAAATGTTATGAAACATATGCTTAATATTATATCTATATATCTATATATCTATATATATATATATATATATATATATATATATATATATATATATTATAAATAATATCGATATCAAGGTTGCAGTATTTTATAAGATAAGATATAAGTAATTCTATAATTTTGTAAATTCGGTTTTTTAAAAATGAAAGTAAATAATATTGTTCCTTTAGATTTAAAGCTAAAGAAGACCACATTAATACACTACTACTACTACTACTACTACTACTACTACTACTAATACTACTACTACTACTACTACTACTACTACTACTACTACTACTACTACTACTACTACTACTACTACTACTACTACTACTACCAC
Source organism: Osedax frankpressi (assembly GCA_964035775.1). Classification (NCBI taxonomy): domain Eukaryota; kingdom Metazoa; phylum Annelida; class Polychaeta; order Sabellida; family Siboglinidae; genus Osedax; species Osedax frankpressi. The sequence goes on from OZ038312.1 coordinate 22,789,511, forward strand.
TACTACTACTACTACTACTACTACTACTACTACTACTACTACTACTACTACTGCTGCTGCTGCTGCTGCTGCTGCTGCTGCTGCTGCTGCTGCTGCTGCTGCTGCTGCTGCTGCTGCTGCTGCTGCTGCTACTGCTGCTGCTGCTGCTGCTGCTGCTGCTGCTGCTGCTGCTGCTGCTGCTGCTGCTGCTGCTGCTGCTGCTGCTGCTGCTGCTACTGCTGCTGCTGCTGCTGCTGCTGCTGCTGCTGCTGCTGCTGCTGCTGCTGCTACTACTACTACTACTACTACTAATACGTATTGACTACTACTACTACTACTACTACTACTACTACTACTACTACTACTACTACTACTACTACTACTACTACTACTACTACTACTACTACAATCTTTAAATATTATTTGTATGTTTTTAGATATTGCTATTTATATTTGTTTCCAATATAATCAGAATTATTATATTAAATATAATAATGACAATGCCTCGACCTCTAATAGTTGAACCGAAGAAGAATGTTTCGACTTGGCAAAAGTCCTAATGCCGTTAGACTAACAGGTGATCTATGTTTGGTGTAGTATACTGTCCGACGGACATCATGTATTTGTGTTATCAGGAAGTATGTTACGTACACTTTATGGCCGGTAAGTCTTGTGGAAAGTCAGCCTATATTCATTAGGATTTGGTAGTATACTACCACATCTTGGATCAACAATGATGTAACAAAACATTTCTGCTGCCTAACGTAAGGTGGACAATCGTAGATATCGCGTTATATCGACTGATTTAGAATATTTAAAAATACGTATACGATAATTTTTATAACAATGAATTAATGTGGTAAATAATAAATGTATTGATTATTAATAGTTAATTACTAGTAATCAATAATTAATATAAATACTATGCTGAATTATATTATTGATTGCATGTTAACAATGGTTTTCATATTTTGATAGATGTAATTCTGCAATATCATTAAATTAAAGATCTACGTGTATAAATATTTAAAAAATATTTGCTAGTTATTTGCCTTAAAAATTAACTATCAAATTAATAGTGTCATATATACAATTGATTTATTTTTAATTTTATGATAACAAATAAAATATTAATATGTGAATTAATTATAGTTTTTGGATTTTATATATATAAATATATATTTATATCATATATTTATATATATGGACTTTGATAAACTCTAAGCGCTAATAAATGTGAGCATACTCGCTAAATATGATGTGATGATAACACTTCAAGTCCTCGTATATATATGAGAAAGGAATGCATTTGTTAGTGCTATAAAATTAGAATATTATCCACGATGAGATCGATGTAAGTACATGTTTATAATTTATTTATAAAATACTTGTAGTTTATTAATTATGATTAGTTTACAAATTATAAATATATTTATATTATATTTTCATTATTATAATTTGCATAATATCCAAGATTATCAAGATAATATCAGATGCAAGTATACCGGACATTATATATCAATTCATTAGTATCATGCAATCATTTAATTCTATATATAATCTTAACATTAATGGGGGAAATCAAGTCCTAAAAGCGGTTTATCGAATGCCTAAGTGTATTTATATGTACATCGTACCCTACTGATATGTAACAGGATACAGTCGTCGATTGATGAATTCTAATTGAAATTATAAATATACAAATTTTATTTGAAAGAATACCTTCTTCATAATCAAGTGATATTACTTTCGACAATTATATACATATCATGTTATCCTTATACGTGATGATACAAATTCATTATTACAGATTAATTATCCTTACGATAGTTTGTATGATTGGTGGTTATTTTCATAAAATCGTACCATCCAGTTTGGGATTAAGCAAAGTTCTAGCTGGTTAGTATACTCTATTGCAACTAATAATATTCAAACTTCACTTGTAACGACTATATTAGTATTTTACTGATACTACTCCTATGCATAGCCCTACTAATAAGAATATTACTTGACGTATTTACGTTTATACAAAATTAATAAATTGGTTGCTTAATAATTTACTTTTCTAAATAGTAATGAATCATTACAAGGTAATTTGGTCATGGTTTGTTTATGTTGTAGGTAAATGTATACACTAACGATGTATTCTCAATTAAATGATCTAATATATTACATCATAGATTACTCTAGAGCTTAAATAGCAATTTTCTTCAAAAATATTGTAACAGGAATGTTTAAAAGATGTTTTTATGATACTTCAATTTAAAAAAAGTAAATATTAAAAAAAACAAAAGTAGTATTAATATGCTATTAATTATTCTACTAACGAATAGCTGGACAATCGAATCAAGACACCAGAGAAGGCTTCGATTGGAGCAAAGAAAATAATATAAAGAAGTGTTCAGTGTCGAACAAGATGTTCTTGTGTTGTCAAGGTGTGAGGTACGTTAACTTCTATGGAAGTGCATGTTGCGGAAAGACAGCCTACTACTCGAAATTGGCACAACAGTGTCATAATGGTGTCTTGGTGCTAAACGACTGATCTAAGAGACGTATACACATTAATGAATATGCTAAAAGGTTAAGATAGAAGTGTGTAAAAATGTAAAATATGAAGTAAATCAATAGCCGAGATAATAATCAATATGATTATAATATAATAAATCCATTATTCATATTATTTCTAATATATAGTATAATCATATAATACTTACCTCACCTATTTTGAATAAAAATTGCCTGACATGTTACTTATTAATAATTATAAATTATTATATTAATTATATTAATTATTATTATATTAATCATATATTATTAATATATTCCTAGAAATAATAATATTTTACAATATTTTCAACTAGGAATTATATAACTATGTAGTTAAGATTTTGTAAGTTTTTAGACACTTTCAGATGGCTGTTTTCTTATTAATTATATGTAATACATAAATTCCATAAATTCCATGATCATTAATATAAATATATTAATATAAATATATTTCTTTGACGAGGAATGTTAAAATATATTACAATATTAGAATAATATAAATTTGCAAAATATTTAATCTATTTAATATATCGCTTAGAAATTATGCATAGATTGTTAATATCGTAGCTCTATGTTATGTATATATTACATATAAGACAACCATACATCCTCTTGTTATATAGGTATTATAATATTACCGTAAAAAATTTTGGTCTCCGTTGACATTTACGTTTTACTTTGAAATTAATAGAATTATTTAGAGGAGTTGCGATGTATTTGGACTTTAATACATAATACCACATTTCAATGTCTTCAGGAACATACTTTTGCCAAGAGTAAAGAACACAGGCAACATTTGTCCTCGGCTAAGTCTATTCCTTGATACTTGCAAATACATACCAATTAACATCCCGAAATGTAGATACAATTATTACACAAGAAAATCAACAAAATACAGTATGTATATATCCCAATATAGGAGAATTAAAAAGTATAACATATTATTGTAACATGACATTACTATACATATATCAATAGGGTGTATATCTTGAGTAAATATACTTCATATATAACTATAGTTATGTGTATATATAGTAACTATTCACGAATATTATTAATTATTGATCTTATTAGATTACAATCTTAGATAATAAAATTTAAGTTTATATATTTAAATATATTTTGAATACATAACATATTTTTAAAATTTCTTTTAATCTTTCTTAATTATTCAATAATAATATTTTGATATCTAGTGATCCAATGGGTCCGGTATTAATATTAGTGAGTCACAATTAGTGACCCTTTACAATATTACATACCTGTACAAATACCTTTCGAGTTATAATGTAAATAAAGTGTTTCGTTATATTAACATCGATACTATATGATAATATACTGTAAGGTATGATAGCATATCATAATTAAGGAAATCTACTAATACCATAAATTACATTAATTATACTAATAAATTCATGTTTAAATATATGTTTAATAATTGAACAATTTTCACAAATTATATCCATAGAAATAATAATTTGTACCATCAGCAAATGTAAATTAGCAACGACTTATTATCTTTACATCTGAGTAGAGCTCAAAGCATAATATTCATTTCAACCTTACCAAATATGTGGCATTGCATATTTTAATTTTAAAGTTAAATGCAAAATACAACTACCTGCATGATGCCATTACAAACTGGACGACTTCGTATTGGTAATAGTAATACGCTAAATATAAGTATGTTCAAGTACCTTGATCGCTATATGTGTGATCATTTAAACGACGACTATGATATAAAAAGCATATCTCTTTATCGGCGATAATACACGATGACTACTTCCACTGGGCTAAACGAGGGAAATATGTCTTGTGAGATATTCTGTTATCCGGAATATCTTGGGACATTACGGACCAACCAATACTCGAGGTCAACCGCAGATCCGCTGTAGCATGTTCTATTTCGTTTAGTATTATTCAATAATAGATATGCATGAAGTGTAGAACCAAAGTAATGTTTGTGTATAATAATGTAAACAACTTGATTACAAATTTACGACGAATGATGTATAGTTTACATAATAGATTAATAATATATCATCAATCATGGTTACATGTTATCAATATGAAGTATTAGTGTACTGAAAAAAATATTAAACAAATAATGCCTTTCGATAATGGCTGATTAGCTATTTATATTTTGGTAATTTTTCTTCTCATATTACTTTAATGAACGTTTAAACAATTTATTATCTTTTTTATACGACATGAACTCACAAGATGTCAGAAATAAATAAATAAAATTATATTTCAGTATTTCCACATAATGCTTGCGTAATAAAAGGAGGTGGAGTTTCACTAATGATCTATAGTTATATATAAACCATACGATTATGTATGTTCTTCTCTTAACTAATTCCGTGAATAAACTAACACACATATTTTATTTGTAATTTCTTCAATTTTTACTCTAATTTATTTTATCACCACAAATTCAAATAATCCAATGGTTGTATCAAAGCTGACCATGGTCACTTCTATAAGTTTACCGCTGAGCCCAGAAAACTAAAACATAACTCAGAAAACAAAATAAATATATTTATACAATCCCTACATAACCAACCTAATAAATTTCCGATTGATAAAACTATATTACCGAAAAACACTAAAAAAACTCCCACGAAGAAAACATAAATAAACAAATTAAACGCATAACCAAAGATCAGAAATATTTTTTACAAATTAACATTGTACTCGTATAAAAAAAGCATACTCTTATAGACTACTCTGGGGTAACTATTACATTTTGCATATTTTTATAGTAACAACATAATAACAGTTAAGATAAATCTAGATATTTTAACTCAACACTGAATTACCTCAATTGGGAATATTTATAATACACTGTATGGAATTATATGTTCTATTCTATTTTAATTATTCTGCCGAAAATCCTAGATATTATTTGTATATAATTATACGATGCTTCAAATATACAATTATACGATTTATTACGTATTTCTAGTGTACAGTTACGTTAACACGTATTGAATTGCAACCACATCAAGTAACGCATTGAAGGAACGCATTGATTAGTACACTAGTAGCAGTAGTCCACGACAGGATTGATGTACATAAATGCGTAGAAGTTATTTTTAATAACTACAATTTGTAGTTTACTAATTATATAAATCAAACATAGAATAATTATTATCTATACATATATATATATATATTAAACAGGTCATATCATCCTGCACGAATCTAGCTAATGGTATGCAAAATGCAGGGCATTGCATGGTGCAGGCAATATTGTTTAATCTATTTATATCTTACATCTCAAAAGGCATATTCAGCATCATTCGTATGCGAGCGATATCGGAAATAATCTCAATGGTTGAAATCTAGTCGAGGTTTATCGAATGCCTATACATCGGTGCCTGGAAAAGTAGTCATCGATTGGCTGCACTGACAGTATGACAGATGATCTACTCCATAATCAGCATATATTCTTTTAAATAAATTCGCCCATCACATGTTATCCCCTATGGGTATTTTACATAAGTGAAGATCGAAATTCATTATTATAGATTCAGTTTCCTTGCAATAATTTGAGTGATTAGAGGATATTTTTTACAAAACTATGCAATCCTATAACTACTATAGTAATCGCCTATAACTACTATGTTAATATATTACTGATACTACTCCTACCCTTATCCCTACTAATACGAGTACTACTGCTGTATATTAGTCTGATAAATTGTCAGCTTAATTATTAACTTCTAAATAGTAATGAATTAGAACTAGGCCATTTGTTCAGGGTTTGTTTATATTGCAGGTTAATATATACACTAATAATGATGCACTATAAATTAAACTATATATTATATAATAGACTCATTTGACTAATCATATTATCTAATGGATTACTCTAGAATTTAAATCTCAATGTTCTTTAATATCTAATAACAAGGATTTTAAAAACATGTCTTTATGATTCTCCAATGTTAATATTTTATTTAAAAAAAGTAGTATTCAATTTTGTATATATTATTCTATTACCGAATCCGCCAAGCTGATTGAAGAATGCTTTGACTGGAGAAAAGAACAGGAAATATAGAAGTGATACCTTGTCCATTGTCGAAATCCGATGTTCTTGTGTTGGCGGGGTGTGGGATATATTAATTTATCTTGAAGTGCATTTTGGGGAAAAATTGCTACTTAAAGATAGTAGTACTTAATAGGCAGTACTACTCCAAATTGGAACAGTGGTCATTATTTATAGATGCGCTAGAAGGGTATATTTTATAGAAGCGAATACAAATTAAAACTTGTCATATGAATCAATACAACTTCGAAGGCATGATCAATTTGAATGTTAAATCGAGCAAATAATGATGAAATATGAAAATCAATGATATTCTATAAACATATCAAATGTATCAAACACCAAATTGCCTGCTATGTTAATTATTTCTAATTATTAATATATTCCTAGAAATAATAATAGTTTGTAATATTTTTAACTAGGAATTATATAACTATGTAGTTAAAATTTCATAAGTTTTTTAGCAGTCTTTTGGATGGCTGATTTTCTAAATCATAATTACATTTTAATATTTAAATTTCATGTACTGCTCATTAATATATATATTTTTTGAAGAGGAAAGTAAAACACTTTTAAAAAATATATAACAATATTAAAATAGTATAAATTTGCGCAATATTTAATCTATTCATTATCAATTTTGTATGGATTGTATAGATTGTAGAGTTTTAGCTCAATCTTATACATATATTATAAACAAAACACTAGATTCCATTATTATAGGTATTATAGTATTGCTGCAGAACATAGGGGAAAATTACCAACAAATTACTTATTTACAAAAAAAAGACTATTTCACCATAGTATAAAATGTACACAAGTACATAGGACTAACATTTCTGGCAAATCTATCCTGTTGAAATTCAAACATATTTAGGGTTCAAGTATTATAAATAAAGTAGAAAATGTATTATCTCAAATTTTATAAAAAAATCAAGAGATAAATCAATAAAATATATTTGATTATATATGCATTTCATACATATATAAATATACAATGAAAAATACAATTATCTTAATATCAAATATATATATGTAAATATACAATAATATACAATATAATTGCATTTATTACAATATGATCATATGAAATAATTGCTAATAGTTAAGTATTATTTAAAATTATGAAATAATAAATGTAATTTCAATATAAAAATGTATACTACAAGTGTATGTATATTTTCAATAAAAATATAAGTAGTTCTGTTATATCGAACTTGTGAATATAAATCAACAATACTGGAATATCTATCGACCATTCATGCTATGAAGAGATAGATACGAATGTATATATATATACACACGAGGGGAATTGGGAATGCTACATTAATGGTTACTGGAGACATCGGACATTTCAAGGAAAAGAGAAAAACTGCGTAGCTGATAAAGCAACATGACATGAGATGTAAAAACCTGAAGTGACGAGTACGGACATAAAGAGATTGGTTGAGAATTGTATATACATGCATAGAAACATAGAGAAGTGTAGAAGTGGATACAGACAGCCTGAGATTTGTCGCTGTCAGTAAAAACCGACAAAGCAGACTAACAATCGGCGTTAGACGAGGAGATCCTGCAAACGACCTCTAAGTAGGTCTGCAAACGACCTCGAAGTAGTTCTGTAAACGACCTCGAAGTAGTTCTGCAAACGACCTCGAAGTAGTTCTGCAAACGACCTCGAAGTAGTTCTGTAAACGACCTCGAAGTAGTTCTGTAAACGACCTCGAAGTAGTTCTGTAAACGACCTCGAAGTAGTTCTGTAAACGACCTCGAAGTAGTTCTGCAAACGACCTCGAAGTGGCAGCGTAAACGTACGTCGAGGAACTCCGCAAAATCATTTTTACGAAAATCCTCGAAAGCCGGTCGCCGGCCTACAATTCGGTGGTGAGGAAGCGCTTCAGCCGTTCGAGGTACTGACCGAAGAGTTCGACGTCATTGTGGCCGGCTCCGTCCACCCACAAAGGTTCGACGGCGCGCGTGCAACGGTCGTGAATAGCGACGCCGTGACTGAAATCGATGACTTCGTCTACGGTGCCGTGTATCACCAGCACTTGGGCGGTGATCTTGGATACCTTCTCGATGCTGCGGGAAGAGCGCGGGTATTATGAGAGGAAGAGACGGCGGGCGGGTCTGTTGGCACATTATTATAGGAGACGCATTATGCGTGGAAGCGTGGATAATAAAGATAAGTAATGAATTCGTAGCGTAGGTTAATTGCAACCAATGAGAAGATGTATTATGCTAGACAAATATTAAATTATTAATGATAGTCATGTAATAATCCATGACTTCGACACAAAAAGGTTTAAATGTTAAAAATCAAAATCTTAAAAACGTTCGTTTTAAATATATATGAATTTAAATATGTTTATATTACGCAGATATTTTGTATACTATAAATATAAAAATATCAGCTAAATATCACGATTCATATAAATGATTCATATAAATGTATATAAGTTTCTAAAATATTATAATTATTTATATTATATAAAGTTAATTAAAATGTATATTCTATGAATAATAATTTATAATATATTTTTATAACATATAACATTCTTTTTACAATAATTTCGTAGTCTATTAATACCCATATGCTGTATATGTATTATTTAATATGATATTATTGTGTAAATTCTTACATATAATTATAATTAGCATATGTATAAAAAAATTTATATAATTTATTAATTGAATTCAATGAATTTATCCTAATAATTAATGTCTAAGATGAATCTTTGTTAAGCATTTAGTCAATCTTATATATATAATACATAAGATGAAAGTATGTCGATTATGTTGATTATGCTGATTCATCCATAACAATCATAATTAGGAAATTTCAAATGCAATTTATTATAGTAACACTTAGGGCACTGATCATAAACATTTATATTTATCTGAGAGATAATATAAATAGCAATCGCGTACAAATTCGTTCTCAGATAGTTTATTAATATTCTATTGTACGTCAACGAAAGAAACACACCGTCTTAGCTAAGAACTTATAAGGTGAAATGATGAGTTTGTTAGATTGAATTTTGTACATTAAAATTATAATTCTTTGTATAAAATGTTCAATAGGAGCAATTTCAAGTTTAATCATATCAAGTGAATTTAAAGAATTAAAAAATTACAATTTAAACTTTATCATGAACTATAATTAATTATAATAAATTTACAATAATACTTAATTTAATTGAGCAGTAGCAGTAGCAGTATCAGTAGCAGTAGTAGTAGTAGTAGTAGTAGTAGTTGTTGTAGTATGTTTATGAACTGACCAGCTACAATCAGATACTAAAATGTACATGCAAAATAGTATTAATGTAGTTATGTAATATGGATTTAGTACTTGCTTGGTTCATTCGAAAATAAATAGTATAACTATTATTTGGTACACAGAATTGCATACGTAAACAGCTTCATTGTTAGCTCGTTATGATGGAGAATGTAACTTAGGAACCTTTCTATTAAGAATTCTTTTTATTTATTAAAAATTGTATTCCTCATTTGAAAAAATAATTTATTTAAAAATTAAATATTTACATTATTTAGCAATTAATATTATTATTATTATTATTATTACTATTACTATTATTATTATTATTATTATTAATATTATTATTATTATTATTATTATTATTATTATTATTATTATTATTATTATTATTATTATTATTATTATTATTATTATTATTATTTTCAGTGGATAAATAGGACTAGGAAATTAAATTAAAAAAGAATAAGTTATATTGTGAGATTATTCTAAGTTGCTTCAACTTGTAATTTGTGTTTAGTTAGTGTTTAAACATTTTTACTGAATTTTGGTATAGTAGAAATGAGTAAAATTGTAAAAAGCCTGTTTAAAAAGCTTGAGATTAATGAAAACAATTTCTAAAAAGGGGAATTATATTTAATTCAGTAAATGGTTATTATATGATATAATACAATGATCACATTGTATTAGAGTGGTACAATGAAGTATTATTCTTACAAGAAATAAAGGAGTGCAAAATTAATCCATTGTTAATATATATTAATTTTAAAGTTTTAAATAAAATAAATCAAAGAATTCTGAATCAATTTTTAGATCAATTAAATTTTATATAAAAATTAAAATTAACTTGAATTTTTAATAAAAACTTGATATATGTTAAACTATATTGCATTTTCATGGAAAAAATCTTAAATATTCAGTACTAATAAAAATTAAAATTCCTCATTATATCAACCAAAATATTGTATAATATTTTAATGTATACGTTATCTTTTTAAGATGTACATTTTTTAGATTAAATATCGACCTAAACTATATAATATATATATATAAAGCATGTGAAATGTTAATTAAAATGTTACTTTGATATTATAATTTAACCACTATTATTTCTTTAAATTAGTTTTTCTAGTATGATTTTTCTAGGTTTGAATTATAATATATTGTTTTTAATTTAACACATGATATATCAAGTAATTCACTAGTAATACTATATTATAGTGGTATTAATGATATTATAATGACTGTAAATAAATCAGAAGTGTATTATATATATAAAAGATTATTATTGTCTAAAGAATCACAAAATTCTATTTCTTATAAAATGTACAATAGTTTATTGTTCAGAGAATCCAGTGGGTAAGCTATTATAAATGTATGTAGAGCTGTAGTGTATAAACTGTACTGTACTGTACAAACTCACCCAATTAATGTAATCATTAGCTATATGAACAAAGCAGCCAGTTATATGTGAAAGAACAATATTAGTGAACATTTATCTTACGCATGTTAATAAATGAAATACTCTAGAAAAGTACAAGCCATTATGTCCTGAAAGATGAAGGGGGATTATACGATAAGATTAAAATTAATATACAAGATAAAATGAATGAAAATGTATATGAATTATATCATATTTAAGTAAAAATAAAATTGATTATGAAACAGTGTTAACACCAATAACATTAATAGCATTATTAACAAAACAGATTATGTTTTTTAATTGATCATTTTAGTCTAATTGAAATTTCAATATGATAAATAATAATTTGGATGGAGTGATTAAGTAATGTTCTAAATAAGATAAACTTATATAAATAAATGAATGAAATCAATATAAATGCCCTTCTGCAAAGATTGGCTTATTAGGTTAAAACCAAATAGCTTATTCACATTCATTTTTTGAAATGTAAACTTTGTTAATTCAAATGTTTCAAATTAATCAAATAATTCTTATGTTAGCATTCAATATGTAATTTTGATGAAAATTTATTTTTAAAAATTAAAAAATTAACATAAAAATAAACTAACGAAACAAATGAACAGCCAAAAATCCATTAGACTGTATATATTGTAATAAGGTATTATATAAAATAGTCTTAAAGATAAAATTCTGCGAATTAATATTTGTTTTTAAAATAACTAAAAAAAAATAATACTGTCAACATGGTTTTCATTATTGTTAATTGGTATTGTTATTTTTGGAGGTTTCTTTAAAATTGTATAAATATAATTAAAAATATATTAAAATTATCTGTAGATTTTAAAAATGATTATTTAAAAATATATATAGAATGTAGTTAATGAAAATATTTTATGTATATATATATAATTAATTATATTATAACAACTTCCCAGAATATAACAGTTTTTCTAATTTACTTGAAAATGACCACAAATACATAGAATAGATGCATTATCTATATAAACAAATATTATATATACACAGTACACACACAATTATATATATATATCTAATTTAACAATAAGTAGAATCATTTAATCTAGTACATATAAATAATATTTTGCACAAATTATTAAACAAATTGATTCTTACATTTTAAAGCTATTCATTATTAATATAATATATCATTTAAAATATTATATATTAGATAATATCTCTATAATAAAGTCTTTATATCAATGTAATTATATAATAATTTACATATTCTTGTACCACGAGAGAATGTTGATAAAATTCATAATTAATTTAATATATAAATATTAGAAGTGTTGGGTTAAATTGTAACTATGATAGATAATAAACTATTAATAAAAGTAAACAATAATTAAATTAAACAGAGATTTAGAATATATTTATATAAGTGTCAGAACCCGTTAAATTTATAATTTTGAATATTTTTTGTATACAAAGAATGGATTTATTCAACAGTTTAATTACGATGTATATCTCCATAGTAATATAAACACACTCATCAATTGACAATAACTCAGTGTCTACCTCTACAAATAGTGATATTTAAACAAGACACTCTATAACAGATACACTAATTGAATAAGGCTATTTATACGTAAAGAAAATACTCTAAATAAAAATGTCTTATTATGATTGTTTTTTCAGATAGGAATTGAGTAAGTTAAGTACATTTTGAGTGTAGTCATGCCGTCATAGTGTAAAGTTGGGTTTTCACCAAGATTCTATCTCTTATGTAGAGTATTTTGCTGTGAACATAAATAATGGCATGATAAATAGGTTTTCCAATACACGAAATAATGAATTTATTATTAAATGAAATAATAATAAATAGTTATTTATTGGATGTGCAATATATATATATATATCATATAAATAATAAAAATCTAACTAATAAAACATTAAGTTTTATATCAGTTTAATTATATTTTACTGGAAAATAAAAATATAATTTCATATTTGACAGACCACTTATTATTAATTTTTAATTGTATTCATATAATATTAATATGTCACAATATGTATTTATTATGTTATAAATAATGTTTAATAGCAGGTGATGATCATTATATGAATGTAGCAATATTTGTACTGATTATATTAATTTATGATTGGAAAGTTTAATTTATTTCTACGAAATTTGTTTAAAAACCATATTTTTAAAATGTATTTATATTATTTATAATATCATCAATAAGATGATTTTTATTACACATTCTTATTATAATATATTATATTAGTTAAAACATAATTATTATAAAATAGCTATCATTGCTTTTTACTTATGCATATCATATGTGATAAATTATTATAGTTCTATACTTACTTTTAAACTAGTTTAATGAAATACAATGTAACCAGTTATGTTAATCAACAAAATACTATAGTATTGGTCATTATTCTACTATTAAATTATGTAGTACAATTTTCAAAAAATAGTATCCAGAAATAAAAAGTTTTATGCAAAAAATGCATTATATAAAAACTGTAATATTATTTAAAGAAAATGGTTAATAAAGATTTATATTCCTAATAAAACCGCTATATAACATTTGTGTATAAACTAATATAATATATTAATTATACTTTTTATTATTATTAAATTAATTAAAGATGATTTTAAATTATATATGTAAAATATTAAATTTATATGTAAAAAATGTATAATTATAGTAATAAGATTCAATGCAATTCTTCATCATTGTTAATCATTGTTAAACATTTAAATAAATAGCTTTTATTGAACTAACAATTTAATGACATTACAACTTAGAGAATAATGTCGGTATGAATTTATAATAGAGAAATTTGCTTTTAGATCAACATCAACACGTGAGAATTATTATTCCTAATGAGTATTTAATTTTAATGAAGCATCCCAATTACTAACAATTGAATACATATCATAGATGACACGTAGGGCATATGCTATATTTATACTATACATAGCATGTCTTATACTCCATGCATATTATGCGCTGACCACATGCAGGGTAGAGCACATTATGCATGTACACTGCCCTATGTTCTACATGTCCTGTATCTACGCCATTTATAAAAATGTTACATGCCCATTATAATGTACACTGCCCTATGTTCTACATGTCCTCTACTTCATGTCCTGTATCTACGCCATTTATAAAAATGTTACATGCCCATTATAATGTACACTGCCCTATGTTCTACAATGTAGAATCTACATGTCCTCTACTACATGTCCTGTATCTACGCCATTTATAAAAATGTTATATGCCCATTATTCTGTGGAAAAGTTAAACACGGTATGTTTAAGCTGTCAACAAAATAAGCAATACATTTGAATATTAATGATTGATGGAGTAAGGTGTAAAAAAAAGAACCTAGCAATTTGCATCATACATATGAAAGGCAATGATTATTTTAAGAATGATGAAATTGTTTAGAATTAATTTCTTATAATCAATTTTGACCACGAGAGTCTCTAAAATCTGGAATTTCTACTAGCATTAGAATTTGAATCGTGGAAATAATTGAAACTAGTAAAAACTGCACAAGTTTAAACTTTGTTTATATATAATAAGTTTTTGTAAAGAAATTCGAATACAACGGTTATATTGTGTCGGGGAAGTCTGTAATAAATAATAACTAAAAATGATATCGACATAAACGTATAGGATATCGGCACAGAAGCCATAATTTACCATTGGGTGTTTCTAAAAGACCTAAAAAATGGATAGGATTTATGTATCGAGTGTTGATTGTAGAGAACGGCATTGCATGGTCATTACCAAGATACGAGACAATATCGCCAGCAAATCTCATTATACGCGATGGGGAAGGCAAAGCCTGGAGATCGCAGATGGATGGGTAGGGACAGTAATACAAATCTATAATTTAACACGGAAATTTAGAAAAAGCAGCGTACGCGGATCTTGGTATAGCTGCCTGCTACCACTAAAGTAGGCCCCACGGCCAGCCCCACGGCCAGCACCCCTGATATCATTCACTGGGACAGTCGGATTCAAAATAGACATAATACCAAACATCTAGGTATGCTATGTGTTTATAATTGCAATAACTAATTAGTGATTAATTTATTTATACTATTGTTAATTAAAAATTACTATTATGTATAGCTATTTATATTATATTATATATACTCTATTTATTCTATTTAGGATAAATATGATAATAATTGACTATGTATTCAACATTTAGATTTATTGAATTACACTTATAGTAAATACTTATTTTGATGTGTGATTTAGATACTATGTATTTAGATACTATGTATTTAGATACTATGTATTTAGATACTATGTATTTAGATACTATATATTTAGATACTATGTATTTAGATACTATGTATTTAGATATTATGTATTTAGATACTATGTATTTAGATACTATGTATTTAGATACTATGTATTTAGATACTATGTATTTAGATACTATATATTTAGATACTATGTATTTAGATACTATGTATTTAGATACTATGTATTTAGATACTATGTATTTAGATACTATGTATTTAGATACTATGTATTTAGATACTATGTATTTAGATACTATGTATTTACTAAATACTAAATACTAAATACTATTTAGATACTATGTATTTACTAAATACTAAATACTAAATACTAAATACTATTTAGATACTATGTATTTAGATACTATGATAGAATGTATATTACTTCATTGGGATGTTCATTTTTTAATGGTTATTTGTTATTTTTTATTTTATTCATATTAAAATATTATTTAGTCTATTATACTAATTATAACATATATCACAAAACTGATTTTTTTAAAGAAAACAATTTAAAAAAACACTAAACTTCCTATAATCTAATTTGTTCAATAATATACTTTCTACATTAAGCTGTTCCTAATTACTTTTATATCATTATACATAAGTGCTGGTATTCCTAATTCAATTTATTAAAGGAAAATTTCACTTGATAACTAAAAAGAATTGTTAAAATAATATTTGATATAAAAATAACCTAAAAAAACAAATAAACCAAAAAGAACAATAATCCCAATAAAGTAATAGATTAGGTACATGATAACTAATCAGTTTTGGGAAACTGTTAATATATTTTTCACACCATTGTATGTAAACCACCAATAAGGTAAATAAGGTAATTACTTGTATCTCACACTATTAATAAAGTAGATATATGAAATTGCAATAAATAGACATATATATAAAATTGTAATAAAGTAGACCATGACATAGATAAAGTAGACCATGACATAGATAAAGTAGACCATGGCATACATATGAAATTACAATAAAGTAGACCATGACACACATATGAAGCTACAATAAAGTAGACCATGACACACATATAAAGCTACAATAAAGTAGACCATGACACACATATGAAGTTACAATAAAGTAGACCATGACACACATATGAAGCTACAATAAAGTAGACCATGACACACATATGAAGTTACAATAAAGTAGACCATGACACACATATGAAGCTACAATAAAGTAGACCATGACACACATATGAAGCTACAATAGAGTAGACCATGACACACATATGAAGTTACAATAAAGTAGACCATGACACACATATGAAGCTACAATAAAGTAGACCATGACACACATATGAAGTTACAATAAAGTAGACCATGACACACATATGAAGTTACAATAAAGTAGACCATGACACACATATGAAGCTACAATAAAGTAGACCATGACACACATATGAAGCTCCAATAAAGTAGACCATGACACACATATGAAGCTACAATAAAGTAGACCATGACACACATATGAAGCTACAATAAAGTAGACCATTACACACATATGAAGTTACAATAAAGTAGACCATGACACACATATGAAGCTACAATAAAGTAGACCATGACACACATATGAAGCTACAATAAAGTAGACCATGACACACATATGAAGTTACAATAAAGTAGACCATGGCACAAATATGAAGCTACAATAAAGTAGACCATGACACACATACGAAGTTACAATAAAGTAGACCATGACACACATATGAAGCTACAATAAAGTAGACCATGACATACATATGAAGCTACAATAAAGTAGACCATGACACACATATGAAGTTACAATAAAGTAGACCATGACACACATATGAAGCTACAATAAAGTAGACCATGACACACATATGAAGCTACAATAGAGTAGACCATGACACACATATGAAGCTACAATAGAGTAGACCATGACACACATATGAAGCTACAATAAAGTAGACCATGACACACATATGAAGTTACAATAAAGTAGACCATGACACACATATGAAGTTACAATAAAGTAGACCATGACACACATATGAAGCTCCAATAAAGTAGACCATGACACACATATGAAGTTACAATAATTAGTGGTTTTTGGCAGTATGGTAAGTATGGTAAGTGTGCTGATTGTGGATAGCTGCATTAAACATAAAACTAAATTTAGAATTTCTAGTTTAAAAAACTTTCCATTATACACTTATTCGTACACACACACATGCACACACACACGTATGCACACATACACACACACACACACACACACACACACACACATGCACACACACGCATGCACACACACATGCATACACTCGCACACACATGCATACACACGCGCCCAACACATGTATACACACACCCGACACACATAAACATATATACAAGTACACCTCCACCAAACAATACACATAAAGCACACACATATTCCTTAGTAGGAGTAACCCCATCCACTCTCGCATGCGCAGAGACATTAAAACACCATAACAAGGGGAGGGGAGATATTCTATGAGTGCATGTCGTATATGGCTTTGTAAATATGGACAAATGACTCATAATCATGATACATAATATGATATCATGCGAATAATAGACATCAATATTGAATTGACAAATAATACTTATTAAATTAATAGATTTGATGAAACTTTCTTAAAATGGATGATAAATATAATCAGTCAAATAAATTCTGAATATATTTAATATATAATATATGTTTACATATATGTATAGGTATTTCTCTAGGTGTACTTTATATTATAGCAAATATAAACGCTACTTAAATAAAATATAAACACAGATGTTGATTTAAGAGATATTTATAAAATAAAACTAAAAAAAGATATTTTTAAACACTTTCAAAAACAAAATACAAAATATTTGATTTCACTTATTATCTAAGTATTACGTAAGTAAATGATGCAAAACAATGTAGGAATGGAAAACAATTGAAAAACATAATTTTGGCAATATTAAATGTATTAATAATAAAAATGTACATGTCAATTTGATAACAAATAAAATACAATTTTTTTGAATTTATATTACATTAAAAATGTGATTTATAGAATGAATTCAAAATATAATATCTCTCTATAAAGGTTTTCAAATTTAATTCTACTAAGCAATTGTATATCAAATTTAATTACATTTATAATAAAAAGCTGTATTTTAACAATTTAAAGAAGATTTAGATTGTTTATTTTAAAAATATAAATTTTAAAAATTGTTTATAAATGTGAATAATTTAAACATTCATATCTTATCTAGAATTAGTTCCCAGTAATCATATTATGAACTTATTAATATTTACATTATTAATTCATCATTTTAACATAGTAAATATGGTACATAGAGAGTTTATAGTTTGCTTCACTTGTGGTTTTAAATATACCTTTTATTATTATATACATATTAACATTAATAATTAATTATTGAATTTTTAATTAAATGTGGTACATTAACGGTTCACTTATCATCAAACTTTTATCATATTATCAAGCATCCTGTAAAAATGAATATCATCATATGCAATTAAATCTATATCAGGCTTATTTGATAATATCAAATATAGATTTTATTTAAATATATTTTATTTAAAATAAATAGTTAGAATTTTCTCTCATCTTTTAAACAGATACAAAAATATGAATATTATGTTATAAAAATAATTTATAAACTATATATTTAAATAGTAAGAAATATACTATATACTATTATCTATATAATTACGTAATCAAACATTTAGTTAATATATTTTTATATAATAAACAAAGAAATATTTTATATTTAAAACAATTAAGTAACAATTTATAAAAATCGCATTAGGTATAGACTCTATTATATATACCCGCATATTTTAGACTATAAGGGTAGATTCTATATTATAGGGGTATAGATACATTCTATGCATTATAATTGGAAATATAATAATATATAGATCATATAATCATATTAAATTTATAAATATAATATACTCAAAAATAAAAACCTATATTTCAATCACAAATTTAAAAGTGTTTACGAAAATGAAAATATTAAAATAAATAACTTTAAGTGAAAGAAATTTATTCATGATATAAATAATGTTGTTTTAGAAATGATTCAAATTGATGTTCATATTTATATTATGTAAAGTAAACATGTAAGACTTACTTATAAACAAATACCATATAAATCTGTATAAATACACCACATATATATATATATACATATACAAATTACGGAAAAATTATTTTTTAATTAAAAAATGTAATATTAAGTCATTATTAATCATAAATAAAAACTTGACCAAAATTGCTATAAAAACCTGGGAAATGCATCGAAGAACCAAGTTCTTTTGGTTTTAGGGAATGCGACGCGAAGTCCCGACATCAACGCCGAGTGCAGGATCACCCCGCCCACCTCGTATCGCGACGACAAGTCAACGGTTGGAACGGTACCGATGCTCTGGCCATACAGAACAATGTTCTCCGGCGCCACGCCGTAGTTGGTGCGCAGCGCGTTCCACGCGGCCTCGATATCGGCGTACATGTTCTTCTCGGACGGTTTGCCCGTCGATCTGCCGTAGCCGGAGTAGTCGTACGAGAAGATGTTGCAGTTGATGCGCGTGCCCAACGCGATGTAGAAACTCGTCATCTGGCCGAGGTCGACGGCGTTGCCGTGCGAGAATAGCACGGTGAACTTGGCGGTCTGGCTGCAGCGCACCATGACGCAGGGTATCTGGTTGCCACGCGACGTACGCGTCATGAATACGTCGATGCAGTCGAGTTCGCGTTGCGAGTATTGCCAGTCGGCGCGTTCCGAAAGGTGTAGCGCGTATTTATCGTTGGAAGACTCCGCGATAAGTTTATAAGTTGGATCTGGCGGCAGGAACGCCAGTTTCGCGGCTATTCTTGACGGACAAGGAGGGCAACAAAATAGACAGCATATTTCCCGACATGAAATACCGTTCATAGTTGTACTGTTGAAACTCTACAAAATATTTGATCTATAGTAAATAATTAAAATACAAAATATAATTACTATAGATCATATGAAAACATATTAATAAATTTCTCGACTTCCTCAGATTTATTTGTTGATTATAAAAGAATAGTATACATAAAATTCATATTATTAATATTTATTGTTACATTATATCGATACATAATATCATATATGGTTTGTATATTTAAAACTCAACTTACTAGTCTCAGTTGTGTATAAAGTTAATTGATGATCTTAAATATATTTAACAAAATAATTATAAAAACAAAGATAATAGAATTTCTTATAAATAATAATAATGGAATTTCCATTATTAATTCTTTTTTAAATTTTATATTTATTAATTTTTAATTTATAAATTATTGTACTATATTCTGAATGAAGTACTAGTACACTTAAAATTTTATTGTAAATATTATATATGATGGATAATATTGATGATATACCAGAATCTTCGGAATATAATGCTCTTTATATTGAAGAATTCGATGCCGCTCTACAAGTTTGTCAAACTATATGGCACATTAAAGTATCATCACCTTACTCTTAGTCATGCCCCATATTCCTAGGTACGCCTACTTTCTATTTAGCCAAAAATAGATTCGGACAAATTCATGGCTAGCTACTCATTTATATAGCGCCCACACGACGCTCGCACACTTCGAATGTTTACGGTAGCATATTATCGATGGTAGGATCACTAATATGTAATATAATATTAATATTTTTGCTTTACATTTAGTATAATTTATATACACTATGGTAGTTTTTTAATAGAATTTAATACTATTTAAGGTTAGTCATTGGGCTGAATTTATTTTTGACACGAAGAATAAGTATACATACGATCACTGGGCGTGGCTATGAGTTAGCGGTCGCTAATATAATGTTTGACCAGTGCGACTTTTAATCCGTTGATCTTGTTACATGTCTTATATATATATGTCATTCAATATTAGTAACATGTATGGTGTATGTATTATAGTGTATATATTCGTATACGTATTTAGAAAATAAAAGTGACATTGTTTGCATATTGTATGTTTTACTACTATTAAAAATGTTAAATATTATATTTATATGATTTAAATAATGTATTTGTATTATATAATACAATGTGAATTTAAATCATATTGTATATAGTTTGTTTAACAATTGAGTCATCTTTCGATCATGTGTTTAAATTCACATATGAATTCACCTTAAAACTATTACAGTTTATTAAATATTATATCACATTTACACATAATACTATCTCTGTGATTTAACAGGTGTCAATACTTTTTACCAATAATCAATCTATATATTATTGCCCCAGATGTTGAATTTATTGGATGTTACTACATCAATGGGATTAAAACTTGTACAAATATCCAAACATAAACACATTATCTGATGTTTGCATGATATTTAATATTACTTAGTTGTAATTAGTCGTCTATACTTGTTTTTTGATGGACTTTGTTTGTAGGGTCTTTTTATGTCCCGTCTAAAAAGAATCTTAAATTAACATCGTCACCAGATCTTGCTAAAACCATAACATCTTAATTAGGGTGGTCTGTTGAGTTGTAAGTTTAAATTAACTTGATGAATTGCCTTTGAATACCAAATGTATATAATACAATATAACTGACCATATGTTATATACAATATAGTCTCTATATTAACAATCTAATTAATATATTATTAATATATCAACAACAATTACTATATTAAATTACATAATATACATTTTTACACAATACTCCTCTGTTAAATTTAATAAAATATTAATGGTATCATATTTATTATAATAAAGTTTCATATAATTTAGTTAATAAGATAGAATATTAATATCTGTTAAATAGACTCGTTTTGAGTATCTTGAATAGAAATATTGAGACATCAACAGAAACTCAAGCAATTATAATTGTATATATATATCTTAAATTTCTTTGAAAATTTAGTACTTAAATATATTATTTATAGTAAATATATGTGTCCATTTTATAAATATTATATATATTATATTAATTAGAAAATAATTTCTAAAATCAACAAGAATACATAAATGTCGCTGTTATCTTATTAAAAATGAAAAGTCTATCAATTTGTATTGTATATTATTTATTCCGATTTTTAAAATATTTTTTAATTGCCGATAATGTAATATTACATTTCATTGTAATTAAACGTTAAATGTATAGTTTAGAGAAATTCTATTTTAAAAAGTTTAAATTGTAGAACATTTAAAAGTCATTTGTTGATGATTTGAATTAAAGGGAATTCACATATTATATCTAAATATTTGTTTACAGAATTGCTTTGCAACTTTAACCAAACAAGAATCTGGAACTATAGAAAATTCTCAAATCAAAAATAGTAATTACTTAAATTAATATTGATATGATTTATAATCTTACTGCGATAACTTTAAGTATTTTCTATTGTGTTTTACTACTTTTACATGCTACATATACTATTGCTTATACATGCAATTTTGGTTATGGTTGCATCATTTTTTATAATATTCTGATACATTTTAAAATAATAGATGTCGAAGTTTCTATTAATCAGTTCTTACAAGCGGCGAAAAAAGTCGAGAAATTCTTCATCGAAAAACGTTTTATTCTTTCTATTAAAAGACCTGAGCAATTTCAGAAAGAGGTACTTATATAATATTTAAAATTAAATTGTTATATCAGTGAGCCCTCTGGTAGTTCTATCTATACTATATATATATATATATATATATATATATATATATATATTATTACTATCAAAAAGTATTTGTCAATCTAAGTCTTTTTGCGCCAGTTAACATTTGGTTTTCCAAACCGCAGCGCCTCCAGGAGATGAAGAATGAGTTCTACCACAAGGACGCCCTTCTGCGACAACACCACCAACTGCTCGAGCAGTGGCAGGCCACGTTGAATCGTCTGATTGCCTTGCAGTACCCGGATCTGCCCGCCGATAAGCGTCCGCATATTTCAGCCGTGCCGACGATGCAGTCCCCGTCGGTATGCCAATCGACGGCTACCGCTTCGGGTGCCGCGGACCCAAACTCCTCCAACCCCGCTCCGCCATCCTCCAGTGGCAAGTCCGTTACAGCAACCTCTGGCGCGGTTTGTCTTCCCTCTTATTTGGCAATTATTCCGGTATTTTGAGTCACATGACATTAAAATACCTAAATATATAACTTGTTAAATATTGAATTAAATTATAATTATACATTATGTATTCATCTACAATAACTATAATTATCTAAACTCAAATATGTAAATAGTGAATATTATTGAATTACAAAAATATAATTAAGAATTGTATGTATTTTTATATTTGTTAACATTACAATCCATGCTGTATATTTTCATATAATATCATTATAATAACTCAATATGAGTAGTTAATATCTAATTGCTATAATAAATTTAAGCTGATTATATTATAATATAATATGTTTAAAGAGGTATCATTTCTGAAATTACTTTTAAATTCTCTATATTTTAAAATGGTGTAATCAAATTAAAAAATCACATTATTTTATATATAGTTTTTTCAATTTGAATTACGTAAAGTACAGATGTTAATTTCTAATACATTGAAACTGTTAGATTTCTAGTATTTGGCCCTTTGGCCATTTTAAAGAAGTAAATTTAAAATAATTATTTTAGATTTAAAATTATTTTTAAAATAATCATGAATAGTCTAAAAAGTGATAGAATATTCTATTTATTATATTATTTCTATATTACATATATTCTATATAATTTTATAAATATTTAAATATTATGCTATAAATGTAATATATTTATTATATTGCTAATAGCCTATGACCAAAATTCTATATAGATGAGTATACTTTTATTAATTGTATTCATTTCCAATACCCATAACTATACTATATGATACTTAAAATATTAAATACAAATTTATTAACAGTTAACAGAATAATAATAATTTATATTTAAGGCTTGTGGTTTGATAACAGTGGTTTAAATGAAAGCTTTAGTGTATTTAAAAGAAATTTTAGAAATGATGCCTTTTTAAATATAGAAACCATCGGTTATATTGAAATAAGATTAAACATATTATAGTACATTTATATTTATTAATTATATATATATTTCATATTTCAAAATGTAAAGTAAAATATATATAGTATAGTATTAATATCAAAAAATATAAAAACATATATAATTCTTGAGATTTGAATTTTTATAATTCTGTAATATTCATTCTCACAATATATATGTACACTTATTAAATAGGTTGTTAAATTGATTTGAATTATTTTATTTATATTTATCACCTTAATTCTAATTAGCTCAATGGAACATTTTAATATACGACACTGGTATATATTCAATGGATATAGAATGCAAGTTTGATGGTTTATATTTGCTAATCAATAATCAATTTTTATTATTCTTACAATATTTTTTCAAATTATAATAATATTAAGAAAATGTTTAATATAAATATTTAAGAAATATGGATAAAATTAATATGTTCTAATTACTTGGAAAATATCATATCTTAATAATGATATCATTTATTTTCTAATATTTATTGGTGTTTGTATTAAGGATTAACATGAGTTTGTTCTTCCTTAAGGAATCATCATCATCATCATCCTTGAACCATCTCGTCCTTGAACCAATACCAGTGCCACCAATCTGCTGAATGTGTCTCCTTTTAACAGTGAATCACAGACGTCCATTAATTCATTTAATGACACATCTTTTACTAGTAAATAAATTGTTATATTTTTCAATTTCTTTTTCTTTATATGGTATTATTTACATATCTATCTATATTTTAATAATAATATATAATAATAAACAGTATTGAAAATATGTAGTATTCAAACATATGGATTCTGTTAGATTTTTTGATTGTTCTATTATTAAATATTTACATTTCCCAAGAAAATTATCTAAACAACTATCCCAGATTTTGAAACATTTAATCGATGACAATTGTTGATAAACAATTAGCATTATTATATGTACATAAACATACATTTTAATCTTATTATTATTATCTAATTAATACAATTATCATTATTATTTTTACATAAACATAAATTTTAAATTAAAACTTAATCTAAATATCATATATGTATAATATAAATTGTAGAATGCTTATAGAATATATAGAATATATAGAATAAAAAATAAGTACAATAAATACTATCTTTTTTGGAAATATTGAATTATAACGCTACACTATAAAATATATTTATTACTATAACGGTATGTCTAATAAATGATTTTAATAAGTCATCACAGAATTCTAATATATATTGTAAATTTTGAATTGATATTTATATTAAATTTTAGTTTCAAGAATAAAATAATATTAATTAGTTCAATTTCAAAATTTAACAAATACATTTTTGATAAATCTAATATTTACAATATTAATTTGTATACTAAAGGGGGTTATAAATTTATCTACCTCGCATTATCTGTAAAGGGGATATTTACAATATTCCTAGACATTTACTTGATTCCCTCACTGTTCATATGAAAACGTGTTTTCTACTAATGCACTGCGGTGCACTAGTTACATTCAAACTCCCAACTCACTATTACCCACAATGCACTACACCACTGTTCTTCATATCGTTTGTTATGATAATATCCATATAAGCTTAATTGTAACGAATAGACAAATTATACGTAGTGATATATACTGAACTTCACATACAACAATATTTATATCTAGGTATGCTTCACAAAGTGCTCCTCCTATATTTAATATATTCCTATATAAACGAACTATTACCATCAGAAGTTATAAAATACAAGTGCTACTGATTACTCAGACGAACGTCTAAATATTTTGCTGGTCCCATACATATTTTGTAAACCGGTAGTTTGGAAGTTGCCCGTTTATTGAATATACGTTTTCATTATTTTGTTTACAATTTTACTTTCTAATAATTGATAATAGTAATTAGAAATATAATGTGGGCGCTAAGAAGTAAGAAAAGTGTGATGCTTACGAAATATAAGTGGTACATGAAATGCATATCTAAAGATATAAATAGATATTTGATCGCATATATAAAATAGAGATAAGAAAAAGTAATAAGAATATCCAATCTAGTGGAAGTATACCTCCAAGTATACTTAATTAGGTATGCAAATATACTAGCCATATTATAAACAATAAAGAATGTTAGAAATTAGATAAGAGTTTAATAAATTAGTAATGTATATTTGAAATTTGGTAGGAGTTTGATAAAGTAGGAAAAAGCATAATAACGTATGTTCTAATTTGGGAGGAATATACACGTAGGAAGGATTGAAATTAGTAATGTGTATTTGAAATTAGGTGGGAGTTTGATAATGTAGGAAAGAGCATAATAACTTATGTTCTGATTTGGGAGGAATATACACGTAGGAAGGATTGAAATTAGTAATGTGTATTTGAAATTAGGTAGGAGTTTGATAAAGTAGGAAAGATCATAATAACTTATGTTCTGATTTGGGAGGAATATACACGTAGGAAGGATTGAAATTAGTAATGTGTATTTGAAATTAGGTAGGAGTTTGATAAAGTAGGAAAGATCATAATAAATTATGTTCTGATTTGGGAGGAATATACACGTAGGAAGGATTGAAATTAGTAATGTGTATTTGAAATTAGGTAGGAGTTTGATAAAGTAGGAAAGAGCATAATAACCTATGTTCTAATTTGGGAGGAATATACTGAAGGAATTGCGAACATTGGCCAATCTATAGATCCTTTAGACTCCTATTAAACGGTGAATTTAATTAAAATGCATAGATAAAACATCAGTAGCATAATATTAAGATATTAAGAAAAAGAAACGGTATCATACCAAAGAGGCGTGTTTATAAGTGTACTCGTTTTCCTCTTCCGCATTCGGTTAGGGCTGTTCTAAGGATTTATCGAAGTTCACTGATCTAGCGTTCAAGTTTACTCCGAATACCGATGAAGTTGAATCGTTACGATGCTCCAATTCAACCACTTTCAAGTTGGGCAGTACACATTGATTGCAGTTTGAATCTGTTAGGTCCTTCCGAGAGTAGATTCAGAGGTTATCGGGATATCGTATGCGCGGTATTTCGATGATTTTATTGAGTTAACGAAAGTATTTATTCAAATTAGACACTCCATATGAAAACTATATCCACTGGGATAAGTGAATGTTGATTGATAAATGTTATAATATAAATGAGAAGAAATAGAATTTAGAATTATTGTACACTTTTATACATGTTACTTAATCCATCCATGTAATAGACAGCTATTTTATTATATATTTGTGAATCTTTTTAATTCTCTAACTCCAAGTTGAAGTCGTGTAACTTATTACGTTTAGTCATTAGCACTATACTTCCGACTATATCAATGGTGGTTATGTTATTCAGTACACGTCGGTTAATTGTGTGGGTTATATGTTTCTAGGTTTGTAGTTATGCAGTTGGTTTGATATGAGAAGGTTTGTAAAAGTATATCTAGTCGGGTGGAAGTTATTGAGGGGGGTTTTGAGGTATTTTGGTTAATCCCATTTATCTAATTTATAGTTAGACAAGGTCTTTTATTTTGGGGTTGTTGTGGATGTATTAAATGTGGTGTCGTGTGATCTGTTATAAAAACTGTGATAAGATATGCGATAGTGTTATAGTTATGGTATTGGGTGGTATTATAGGACTTATGAAATAATAATGTTTTTAAATATAACATTAAAAATATTAATATTAAAAATACCAAATAGATTTTTAATTGCATTTTTTGATATTTAATGATTTATTAGTATATACATTTTATTATTGTATTTATGGATTTCCTATCATATTTAGTATATTTTAAATTTACTTACTTTGATAATATAATTTATATTCTTATATTCTTTTTATGCACAAAAATATCTATAACAATATTATAATATCACAATTGTTATTACTCAAATATACACATATCTATGGTTATAATCACATATAAATGCCATAAAGTATAATTTTAAAAACATGTATTGTATATGATATTTTAATAATATGTTACCTACAATATAATTATTATCAGACAATATTCGTTTTATATAATTGTAATAATATTTGATTTATAAGATCCATTATTAGTCAAAAATAGAATAATGGTGATTTACTCAGGTAAAATGTAATACATAATATAATTTTTAAATATTAAACTTATTATCTATAGTATTAAAGTAAATATATGAGAATGTAATTTTTTTATAGTTATGTTGTTTCGAAAATTTATATTTTTGATAAAAATGCCTAATTTTCTGAATTTTGTTTGTAGATAATTAAAGATATAATATTATTATTAAACATTTTATACTACATAGTACATGAAATATTTGTAATATGCATCTTCTTCAGATGCTACTCACATTGCTAATGTGGTAACAGTAGTATGATGGGCATAGTGGAGATAATGGTTAATTTTGATACGCAATAGATATATAGTTAAGAGGAAAAGTT
Source organism: Osedax frankpressi (assembly GCA_964035775.1). NCBI lineage: Eukaryota > Metazoa > Annelida > Polychaeta > Sabellida > Siboglinidae > Osedax > Osedax frankpressi. The sequence continues at coordinate 22,818,541 of OZ038312.1, forward strand.
AGCAATGGTGTTCATTAGTCAATTACTATAATTCTTACTATAGTATTAATAGGATATATAGTAGTGAATATTAATAATGAGTTACGAACCCATTGAGAAGTACAATTTCTAGTATCCAGACCCTGTTTCATATAACATTGATGGGTCCATTGTGAATATTGTGAATATTCTCTTATTGAATGTGTTACATCAGAATATTAGAATTCTCTTATAGATATTATAATATTTAATTATATATTTTTATATTTAATAATATATTTTTCATCTATGTAATTATCGAATAAATTGATTAATAATATTTTATAATTGTATTAGTCAATTTGTCAATATTATTAATAAAATCAATGGTTATTTCTATGCATACTATATGTATATAGTTATTTTAAGTTGAATACATAGTCATAATATCAATATTATTATGTTAAAACTTTATTATTTAATAACTAAAAGATACTTTCATAAGACGTAGAATAAAAACTTTGAAAATATTCTTTGTAACAATTTATATTATTTAGAGAGAGTATTTTAGTTCCCTTCATAGAAATCTAGATTATTTAGTGAATTTTGTTCTTTATCAATTAAGATTATTTCGTTTTTATAATTCACGGATTTACATAATACATTTTCTTAAAAACGGTATACTTTAATTATTGATTTACTTTATATATATACTATAGTAGTGGATATTTTTTTAATTTAACATTTTTATTGAAAAAATGGATTTATTCAATGTCGTATAAATATAACACGCCTGAAAACTATCTTAATATTAATTATAATTAAAATATCTCTTTGATTTGATTTAAGTTAGTTGGCTGCAAATTATATTAATAACATTAAATACATCAGAACATTTTTCAAAAAATAAATTTGATTCTATTAAGTTTTAAAAATTCTCCATTCGTGTCACTACTTAATTAATATTTTTAAATGGGGTACGATATAGAGGGATTTAATATCGCATAGTCTGGATATTAATTTAGGCTGTGATATATGAATGTCCTTATTTAATAACACATCATTATTTTTTTATAACCAAACTTGTAACATTATCCAAACACAACTAAAAAACTTAAATATAATTAATTAGAAATATTTATCATAATAATATATTAATTTGACTGTATATTTATGGACTAGAGTAAGTTATATCCAAGTATTTAGTACAATCTATTGGATCTTAAAGATATACTAAAATACATAGAAATCCCGATCTTGATAAATATAATTTGAAACATGTTTACTCAGAAATAATGAAAAATCTTTGCCAATGTACTTTAATAAGTACTTTAATTTGGCAAAATGATGTTCTAAGGCATTTCAAGTGGAGAATATATTAAAATGAATGTACGAAATGCTATATTTATATGCGCAATGATGATTGCAATATAACCTAACTTGATGTACTTCCGGGTCAGGATGATGTTGTATGTATTTTTTATTTATATTCCTCAGCATCGTAGTATCGTAATTTGATATATTTATTATGTATTCAATTGTGTGGTTGACTCGATTAGAAATATATCTTTATTCATCTAGGCATACACCCAGATTCTGAATAATATATATATAATCTACTTTATTGGCAAAAGTATGTCCCTGAAGGTATTTAAGAGTATATTAAAGTTAATGTAAGCTGTACAATGTACAGCTTACATTAACTTTAATTAACAGTGTACATTGTACGCCAGACTCTGAATATTATATATATATATATATATAAATATATATACAATATTAATGAATACGTAATACAATATTATACACTTTCAATGAATTTACATCAATGCTAAGTATACACATAACAGAACAAAATATTAAATAATAAAACATTTTAAATTATTATAAAAAATCAAAAATAATAAAAATACCTATTAAAACATGGACTGTCAAATATGATTATGTAAATTGTATTTATATAACTTTCATAATGTATTCATTTAATCGGATGTATACATTATCTATTGAGATAAATTGGTGGGCATTCAATATATTATATAGCGTGTACGTGTTTGTGATCTTTTATTACTGTCAACTTTAAACTTATATCGGATTATTTAAAAATTAAGTCGTCTATTATTATTGAATAATATGATAGCCAGCATCATTCCGTATATATACGAATACATCAAGCTATATATGTGCATATTATCATGATAATATTAAAAAAAGTATTTTCTTATAGGAATTAATTATTAATACGAATTTAATACAATTATTGATATATTATTTTATACTCTACATGTATTTATATTAGTGAAGAATTAATGCCGTATCAAGAATATTAATTATTGCTATTTTAAACTTAAGGAATTGATTATATGCATTGATTTTTTTAATGTAAATATAACATTTGTTAAATATAAATTAAAATAAGAATTATATCAATTGAATCAAACAATTGTATCATACAATATCACTATATCACTATATCACGCTATTATATTAATATAATATACAAATGATCACTATTCATTATGAGAATATTTGATGAATAAAGTCAATGATATATGTAGAATTTAAATATAATTCAATAGCATTTTTAAGTAGTTACACTAGGATTATGGTATGCAAGTAGGCATGCAAGCAATACACACACGGTTACCATAGTAACCATATACATTGTGTTTTAGTAATATATTGAGCTTATTGTTGGTAATATATTCTAATCATTTCATTGCTGGATGGTTAAGCAATGAGATATAATATTTTATTTTTATTCTCCTCAAAGATTACTGTATCCGATTTATTGCGTTAATTCTCAAATGTTTATTAAATGTACTCAGCATCATATACTCACATGCATTCGGAAATGCGCATTACATTATAATTTCATAATATTAATATTCATTTTATTGAATTCGACTGGCCACAATATAGTTTTACATTGAACTACCAAAGGATCAAACATATTCTGCAGTAAACGAAACAAAGTACAAACTGAAGTTGTTGGTAATCGTATGTTACTATTACAAATAATAATTTAACTATATACATTTTAAATATTGAACAGTGTATACACTATATGTAGAGCATACTATAAGGTGTACAGTGTTCTAGGCCAAATCGAACACTGCACTGATTTACTTGAATAATTTAACTTCAACTTGTTGGGTTTAGACTTGTGAATAATTTAAACTGTAACATTAAAAACATCTCAAGTATCAAAATGGTCAAACTGACGAAGATGAAGTTTTGCCTAATTATAATTATACTTATCTTTACACATATATATATATATATATATATATATATATATATATATATAATATCAATGACCTTATCTACATATTATAACTAATTATGACAGATCAATGTCATTTATATGGACTTATCTCATATATAATTTTAAGTTTTGGTTATTTTCTACAGTATAATAAGTAAAGTAAATTGCAAACATATAGACAACTATTTTTCATATTAAATTTATTCTAAAATATTGTTAAAACGAAGTGAAAAGTTTTATTGCGTTACCCTTTATTGTAAATATATTGTAAATAAATTGTTTTGTTGTATGGTGGTATGATGTTTTCATATGACGTCACTGCATTGTTTCTCTTGGTTCTGGGGTCCCGCCCAGAACCCACTCCCATTCACGATTGTATGTAATATGTTATTGTAATTGTTTATATGTTCCATAAATGAGCAAACAATTGAGTATGTAGAGATTTGAGAATGCACGCTATGCATTATAAGGCAGCATACCCAGTATACTAGGTATGCCTTATAAGGATAAGTATAAATATACATGGCGAAATAAATAGAAACATCGATAATCATATTAGCCGCGTACATAAATACAAACGTATTTAGTTTGCATGTATTTATTATATTTATAATCAATTAAATAGATGTAACTATATTTTTATGATGTAACTGTCTGGTATTCTATATTGCCATTAATAAATATTAATAGGAAGTATTCATATATATGGTCTACGATTTTTATTGTGATATAACATTTCATATTGATTAAATAACATAATCGTAAACAATTTAAAACATGAATTTCACATGCATATTATATAATATCATTATTTTATACATTTAATGCTTTAATAACTTTAATAATTTAAAAACCTTATATCTCTAACATATTTTCTTATAATAAATTTACTAATAATTACTGATATATAATGTATATTATAATATTTTATAACATGTATGTTATGATATTTTGGATAACTATCCATTTATATATATATATATATATATATATATATATATATATATATATTATAACGAAACACCAGTATTTATATACTAATACAAATACCTAATTATTGGACATCATTAATAATTGTAATGTGCTATACTTATATAAAAATATTTAGTTAAAATATGCAAATAATTCCAAATAACGAATATTTTGAACTAATTACTTTACTGAATAGGAATGATATATTGGATTAAACCTTCAGAATAAACTCAAATTCACCATAAGCCTATCAGAAAAAATAGCTAATAAATATAACTAGTATAAGTGTAATTAAATCTATAAATACACCAAGTGAATGTTAAAAGGTATACAAAAAAGAATTAACGAGATGTTTATACATAGTCGAGACGGAAAGAGACGAAATAGAATGAGTAAGGAAGATATATATATAAATTGAGAAAGAGAGAGTAAGAGGGAGAGAGAGAGAGAGAGAGAGAGAGAGAGAGAGAGA
>OZ038312.1:22823410-22853410 GCA_964035775.1 Osedax frankpressi
AACGAAACGGAAGTAGATATTACGGTGAGGATAGCCTATTCCTGGCCTTTACGTTGCTCCGCACACTACCAGGTGAACGGAGTTAAGAGGCGTCTGCTGAGTAAAGGTTACGTGGCGAGATTTAATGGAGCTTCGCACCTCGAGATTCCAGCCTATGCGAACGCATATTCGCAATTGAATCCCTTCTCCATTGCTTTCCTGTACAAGAGGACCGGAAGTGAGACCGGAGTACAGGGTTAGCTAGAAAAACGCCTTCTGTATCCATGTAATCGTCTAGTAACGGTAGAGCGGACACTTTTCAACGTATACCAATCTAAGTATAACTATTCGTATTATATAATTAATTTATACATACAACTAAATAGTAAATAGTTTATACCGCCAGAATATATATGAGTTATTGAAAGGTTAAAACCTAGCATTATTCCACTACATTTCGCGTACACTATATGACATGAAAATCATTTGACTTCTGTTATATCGAAACTCTTGGAACCGTACATTGCCTGAGCGTTTTCATCGCCCATATCCGCCGTAGCTATAATGACCCCGGCTATAGCGTTTTTGTCCGCGCAGGCTTGCTGGATAACGGAAATTGCGTGATCGATCCTTCGCTAGTAATCAGTTCGACCAAGACCGAGTTGTCTGTGAAGATGGTGAACTCGTCGGGCACTCATCTGGTCAGCACCGGTCACTTGGTTGGTACACGAGTACGACCTTCGGTAGAGTATTAAGCGATTATAGTTTCGATAACTACATAATAATATTTCAATGAAATATAAACGAAGTAATTAGATTGCGCTTATGACGATTTCCTAGTTATTAAATAACGCAGAGTAAATATTACGTTTTGATTTCGTTATATTACTGCGATATTACGCAAGTTTACGATAACTGTATTATATTATGCGGATATAATCGCGATAGTATAGATTTACTAATAATCAAAATCATAATGCACCTAAGACATAATGAAGTTATGATGACATCTGTTTAGTATGATATTGCACAGCGTAAACAATGACGCAATAACGGTACAACAATGCGTTGCGTAATTTAACGACGATTCAATACGTTATGATGACTTCACCACGTACACAGACCTCTCTTAAGTGGAATCGAGTGGTATTGACCTACGATGGAACGAAGGTGGTGCTCTACCTGAATGGAGCGAGGACGGAACTGGGCAATTTCAATGGTTAGTTTGATCCACACTACACCGGTCAAGCCTGGGCGAACCGGTTCGACGTGCCTAGTAAATGGTGGCGTAGATAGTAGAGAAGGGGCATATCTAAAGGAGATAAGAGTATCTGAGATATTTATTTGGTTGAGGTAACAATCAAATAAATATATCAGATACTCTTATCTCCTTTAGATATGCCAATCTTATCTCCTTTCAACCTACCATAACCATTGTTTTGTTTATGGTAGGTTGAAGAGCATATCGGCGAGATGATGAATATGTCTATGAAGATGATAACTTATCTGGAATATGATATCTTTGGGATAAGAAGTAGTAACCGAGTATATATCTGGGTGGTAAGGGACGTGTCAGGGAAACGAGGCGGGAGTTTGGTATATGAAGTCTAAGTAATCAGGAATATTTCTGTGTGATGAGAGGTGTGTCTGGGACGTGAGGTATATGTAGAGTAATGGAGGGAATTATCTGGGAGAGGATAGCCTTGTTTCTGAAAGGAATTTTTTAGGGCGATAAAACTGATCAACTCGGTGTTATTATGATATAAAATATTACAAATATTAATTAATATATAATTATTACAAAATGTTAAAAATAAAATCATCTGTAATAATTTGTGGGATATCTGTCTAGAGAGAGAAGTTGACCTATAGTCGGTCTGGTATCTATAAAAGATGAGGAATTGTTTCAGGGGTTACTATAGATAATGAGTGTTTGGGTATTGTGAATATATATGTATAGGTGGATGTGTCATGGGTATTGAGAAGATAAATAAATGAGCAGAGAAGGTATTTCTAGAATTATAGTTTAAACAGTAAGTGTTGTAGTAAAATAAAGTGTACCAGATAGTACACAGAGTAACTTCACGGGAGAATATTAAGTAGTAAATTATTGAAATTATATAATGACAGACACTTGTTACAGGTTCACTGCGTGAATGTCATTGCCCCTTAGTGATCGGGTATTCTCCAACTCTGGGCGGCTTTTTCACTGGATACATGGATAACGTTAGGCTTAATATCTATTACCTAATATATGTCACTATAAAATGTTATATATGATTATATACGTGTTTACTGTTTACTAATCATATACGTCATTTGTAGCTGTGCATATACAAGACTGCGTTGACAGAGGCTCAAGTGTCTATGATCCCATACTACTAGACAAAATTAACCACTGAATCTTATAACTACTAATCCGCATTCTGTAAACTGACTAACATCTTCCATATATACTCATAATATATATTATACTCTATATTACTTTCTTTCACTATTTATTAATAATTCTCTATATATTTAATATTATATATCATATATATTATCTTATCTCTTCTCTCTCTCTCTCTCTCTCTCTCTCTCTCTCTCTCTCTCTCTCTCTCTCTCTCTCTCTCTCTCTCTCTCTCTCTCTCTCTCTCTCTCTCTCTCTCTCTCTCTCTCTCTCTCTCTCTCTCTCTCTCTCTCTCTCTCTCTCTCTCTCTCTCTCTCTCTCTCTCTCTCTCTCTCTCTCTCTCTCTCTCCCTATATATATATATATATATATATATATATATATATATATATTTATCCCCTTCTCTTTCAATATATATATATATATATATTTATATATATATATATCCCTAACCATCCATATTATTTTATTTTATCATTCTTTACATCTTTTATTCACTCATATTCTTTCTATATTTATATTTGACTAAAATCAATGAATATAAATAACACTACATATCAATTAACCGCCGAAATAATTATTATTATGATAGCGATTTTGTCATTTCTATGACACCAAAACGAATACCAAATTGGATCGTAATCTTGTTTGACAGATAATATGCCGGAGTTCAACATTTCCTACTAACTTTTGTTCAAAAATAACATAATTTATTATTATACTTTCCCATCATAGCGATGGCTATTTTATAGCTATGTACTCTATTATTATATTTAGTATTATAATTATAAATTGTATTTTAACTTAATTAAAAAATACATATGTTCATTTATAGTATATTTATATAATAAAATATATTCAAATTATGTTTATAATGTATTTTCTAACATAAGTTATATCTTTATAATAGTATTTATATTAGTAGATATTCCTGAATTGACTACAGTCGATAATGATATTTAGCGTGAAATTATGAGAAATTAATCTGAATTAATAAAATTATAACCAGGAACTAACAATAGATATTGGAGTGTAAGTCGTACACTGTACACAATCTAATTGTATATAATATAGTATAACTATAGTGGTAAGATAAGTATCGTATGTATACAATATGTTTATTTTATTATTTATTACACCAGTATAATAATTGTTATATGGTATATATAATTGAATCTAAATGAATATGTCTACCAAAATCTAATATTTCTATTGATGGTAAATTATGAGTCAGTAAATACTTACAATAATATAATGAAGTTGCACTACACGTCACTCTACTATAGTAACTTACTCTACTGTTCCAATACATTTGCATACATGAGTCGAATGATGAGTTGAATACAAAATAAGTTTTTAGAGTCGAATATTCTATTATATTTGCTTATATATACTACACTAGGCAAAGCTAATAGTTATCAAGTAATGCACTTTACTGAGTAGAGTTTTCGATATAGTAAATCATTTATAATTTTACTTTTACATTTTCTTATTTTCTCGTTGCTTTTTTACTAGGAGTTTTTCAATTTATTTCAATTTTTAAAAAATTATATAACATATTTAGTGTTTAACTTTGCTAATTCGATTTTATAATATAAATAATATATCCATTTTTAACCTTTTTTGTAACTAAAGAGATTGATTTTGTATAACTGTATTATATAACATATGTCTGCGAAGGTAATAATATTCCTAATTGAATAAGTGTAGGCAATATCCTTACACTCTTCACAAGTACAATCCACAAGGAATTGTGGTTCACCTATATATTTATATACTTTATATTTTTTTGATTGTAAAAAAATAAATTCTAAATTTATTACAAAATCATAAAAAATAAAATTCATAAATTTATTATTTGTACTAGATTTTATCCTATTAATAACGTAAATGATAATATGCTTATACGCTATATATCGTAGATATATGCCTAGAAATACGTCTAGCTAACATCAGCTACCAATTCGCATCATACAAGATCATATTGAATTATTTAAGAATCCATTTTTATAAAAGATTAAATCTAATATAGTTTGATTTAATAAGATATAACAACGAGGACAATAATTATAATAATAATAAAAATACTAACTAATATAATAGAATACATTATTATTAATGATGTTAATAATAAGGTACCAGTTTCCTTTATTCAATCGAAAATACAAAATATTTTTAGCACAGGTGTGTCTACAAAAGTCTTAGTTTTGTAGACAATGTATTCCCAAGAATGGATACTGCGATTGTAAAAGCCCCAATAATATCTATCATTATATATATTTTTAATGTTTGTTATTTAAAATCTTTATTTATTAGTATAATTTATCGATATAACACTTATTATGTTTTTACGTTTAACTGTATTCTGATATCTACAGCAATATATTTAATATTAATATTATTAAATATTGAATTTTGATATACCAACAATGAGATAATAAAGATTGATATTATATTTTGTTATAAAAATGTTAACAACAAAATGTCACTAAGGAAATTATTATTGCGTTAAATTTAAGGGATTATTTGTTATTTGAATTCATAAATCAAAAGAGTTATTGTTATATTTCAATAGTCTATAGAAAATAGAGTTAATATTTAAAAGTAACTTTCGTCACTTATCCATCCAATTTACATTTTTACTATAATGCGATTTTATAACATAATATATATTTATTATTATTCGCATAATATAACTTTTAATTTTATCTATGATACTATTATTTTGACATAATATCAACATGAAACATCCTAATATGTGAGAATACGAATAGCAATAGACAGTCGCATACTCTTAAATAAAATATATGAAACTTATTATATCAAGATCTAAACAAAAAATGAATGATAACATATTTACAAATAAAATCATCATATTAATGATATAGATGATAAGACGTATATTAGCTAAAAAGAAAACTAAAAATGGGTCACTATTGAGTTCATGTACAATGTACAATCAATCACCCGCATAACTATATATTAATCAATATATTGAATGCGAAATTATTTTAGAAGCTACACTGTCGATTAATGATATTCTAATTATAAAACGAATTGATTTATAAATTATTGTTAGTTACACAAAAATATAGCGTATATTAGTGTATATTTTACAGTATATAATGATATATAACAATATATATATATATATATATATATATATATATATATATATATATAATAAATATGTCCATATAGTATGTATTAGTATATTAGTAGTATAGTGTATACTAATTATTTTATTATATATTATATGTATAATACATAATACATAGTATATAGTGCAGATCTCTAGTCTATATACTAGATTATATAGATAGTATTTAAATGTTATGGTTATCTCAAATTAACCACAATGTATCACACAAATTTAACAGTATAATTTATAAGTAACAATAACTTATTAACAACACTGATTCCTATTAAATTATTATAATTATAATATAATAATATAACATATTTAAACTAAAGTATACTACTATGTGTACTATATTCTAAATAGTTTAGTAACAGAGTGCTTCTATTTATATAATATTATAAACATATTGAAGAAAGTCAACACAAAATCTGCATCTAAACATATACTTTGAATACTTACAATCCGTATTGGTTCATAACTATTATTTTTTTAATAACTAATACATGATATTATTTAAATATTATAATTATAATAAATAGATACATATATATTTAGGATAATTAATATATGAAATAGTTACATTTTTATATACAAAAAATAATGATACTCAAACTCAATTTAATATATAGCTATACAATATTAAATGGATTTGTCCAATTAACTATCCATAGTTATACCCAATATCTTAGGCATAAACATAGATAATAGAATACTCGGTATAATCAAGGTAATCTTGAGTTATACTAAAATATTACCTGGGCTATATCCAAAACCCAATGTATATGAAACTATCCTGTAATTCAAGTTTAGCTTGATAATCTTTCTTATAACACAAATACATTTATAGATATTATTTTATCTATGAATACAATTTTCCACTGATTTTAGTTTTCAAAATATAAATTAATATTTTTAAACATTTATAAATTTATAAGTATATACTTTTAAAGAATATGATGTCTACCCATAGTGATATACTATCATATGCATGGATACCATTTACATCTTCAGTATTTGTTAGATCGTATACTTAATAACCATATATCATGGATTAAATATAAATACATACAATATATTTAATATTATTATCGGATTATTATATTAACAATAATTATTAAATAATTTATAATAATAATAATAATAATAATCATAAGAGTACATATTCATCATCATGTATAGAAGACGACACGGTAAAATTCGTGAACGTTAGCCATATCCGAAATCATGAATTTAATTGCTATATTTGTATATATAATTTTCATGAGTCACTATATTTATGAAAACTATTATATATATTATTAGTTTCTATTATATATTATTAGTTTCTATTGTATATTATTAGTTTCTATTATATATTATATTTTTAATTTTCTATTAATATGTAATTATTTATTCTTATACTTTTGAATATTAGTTGTATGTTTATTATATATTTATAATTTGTTATTGATGTGTAATTAATTATTCTTATATATGTGAATATTATTTGTAGATTTGAGTACATGAAATACGTGTATTCATCACAACTATGTAAGTCGACATGATCAGCAATCTGATATCAGACTATAAACAATATTATTTCATATTGTAGTATATAATATATAAATCATATATATATATATTATATTTGACACATTTTTATATTTTGTAGGTGCTTTTATATGTGAATTCACTACTATGGTGGAAGACGACCGTGCGAATATTAATAAAATTATTTGTATACATTTGTACAAATTAAATTTTTTTTAAAAAATATATTCTCTTTAATATGATATACATATATGATTTATATATGATATTTATAGTATACTAATAAGTAATATAAGATTGTATATAGTCTGATATGCAGTCTGCCAGTTTCCATATTTGTGGTGAATTCATGTGGAAAATCATTTACAACTTTAAGTATGTGTTAAATATGAAATACATATAATAAATATATTATATATTTATTTTATACTACTATATAAGGTAATATCATATCATATATATATGACTATATATAGTCTGATATGTGATCAATGATTTTAGTATAAGAGATGACCCGATCATTAATCGGGTTAGTTCCATACTGTGGTAATTTCATGTATTTAATATGCTCAAGCCTGCAAATAATATTCATATATATAAGAATAAGTATTTAGATATCAATAAATAAACTACAAATTTATAATAATAGTTTTCATACATATAGTGTCTCATATTAAAATCATGCATACAATTAAAGCAATCCCATCAGTGTTTTTGTGCATAGCCAACTATTACGAATTTTCACTAAATATCACCTATGTAATACTTCCATACGTGATTCCATATTTGATTGATTGAATGTTTTATTAAACTTATAATAAATAATTTTATTTTCTAATGCGAATATAAGTTATTTACATATCTACAATTTTTGTTTCGCACACTAATATAAATAAATTATCCGATGTATATATTAGATAGTGATTAATATAATATTCAATATATATAGTGAAAAGGGTTGATAATATATTTAATTAAAAGTATGATTTAAAGCAGTTTTAATTTAATATTTATATTATAATAACTTATAATATAATATAACTTTAAAAATAATATTAAATTATAAATTTTATAAGTGGTACAATAATAAATATTGTTATTGCAATCAAATTTGATAATCAGGTAATATCCACCACTGTCTGATTATATTAGAAGTATTTACTGATGCATTATATAAAGGATAGAATTTACTATCCAGCTCATCGACTACTTACTAATATGTATATTTGTATTATATTTTGATTTTTAGCAATAGTTAATGATATAAGTACATGTAATATAAATATCTATATCTACTATGTTAGTTATTGTCTTGATACTACTATAATGTATTAATTTGGATAAATAATTAATAATTGATATGGTAGTCATTTAAAAACGAACACATCGTATAAATGGAGTTCTCGTCTCTATTATAGGCTATTTGTGTAAATATACGCCTATATAGTTCTTGAGAAACTATTAAAAAAATAAACTAGATTATCAATATGTCTGTTAAAACAAAATCGATATGGATTCGAATAGATATAAATATATATGTTGTATCTATTCTATGATATATATCATTTATCTAAGATTCATATCGCATAATCATTTAGAAAAGGGGATATACTAAATCCAACACAAATCTCACAATGATCTACTAAATGGAGATAATTCACTCATTATATTGAAATGATTTATACAAATGTCAAAAATACATATTGATAAAATATTATCTATATCATTTGTATTTTATAGAATGCATCGCAAGTGAATATATGTAATATGTCTATACTGAGTTTATTATATATATTGATTATATGAATATATATTATAATGTTTGCTGTTAGAATTTAGATAATTGATTATTAATATTATCGGTGATTAGTTATTATAATTATACACTAAGCAGTAATATTACCATACAAATAGTGCTGTTACAGTATTTCGATGTAGTTTATCATGTTCCATTATTATTTAAATACCAAATATTGTATAAATTGGTTAATAATAATTAATTAGTAATAGTGAATAATATTCACTGAATACAGATATGGCTATTTGTGTTTAAATTAATTTTATTTCATACAGTTAATTATATTAATTTCCGGATGTTACGTATACCGAATGAAGTCCAGACGATCAAGTATATCGAAGGTAATTTTATATACATTTTATCATTCAATCATTTTATCAAGAAAATCAATTTGAATTTAATCAGTATAGATTAGATAGTTGCAATATAAAATGTTATTTAGTTACGCATTTAAAATATAATCAATAGCATTATTCATTTATTTAGAATGCATTATAATATTGCTATTAATAATTAGTATAATATTACTATCTATACAGGGTTCATTATTATCATCAGTAATTTCTACCTTAACACTATCCATGGCATTATGTCTATCATCTTTGGTTTCCGTTGACATTTTCCTTATCTCATTCATGAAGGATGAAAATGGTGAATTCAAAGTTAGTTAATATATATTTATTTACTTCAATCATATTTCATATATTATTTATTATTATAAAATGTATTCAGCTTAAATGATATACTTTTTAAACCAGTGTTTGGCAAAAAGAATTAAAATATTAATGAAATAATTGTTTTAATATCACTGGCATATTTTTGTCGTGGAATGTGTGCATAAATATTAGAATTTGATATTTAAGTAGATCTTAAAATATTGTTTGATTTAAATAATGTAGTATATGTAATTTTTTAGTCTCTTTTAAATTATAAGCAATTTTAAGTATACCTGTTTTATCTTTTATACTATGTAATATCATTTTAATTGGTTTATTTTTGTTTAAATCATATTTTCTTTATCCGACTAGGTTTTTATTTTTTTTTTGATTACTTTTAATGATTTTATGATTGTTTATAATTTTATAATCATTTAATTATCTTTTTTTAAAATATTTTTAAACAATAATGAGATTTAATATCATTTATTTAAGTAGTGCTTTTATTATTGAATTTATATGCTGTTTGTATTATTATTAATGTTTTTTTAAAATTATTTTAGAAAAGCTAGTATTTGTGTGTTGGTAATCTGACCTTTTAAAGGTCGTTTTTCTATTCTAGTTTATCTTTTATTATATTTATATTACATTATCTTATTTTATAATGAGATAATTTAATATTTTTAAAGTTTTAATATATTATTTTAATACTTTTTAATTCATTACTCATTTTAATTAATTCTTTTTTATAATTATTAGGAAAGTCAAAACTATATTTAATAAGAGAAATACAATAAAGGAATTGATTTATTTAAATTAAAGAATTACAGATAATCACTAGATTATAAGATTAATTTGCAGTATGTAAATAATATTTATTAACAATTTACTATTCCTTTTAATATAGATTTTTTAATTTAGGAAATGTAAAATACAATTTAAATAGACATCTATTACTTTTATATTATATACTTGCAGATTTAAGTGATTCCATTGCTTAACACATTGATATAATATAATACATAACATTATAGTTGTTACTATGTAATAATATATTTTTATCTAAACTTCTTTCATTTTATATAAATAAAAATTTATAAATAATTAAATTGACATTTTTCTTTATATTATATTAATATTTTTGATTAAAATAGTTATTTAATAGAAATTATTTGTTCTAATTATTTTTCTCTAAAATTTTTGCCGTTTCAGGATTGGGCAAAAGAAGAGGCTACTAGAATATTTATTATGAAAAACATCACAATTGCTTACTACGGTCTGACATTTAATACATATGTGAAATTGATCTTTTAATCGTTTATTCAACTATTTATTAACCTATAAAAATCTATTACTCACTGCATTAATTAATATATATATATATATATATTTGTAGGTATATAGATATATATGTTATATGTATTCGTAGTATCCTTACATATATCTAAGAACACTATGCTTACATATAACATATATACCCTAAGCCTTACACCTACACCTCCTTTATATACTCCCTTGAAATCTATACCCTATCATTTTATCCTACCCCTTCCTTTATATCATATCATTTTCCTCAAATAAACGCTAATTCTTGCTTTATAATCTAAATTCTCCCTATTTTTTTACCTCTCACATGCGCTCTAAATCTTACTATATATCCTACCCCTCATACAGTTATCTGCATAAGTCTGATTGTATTGGCGTTTTTTCTAGTTCCTCTGACCTATTTCTTTTACGAAGCTAGTAATGAATTTGATGATGTAAGCATTCTTAAGGTTACTATGTTACGCAATATCGCATTTTGCACGCTACCACTTGGTGTAAGATCAATATTGATATTGACATTAAATACTACGTTTTTTCAATGTAGAATTATCTGATCAATATTTCTAATTCTTAAAAATTATATTCAGAAATAATTCAAATTCAATATCGAAATCTCAAATTAATTGATTTATTAATTTAATGGAATTTTCTAATATGAGAGATGACAACTAATGTGAATTTATTCAAAATAACCTTATCATATCTTAATGTATTGTTTCAGATTCATTATTTCACACATTAAATATGAGGTATCATTTTAGTATATTTTTTCTATCTAAAAATGAATTGAAATGTGAAAATATGGTAATTAAGTATATTAGTATATTAAGTATAAGTTATATAGTTTTTAAAATGTTTTAGTTCAGGATATTAATAGATCAATATTATTGTTATCTTATTTTTTGTTCAAAATTAAAAATATATTTTATTCATATGTTAATTGTTTAGGATTTTCTAATATTCAGTTTTTTTGTTATATGGTTGGAATAATTTAATTTATATTAAATATATATTATATTTATTTTGTAATTAAAGTAATTATATAAGTTAGATCAACTAGTTTCTTTGGTATTTATGATTCTGTCTTTTTTCGTTTTAAAAATAAATTCTTTTACTGATTTTATTAAAAATATGAATTCGTTCATATAAATTTATATATCGAACTAATTTTAAAATACAATATAATAAGTTTATTTTGAAACAATAACTAATGTATGTGTAATTGGTTACAAAGATATTTCACATCTTACACTCCTTATCAATAAATCACGATTATCCAAAATTAATAAAAATATGATTAATTATGATTTTTATCGAAATTTGATTTTATTCATTTCTATTAAAATTTGTAATGAATTATGTGAACACTAAACTAATAATTATAAAGAAATTCCATATTAATAGATAGACAACAAATAGATGTATTATTTTATCCTATTATATTTACTAAAAGTTTATACAGCTGTGTTATGCCATTATATGTAGTGTATATTTTATTAATTTACACCTACAGCGTGGCATTAAAAGTTTCAAATACACTGCTATATTTCTTATTATTGTTACTCTGTTGCTATTAATAGGGTTAGTATTTCATTATAATAGGGCTACTAGCTTATTAATAGGGTTAATATTTCATTAATAGGGTTACTAGCTTATTAATAGGGTTAGTATTTCATTAATAGGGTTACTAGCTTATTAATAAGGTTAGTATTTCATTAATAGGGTTACTAGCTTATTAATAGGGTTAGTATTTCATTAATAGGGTTACTAGCTTATTAATAGGGTTAGTATTTCATTATAATAGGGTTACTAGCTTATTAATGGGGTTAGTATTTCATTAATAGGGTTACTAGCTTATTAATAGGGTTAGTATTTCATTAATAGGGTTACTAGCTTATTAATAGGGTTAGTATTTCATTAATAGGGTTACTAGCTTATTAATAGGGTTAGTATTTCATTATAATAGGGTTACTAGCTTATTAATGGGGTTAGTATTTCATTAATAGGGTTACTAGCTTATTAATAGGGTTAGTATTTCATTAATAGGGTTACTAGCTTATTAATAGGGTTACTAACTTATTAATAGGGTTAGTATTTCATTAATAGGGTTAGTATCCTGGTACAGTGATTATAGTTAAATATATTTCATTTTTCTAACTTCATATTTGATTTTATATATTAATATTTCATTTTAATAAATAAAATGTTCGAAAATTATTCATTAATTCTAATATATAATTGTATCTTTTGATCTATTATACTATATATATATAGTCTATATGTAGTCTATATGTAGTCTATATGTAGTCTATATGTAGTCTATATGTAGTCTATATGTAGTCTATATGTAGTATATATGTAGTCTATATATATCTATATATGTTATTAGAGAATATAACACAACGCTTCATGACCAATTTCAGGTATTTTACTCCTAAAGCTATAGTACCAGGAATCGCAGTGAATGGAACGAAATGGCAGAAATTCGAACACATAATGGAGTCGTTGACATCGAGCGGTTCTTGCATTTTTTAGACTGTTGTAATGTTGTGACTATTCAAGATATTCATTTATATTTGCAGCATTTCTGTGAACCATACACTTACACAATTTGGTGCTATCATAGTAGAAAGAGATTTACGATTTAACAGATA
This sequence comes from Osedax frankpressi, assembly GCA_964035775.1. Lineage (NCBI taxonomy): Eukaryota > Metazoa > Annelida > Polychaeta > Sabellida > Siboglinidae > Osedax > Osedax frankpressi. The sequence continues at coordinate 22,836,888 of OZ038312.1, forward strand.
TTGCTATTTCATATTTGTAGCATATATTGTTTCATTTAAATATTGTGTTATATTTACATTTATTAGATAAAAAGACCACATCCCTATACATGATTTGAATGCCATACAAAATTCTAAATGTTCATAAATTTCTGCTAATTTTTGTTTGCCAGTAAATATTTCTTTTTTGTAATCATTTTTTTTTTAAATTTAATTATTTTATATAATATCTTATTGATTCAGGAGGGGAAGATGCTTTTTCTTTTGTCGTCGCAATCATGGCTTCTTTAGGCTGTCTATTGGTAGTATTTTATACGGTTAGAGACCAGTTTCTAATATATATCATAACTGACATAAAATTAAGTTAAAAAAAGTTTGAAAATTCATATTCTCGACATATCCCCATAGCCTGCTACCAACGCACTAAAGATCTACCATTACCAACTGCTTCTAAACAGGCCTACGGTATGACCTCTCATCCTATCGGTATGATGGTGTATTCGTTTAGGTCGTTGATATTGAAACGGGAGTCGAACCAAGACCAATTGGACGACACGAGGTCACGCGCCACCATTTTGGAGAATAAGGTAGTGCTCAGGTAGTGCTCAGATGACCCCCACATATTAGCCCCCTTCGGCCGGCCACTCCGACCTCCTCATCACTGCATTCAGCTCATTCTACAAACTATCATTATCTACTTCTATGTATCCCTAGCCCACCTTATCCTACTCCAACCTACTTCCATTGACTACCTACCTAGAACTACTTCCAATGACTACCTACTTAGAACTACTTCTTACTATCTACCTCTTACTATCTTCACCTACTTCACCTACTTCTACCTCAGCGAGGACGTTTAAACCGAATAGATCAAGAAACATTATCTTCCCTTCGAAATCAAGAAGAAATGTATTTACATCAACAAAGAGCACTTGACTATATATCTCCAACTGGTAGGCAAGGACCTCTCCTTCCCTCTCTCTCTTCCTCTCCCTCTCCATCTCTCTCTCTCTCCCTCTCTCTTTCCCTCTCCCTCTCTCTCTCCCTCTCCCTCTCCCTCTCCCTCTCCCTCTCCCTCTCCCTCTCCCTCTCCCTCTCCCTCTCCCTCTCCCTCTCCCTCTCCCTCTCCCTCTCCCTCTCCCTCTCCTTCTCCCTCTCTCTCTCCCTCTCCTTCTCCCTCTCCCTCTCCCTCTCCCTCTCCCTCTCCCTCTCCTTCTCCCTCTCCCTCTCCCTCTCCCTCTCCATCTCCCTCTCCATCTCCCTCTCCCCCATTAACTTTACATTTCTTTCTCCTTTACTCTCTCTCTCCCTTTCCCCCTATCCCCTACCTCTTCCTCTCACTCGCTCTCTCCCTCGTCCTCACCCTCTCCATCATTAACTTTACCTTTATTTCTCCTCCCTCTCTCTCTCTCCCTCTACCCCTACCTCTCCCTATATCTCTCCCTCGCTCACTCCCTCGTCCTCACCCTCTTCCCCATTCACTCTCTCACTCCCACTCCCTTTTCCATTAACACTCACTCACTTATCTCATCGCATAGGATCTAGTTACAAATTAATGAGATGTTGCTACATGTTCATATCTCCTATTCAAATCATTCTCGGTGTCTGTATTTTGGCAGTTTTTTGGCTCTATATTATATCACTCCTCCTTTCTAAGTTGGTCTACATTTATTTATATAAACTAAATATATTTATTTTAGAAACTGTCGTATGCAATTTTGGAACCTTTATATGGCATTATCCATGTTCTTTATTCATATAAATCTTAATAAATTTGAGTTAAATATATTATAACCTCCTGATTAATTTTAATAATTGTAGAGATTATTAAAAGCTATAATATATTTTTTTATAATATTTAATGATTTTTAAAATTTAATAATATATTTCAACAATAAAATTAAAAATCCATTATAATGTGTTATTATATATTGCACAAAATAAAATACTATTATATATTCCTTTTGTATGTTTATATACACGATATATTAAAATGGTAAATTTGTAAATAATAGATTTAGGAAATCTTTAATTCTTGTGTCTTAAAACGCATATACTATCGGCACTGTACAGCATATATAGGCATTATTGATGTAAATAAAACTTACCCCACACTCAAGTGTAAAAGTTACAATCTAGTGTAAACTTTACACATAAAATAGATTATAATAATATTAATATTAGATTATGATAATATAATTTACATGTGTTTAAAATTTTATTTTTAATATCTATTTAATAATAATATAATATTACATTGTCTAGTAATAACATAAACAATATACCAATGCATTATATTCTCTTTTAGTTTAACATACTCATTTATCATAATAATTGTTAATATTAATTGTTATACTGATAATAAAATGTTATTTTTAAAATTACAATGCTTATATTTGAGTGACATCTAGAACTTATTTAATATATGTTATACAATCTTTTGATTGCGCATTTAAAAACTCTACAAGAATTTATATGTAAATTTACTATATAAATATACTAATTTATTTTACTTTTAAGTTTATTTACAATGATATATTAATATAGAAATATTAATCATAGAAATATTTAGGTAAATTTACTATTTTGGTAAGCTCTCATATTGCATAGGTTCCACAATTGCATATGAAAACATTTCTAATATAATGAAATAACAATTATAATCCAAATAATTATCAGTATATATTTAAGTATAAAAATAGAATGAATGTTTAAACTGAATCATAATATTTATTTTAGTATTTTATACATATCTATCATTAATATTGTATTATATTAAATAAATATACAAACTTATAAAATAATATTAATTGTATTCAATTTTTTTAAAGCTTTTTTTTACTTCTCATTCATAACTTATTACACTCTAATTTATTTATTCTCTGATTCATCTAAATGTATTAGAAATATGAACATTTTAGATTCCTTTATTTATTTTATTTTATATCATTGATGTTGCACTATTCTTGATCTATTCTTGACTATAGTAATCTGTTACATAACTTATAAGCGAAAGTTATCTACGCTAAGTCACTCGACAACTCGATTTCGTATCACCACAGCGTGGATCGTCTGATGAACTCTGACGGCCCCTTGACCGGTTACTACTTGACCACCGAGTCTCTGGTCAATCCGCTTGACTCCATCTTGGTTGTGAGCCAAAAAGTACTGTTGCTAATAACACTTAGATACTTATTTATAGCAGATCGCCCAGTAGCTGTCAATCATATGAATACCAAAGCATCTAAATCTAAAAGTCCATCATTTATTTACATAGAAAATATTGAGATTATTTTTATTAAAAAATGTTATTATGTATATTAGTTTAAAATTCATATGACATATCTATCGATTCAAAATTCTTAGATCAATTATTAATATCCATTCTTATTTTTAAACAATAATTGACTTATTTTTAATTATAGTTGAACCCTGTTCCCTCCAATTGATCTCAGTTCACCTTAATTTATCTCACTTCACCTCACCTTAATTCACCTCACCTCACTTCCACCCCAATTCACTTCACCTCACCTCACCCCAATTCACTTCACCTCACCTCACTTCCACCCCAATTCACCTCACCTCACCTTACCTCACTTCCACCCCAATTCACTTCTCTTCTTATTCAGGTGTTTCCAGTTGATTACATCATGGTCATTTCGCTATTGACTCTGGAGTTATTTTGTTCTCTATATGCGGTGGAAATCTGCGGCATTAGATGCCTGTGCGTGAAGGTTTGTGACCTCTAGACGACCTCTAGTGGCATCTAGGCGATGTCTTGCAACATATAGATAACTTCTAGTTACCTAAGACTGACCTAATGATTTCTAATTCACAACTTGTGATGTATGAATTGCCTCAAGAGTCCTCTAAATAAAATTAGGATATTTGTATATGATCTACGAAATCATTGAAATAATGTTCTTTATTCTATGATATGGTTGAATATTTTCAATGACATTTAAATTCCACTTCCTGACCCCATTCTATTCTCTAACCCCACTCCATAACCCCACTCCATAACCTGACCCCATAATCTTACACTTTACCTAACATCGAGCCATAACCTCATTCTTAAATATTCCCTTAAATGATCTCCAAAATATACTCCTCAAACATAACCTCCTAACCTCGTCACACCCCTCGTCAGCTGATGCGGGTGAAGTACCACCAGACCACACCCCAATCGGTGCTCCTTCTTACTTACATGATGATCTTCATTGCTGTAGTAATTGTCCTGCAAATACATCTGGTCGCACCTCAGTACACTACGTTTGGGTCGCAGAAATATTTGGTTAGAAAAGGTGAAAGAAAGATGAAACATAGTTAGAAAGTTAAGCCTATATATAAACCTAGATATACACCTAGATATAGACCTATATATAAACCTAGATATAAACCTAAATATAAACCTATAAAATAATCCATAAAATAACGGATAAGTATTTATTAGAATTCCACAAATTCGTAGAAATAATATTTTAGAAAATCACCAAAATTAAAATATTTTACATTTTTATAAAGATTTTATTGAAATAAATACAACTATTTCTAAGTTACTTTTTTTTTTAAAAGAATTAAATTAATTATTAGCGTATTTAGTTGTACCTATTTATATTCGAACGATAGCATGGAATTAAATAATTGTTAATACCTGTTAATTAATGTATTCCCAATGATTTTTATTAGTAAAGAATTTATTAGATAGAAGATTTGTAAAAATTTTTTATAAATAAATATATAACTATATACCCTTCATTTATATATATATATATATATATATATATTTATATATTGTATTTTAAATTATGTCTATAATCTCAGTTTGACAGAGTCCCAAAATTAAGTTTTAATACACCTCATATAAAACTCGATTTGATTATTTTAGATCACCAGTACTTATTTGCATTATGCCATTATGCTATTATTGTCTTATGCTATTATTGTCTTCTTATGCTATTATTTTCTTAAATTAAAATATTAGTATCATAAATTAAATATGTAAAATTTGAATTCAACTTTAAAAGTTTAAAGATTTTACTCCCTACTATATATATGTTGGTTCAATACTATGACACTAATGAGCGAAATGAGTATAAACCCTAGCATTTAGAATATATGAACTGCACTAGGCTGCAATAATATGACACTAACCCCTAGCATGTAAGATATATGAATTTCTATAGACCTCAATACTATGGCGCTATCAAATTTTTTTAAATAACTTTAATATTTGTATTATTTATTTAATTTCAACTGCCTTCAGGTTATTTTTTTATGAATTTCAGTAGGAAATGTCTTTCGCTTAAAATTATCAAAATTTATCTCTACACTAAATAAATATATATTGACTGCGATAATATCTTATTAATAACTTATTTAACGCTTGTTTAACTTGTATAAATATGAAATCGGCCATTGAAAATTTTTGCATCAACTATTTCATTTTAATTTTTTACTATGATCCATAAAATTGACTATAACTTGAAAACTAATGACATTAAAAAAGCAAAAATATTTATAATATTAAATGTAACATATACTGTTTATTAATACATATACTGTTTTTTATTATAAAATAATAAAGTATATTATCAAACCATGGTCAATAGTTAAATATTATGTTTGGGGATATAAATTGTAATAGATAATATTATCTTTAGAATAGGTTTTAAATTATCATCTTGTTAGATAAGATTTTCTATCACTTTTTATTTCTTATTTTTATTCTATCGAGAATAAGGATAATATTTAATATTTTTAAAAATTGTAATTGATTTACAAAATAAATATTTTTTGAAGTATATTTGAAGTAAAAAAAATGTCCACTTTTAACATTTTTTTTTTTAAATTATAATTTTATATTTTAAAAATGACATTTAAAAAAATATGTCAACCAAATAATCCAAAAAATTAATATCCAAAAATAAAGGTGAACAATATTTTAGAAATCAACAACCCATATTTATGCATCTATTAATATTTCATAAATTACTCATTTCGGTTATCATAATTTTTAATTTAATAAATCTACGTCGCCGATTCAACCAGGATAATATAACTGCTACTTCGAATACTTCACTAAACTTTGACTTCTTCGGCATAAACAGCACTACAATACCCGATATCAACATAATTAAACCATGTTCCGTGAAAGTCTCTTCCGGTTAGAGACTCTGCAAGTTGTTTAACTTATTAATATAATGACTTATTAATATAATAACTTATTAATATAATAACTTATTAATATAATAACTTATTAATATAATAACTTATTAATATAATAACTTATTAATATAATAACTTATTAATATAATAACTTATTAATATAATAACTTATTAATATAATAACTTATTAATATAATAACTTATTAATATAATGACTTATTAATATAATGACTTATTAATATAATAACTTATTAATATAATAACTTATTAATATAATGATTTATTAATATAATGACTTATTAATATAATGACTTATTAATATAATGACTTATTAATATAATGACTTATTAATATAATGACTTATTAATATAATAACTTATTAATATAATAACTTATTAATATAATGACTTATTAATATAATAACTTATTAATATAATAACTTATTAATATAATAACTTATTAATATAATAACTTACTATTCAAGTTTGTATTAATTGTAATTATTTAGCACATTTCATTTGCTAATATTGGTCATATTATAATTAAAAGAGAATACACCATGAGGCCATAAGGAACCTGTTTTAATTGAAGAGTTTATCAAATACTTAATCTAATACAGACTACTGTACAATGTCTGCATTATCCATCATTGTTCTGAAATTCTGCATGAAAATGTGGGTTTTCAATTGCCTCTACTACTGGTTTAGTTGGGCATTTATTGTGGTTAGCATTATTTATTTCATTATGACAACACTCATTATGACAACACTCATTATGACAACATTCATTATGACAACACTCACGACAACACTCATTATGACAACACTCATTATAACAACACTCATTATGACAACACTCATTATGACAACACTCATTATGACAACACTCATTATGCCAACATTCATTATGACAACACTCATTACGACAATACTCATTATGACAACACTCATTATGACAACACTCATTATGACAATACTCATTATGACAACACTCATGACAATACTCATTATGCCAACACTCATTATGACAACACTCATTATGACAACACTCATTATGACAACACTCATTATGACAACACTCATTATGACAACACTCATTATGACAACACTCATTATGACAACACTCATTATGACAACACTCATTATGCCAACACTCATTATGATAACACTCATTATGACAAAACTCATTATGACAAAACTCATTATGACAACACTCATTATGACAACACTCATTATGACAACACTCATTATGACAACACTCATTATGACAACACTCATTATGACAACACTCATTATGACAACACTCATTATGACAACACTCATTATGACAACACTCATTATGACAACACTCATTATGACAATACTCATTATGACAACACTCATTATGACAATACTCATTATGCCAACACTCATTATGACAAAACTCATTATGATAACACTCATTATGACAACACTCATTATGCCAACACTCATTATGACAACACTCATTATGACAACACTCATTATGACAACACTCATTATGACAACAATCATTATGACAACACTCATTATGACAACACTCATTATGACAACACTCATTATAACAACACTCATTATGACAACACTCATTATGACAACACTCATTATGACAACACTCATTATGACAACACTCATGACAATACTCATTATGTCAACACTCATTATGTCAACACTCATTATGCCAACACTCATTATGCCAACACTCATTATGACAACACTCATTATGACAACACTCATTATGACAACACTCATTATGCCAACATTCATTATGACAACACTCATTATGACAATACTCATTATGACAACAGTCATTATGACAACACTCATTATGATAATACTCATTATGCCAACACTCATTATGACAAAACTCATTATGACAAAACTCATTATGACAACACTCATTATGCCAACACTCATTATGACAACACTCATTATGACAACACTCATTATGACAACACTCATTATGACAACACTCATTATGCCAATACTCATTATGACAACACTCATTATGCCAACATTCATTATGACAACACTCATTATGACAATACTCATTATGCCAACACTCATTATGACAAAACTCATTATGACAACACTCATTATGCCAACACTCATTATGACAACACTCATTATGACAACACTCATTATGCCAACATTCATTATGACAACACTCATTATGACAACACTCATTATGACAACACTCATTATGACAACACTCATTATGACAACACTCATTATGACAACACTCATTATGACAACACTCATTATGACAACACTCATTATGACAACACTCATTATGACAATACTCATTATGCCAACACTCATGACAAAACTCATTATGATAACACTCATTATGACAACACTCATTATGCCAACACTCATTATGACAACACTCATTATGACAACACTCATTATGACAACACTCATTATGACAACACTCATTATGACAACACTCATTATGACAACACTCATTATGACAACACTCATTATGACAACACTCATTATGACAACACTCATGATAATACTCATTATGTCAACACTCATTATGCCAACACTCATTATGCCAACACTCATTATGACAACACTCATTATGACAACACTCATGACAACACTCATTATGACAACACTCATGCCAACATTCATTATGACAACACTCATTATGACAATACTCATTATGACAACAGTCATTATGACAACACTCATTATGATAATACTCATTATGCCAACACTCATTATGACAAAACTCATTATGACAAAACTCATTATGACAACACTCATTATGCCAACACTCATTATGACAACACTCATTATGACAACACTCATTATGACAACACTCATTATGACAACACTCATTATGACAACACTCATTATGACAACATTCATTATGACAACACTCATTATGACAACACTCATTATGCCAACACTCATTATGACAACACTCATTATGCCAACACTCATTATGACAACACTCATTATGTCAACACTCATTATACCAACACTCATTATGACAGCACTCATTATGTCATCACTCATTATGCCAACATTCATTATGGCAACACTCATTATGCCAATACTCATTATGACAACACTCATTATGTCAACACTCATTATGACATACTCATTATGCCAACATTCATTATGACAACACTCATTATGACAATACTCATTATGCCAACACTCATTATGACAAAACTCATTATGACAACACTCATTATGCCAACACTCATTATGACAACACTCATTATGACAACACTCATTATGCCAACATTCATTATGACAACACTCATTATGACAACACTCATTATGACAACACTCATTATACCAACACTCATTATGACAACGCTCATTATGACAACACTCATGACAACACTCATTATGACAACACTCATTATGACAACACTCATTATGACAACACTCATTATGACAACACTCATTATGCCAATACTCATGACAACACTCATGACAACACTCATTATGACAACACTCATTATGACAACACTCATTATACCAACACTCATTATGCCAACACTTATGACAACACTCATTATGCCAACATTCATTATGACAACACTCATTATGACAACACTCATTATGACAACACTCATTATGACAACACTCATTATGACAACACTCATTATGATAACACTCATTATGACAACACTCATTATGACAACACTCATTATGACAACACTCATTATGACAACACTCATTATGACAACACTCATTATGACAACACTCATTATGACAACACTCATGACAACACTCATTATGACAACACTCATAATGACAACACTCATTATGACAACACTCATTATGACAACACTCATTATGACAACACTCATTATGACAACACTCATTATGACAACACTCATTATGACAACACTCATTATGACAACACTCATTATGACAACACTCATGACAACACTCATTATGACAACACTCATTATGACAACACTCATTATGACAACACTCATTATGACAACACTCATTATGACAACACTCATTATGACAACACTCATGAAAACACTCATTATGACAACACTCATTATGACAACACTCATTATGCCAACACTCATTATGACAAAACTCATTATGACAACACTCATTATGCCAACACTCATTATGACAACACTCATTATGACAACACTCATTATGCCAACATTCATTATGACAACACTCATTATGACAACACTCATTATGACAACACTCATTATACCAACACTCATTATGACAACGCTCATTATGACAACACTCATGACAACACTCATTATGACAACACTCATTATGACAACACTCATTATGACAACACTCATTATGCCAATACTCATGACAACACTCATGACAACACTCATTATGACAACACTCATTATGACAACACTCATTATACCAACACTCATTATGCCAACACTTATTATGACAACACTCATTATGCCAACATTCATTATGACAACACTCATTATGACAACACTCATTATGACAACACTCATTATGACAACACTCATTATGACAACACTCATTATGATAACACTCATTATGACAACACTCATTATGACAACACTCATTATGACAACACTCATTATGACAACACTCATTATGACAACACTCATTATGACAACACTCATTATGACAACACTCATTATGACAACACTCATTATGACAACACTCATGACAACACTCATTATGACAACACTCATAATGACAACACTCATTATGACAACACTCATTATGACAACACTCATTATGACAACACTCATTATGACAACACTCATTATGACAACACTCATTATGACAACACTCATTATGACAACACTCATTATGACAACACTCATTATGACAACACTCATGACAACACTCATTATGACAACACTCATTATGACAACACTCATTATGACAACACTCATTATGACAACACTCATTATGACAACACTCATTATGACAACACTCATGAAAACACTCATTATGACAACACTCATTATGACAACACTCATTATGACAACACTCATTATGACAACACTCATTATGACAACACTCATTATGACAACACTCATTATGTCAACACTCATTATGCCAACACTCATTATGGCAGCTAAGTGATGTAATTTACAATATTGCAATGGCTATAACTATCTCTATTGGATTAGTAGTGTAATATACAATGTTATTAAGACAATCAGATAAAATTTAAAGATATTTGATGATCTAAACATGTGTTTTAAAAATCAACATCAATAACTTCTTTTAATGTCCCTTTACAATGTACTTTAATGTAATCCCAAACCCGACTCCTGAAAATGATCTTCTTTAACTTTTGTTATTTCAATATTTGTTATTTCAATATTACATAATCACTGAAATGATTTAACCAACGACCATTTTTTGTTCAAGGTTTTCTTCTTGAGCCACCTGATGACTATTTTTTGCATTTGTATTCGCAAGCGACCAATCGGAATAGATGAAACCGACGAAGAAGAAGAAACCGGAGTGTTTGACAGCGATACCGACACCTTAATTCGTAACTAGCTATGCTATTTTTATTGCTATACATCATCGTATATATTCTGCTTTATAACTATTTTAACATTTTTTAGCTACAAAGCAAATTTTTTAGAAACTCTAAATATTTACAATTATAATTCTTACAACAATCAGTTATTATTTAGAAATGTACATTCTATATCTTATAATATTTGTTTCTAGAAGTCATATTTAATGTATTATTTTAATAATTATCATCTTAATCTTGAATCATTTATTAGAGTATAAATGTAATAATATTGTAAGTATGTTATTTATGATAATTTTTATAATAAATATCATTTTAATTTAATTTTTTTTGGTTCTATTGATTTTCTGTTGATTTTCTATTGATTTTGTCGATAATTTTGATTGTATGAATTATTTGACAAGTAATCATTTCAATAAAATAATAATAACTATTATTCTCGTGGTTAGGTTTTAATATAAAATAATACAAAAAAGATAATTTCAATGTAATTATACACAATATTATTACTAATGGTAGTTTTATTTTAGTCTAAATAAATTACAATTACATATTCAAAAGATTCTTCTTTTATTGTTTTTTTATTACAGACTATTTAATATACATTTCATTCCATCCAATTTCACCATATAATATATGTTATAATTTTTGCGTGGTATTTTTAAATCAATTGATTGTTACTCATTTTTATGGTTTAATATATTAAGAATATATTAGTAGGCATATAAATTATGTATGTAGTAGTCACATTTTTGGATAGTGTAAATAATTATATAAATTATGAACTCTTTAAAAATCGTAAATTAGATATATTTCTGATCATTCTATCAAACCTGTTATTAATTGACCAGCAAGTAATATCTTTGTACAATAATAAGAATATACTTTAGGCTGACATATTATTTACACCTAGCTGAAATAATCCTACATAAATAGTAGTATATATATATTTGTAATGCCAGCTATAAAAATTAGTATATATATTTGTATTGTAATTATTTATTTTTACAATCTATTTAAGCAATACAAAGACATTGTATTTATGGAAAGCTAACAGATTTACACACTTATATTAGCAATATTGATATAATATATTTTTGAGTTTAGATGTATTTTTAATTTGTTTATTATATATAGTAAATATGTGTCTTTATCGTTTAGATATGGATGCATTTAAGTATAATATATTTATCATATTCTTGTTCATATTTTTTAGTAGTAGTAAATTACTAGTGATAGAAGTAGCGTTAGCAGTAGTAGTAGTACTAGTAGTAGTAGTAGTAGTAATAGTAGTAGTAGTAGTAGTAGCAATAGTAGTAGTAGTAATAGTAGTAGAAGTAGTGTAGTAGTAGTAGTAGTAGTAGTAGTAGTAGTAGTAGTAGTACTAGTAGTAGTAGTTGCGCAAATAGCAGCAATAGTAGTAGTAATAGTAGTAGTAGTAGTAGTAGTAGTGTAGTAGTAGTAGTAGTAGTAGTAGTAGTAGTAGTAGTAGTAGTAGTACTAGTAGTAGTAGTTGCGCAAATAGCAGCAATAGTAGTAGTAATAGTAGTAGTAGTAGTAGTAGTGTAGTAGTAGCAGTAGTTGCACAAAAGGCAGCAGTAGTAGTAGTATTAGTATATATTAATTGTTGATGATGGGTCAATAATGTATACCTGTGTTAATAGTGGTCATGGCTATGTGGTCGAAGTAGCCTGAATTGAGTGGAGTAAGAACGTTGGTCATTAGTAGATCTACTGATTATAACATCAAGGTCTTTGTTATCGATATTGTAGCTCTCTGTATTTTAGCTTGAATATATTATAATTATAAAATCAGAGCTATTGAGTTATCATTAAACTGCTATCAACAAACTTCATATGATATATATATATTTATATATATATATATATATTTATATATATATATATATATTTATATTAATATATATTTATATATATATTTATATTAATATATATATATATATAGTGGGTTATATGTAGCGTATAGAGAAATAATTCAAATCATTAATTAATAATGTACGTGTGCAATGTACCAATATACTTGAGCAACTACACCATTATTTAAAGTGTCCATTATGTAGGGAAAATAAATATTTAGAAAATGCATGTTATAATTAAATGACATGTATTTAATAAGGAAGGAAAATATAACAACTGCGTATCTAGGGAAGTAATCGCTAGGATTATAATGTTAAGGGAGTTGCTAACCAAGTTGTTTTCATTGTGATTTGTAGATAAAGGTCTAACAATTATATTATTATGACAAATAGTGAGATAACTTGATTAGTTTATATATAATATTAATATAAAGAAGATATTTTTAACCGATGTATTTTAATTCTAATATTTGTTTTGTTTTTTATATATATTATGAAAATTACAGATTAATGTGTTAAACATATTATTATTCTTCTAAAATATGATCTATTAACACATTAATATTATATTCCCCTCAAAATGCTTTTTATTAATACATTCGTTGACTATACTTGATAGTAAAAAACATCCTTTCAGATTACATTGATATATATTTCTTATAGACTCGGATTGTACACATCGTTTGTTTTATTTGTCCAATTGAAATTATATTTAGAAACCCAGGATTTTGATTTAGACTTATATTTGGACTACTTAATTTAGACAATCGTATTCAATAATGAAAACATATCAAACCGAATATATGTTTAAAATTATGAATTAACCAGTTTTAAAACTTGTCGCCGTATTCCTGTATCGATTTCGTGTCATGTATGGCCTCGTTTGTCGTGCGTCAATAAAACGGGCTGGTCGAAGATTACGGTTTATTCAATGCAACTAAGTGTAACAACGGAATTGTTGAATGCGGGGCTAGTAACTCGCCAAGGGCTCGCGTTCGCCTTCAAAGCACCTCTACAAGCTACCTCGTGTCACCTCGCGAGGTCGGAGGTCGGTTTGAGATCTCGGTAAAAAAAAGTTGTGATAGCGCCTCGAGGCGGATAAGGGCGTGGATGGGCGTGTTCGGGCGTGGATGGGCGTGTTCGGGCGTGGATGGGCGTGTTCGGGCGTGGATGGGCGTGTTCGGGCGGGGTTTCAATTGAATCGCGAACCCTGGACGAGATTCTCGTTTACGGCCTACTTGATAGTATCTCGTCGAGTGTCCAAAGCGAATACGAATCGTTACCATCCCATTATTAATGGTAATAATAATAATAAAAAATAGTAATAATATTAATATTGATAATACATAATAGAATATATATTAAATAGATAAATTGATGATTGCCGTTTAATGACGCATCCGTTATGGACTACACGATCGATAATGTCAATGTCCAGCTATTCACGGCCATCTGCGTTGCTGTATTTGAACTCAACGCAGACCACGCCCATTAACTGGATAGAAACCTCCACGAAACTGTCGGGAACGCCTACATCAGGTCACATGACCTTTTCAAAGAAAACTCTCAACGAAGGATGCGATATGGTTTGCAGAAAACGAGAGAGTTAAAGGTTGTGAGAGAGGGAGATAGGATAAAGGTAGTATGAGAGAGAGATGTGGGGAGAGTGGATGGGAGATAGTAAGATAGATAGATAAATAGATAAATGGAGAAAGAGAGAGAGTGGAGAGAGGGATATAGGGAGATAGGGATTGGTAGGGTTGCGTTCAATCATCCTTGCAGTCCGAGGAATCGTGTTGCATGCGTTGCAGTCCGGGAACCTGGATATTAGCCGAAGCTACCGATACTGCTGCGGCTGCCGCAGAGGGGTGCGCTTTATCCAGGCATTTAAGCGACTCGTTCAAGTGGTTCTGCAGAACTCCCAGGGCAGCGATCATCGCCGGCCCCCCGAATCCGTGAGTTATCAACGAGAAGTGTGTGAGGTGGTGCTGGATGTTGGGTTCGAGGAGGCTTTGCGGTCGAGTGTTACCCAGGGGCGAGCGATCCTGGTTCAGTAAGTCGGCGAATTCTTTTACGATCTGTCTGCGGCGGCGAAGGGGCGTGGTTAGGCGTGAGGGGCGTGGCTAACTGTATAGTGAAATACGAGAAGGCGGAACTGGGTACGAATTCATAGTATCAAGTTAACCTGTGCCACTGCTAATTTGACACAATGTTAAAGATATGATATTCATACATATACATACATATACATATATATACATATATATATATATATATATACACATATATATATACATTATTATTAATATATATATACAATTATATAACAAACAAATATAATAATCATTTTGTCATCTTTTGACTTATTAATATTGACCTTTTCTTAAGCTGTTAATAGATCACTAAACAATTAAAAATTCAATTACTAATACGATTATATTACGCGAATCTTTATTGCATTACGCCGTTCGGAACAACACCCGCTTAATAACTTCCGGTCGTGAATAATAAACTAGTGGTGGAATTATTGGTCACTTTATCTTATTGCGGCCAGTCCGTATTTTAATTTACTATTATTGAAGCTAAGACAGGCACATATTGATCATTACATGGGATATCATAACATAAGTTATATTATTCGCTATATGATATTTAGGAGTACAAATAAAATCTATACTTATTGTTATTTATTTGTCATTTAATTCACAATGAATACTAGTAATTTATCGAGGTCTCTTCGACCATTAAGAGATAGTATAATATATTAAGTTTATGATATATAACCCAATACTTATAAATACAATATAAACATTATAAATATTAATTAAAAAGGTGAAAAGTCCGTTGTAAAGCTATTGTTTTGTCATCTATCTCCGGTGTATTGCGTTTTTTTTAGTCTTTATTAAAATGTCGCAACAGACGAATTAACAAACATGATAATAAGCGAACATCTTTATTCGATCTATCATGTAGGAGGCGGCCC
>OZ038312.1:22858410-22860910 GCA_964035775.1 Osedax frankpressi
ATTCACCCACTATGACGTCACAAGGTGGCGTTCGGTTTCCAGGAGTCGGTGCGATAATAAATCTAATAGATTGTTACATCTATGCGCGGTACGAACGCACCACCCCGTGAGCATATCAACGCACGCAAACGCTCCTCCATCTCCACCGTACGAGTGTGTACTAATTCTTAAGCGCTCACGTGCGCGCGCGCGTCCAGGCATCTACGCGCGCGCCTACAATTCCACGGATATAAATAAAGTCTACCCCGCATCCATGTTTACATTTTAAATGTTTATAATTCAACGCGGGTGATTAAGCTATCGAGATAGATTAGCATAACTGTCGGTTCCGCCGTAGTCTAACGGGTGAAACGGTAGAGAGATGGCAGCGTGGTGCGACGTAGGAGCTGGGTAAGAGGTATGTACGGTGCTAAGAACAGTGATGATGTAGCGAAAGGCTGGCCCAGGCGAACATATCTCTTCTAAACGGTAAGTGTCCGATTTAATTATTGTTTAATTGGAGGCTTGAAGGATATCATACGTATCCTCATGTTCTCTAATACTTTATATATATATATACATATACATTCATATACATATGATATATATGATATATATCTCTGATCTCTCTCTTTCTCTCTCTCTCTCTCTCTCTCTCTTCTCTCTCTCTCTCTCTCTCTTCTCTCTCTCTCTCTCTCTCTCTCTCTCTCTCTCTCTCTCCTCTCTCTCTCTCTCTCTCTCTCTCTCTCTCTCTCTCTCTCTCTCTCTCTCTCTCTCTCTCTCTCTCTCTCTCTCTCTCTCTCTCTCTCTCTCTCTCTCTCTCTCTCTCTCTCTCTCTCTCTCTCTCTCTCTCTCTCTCTCTCTCTCTCTCTCTCTCTCTCACTCTCTATATCTTTCATTCTATGTCTGAGCTTAGGCTTAAATATAGAAAATTTAAATAAAATAGATAGTATTCAATAAAATTACTTAAGTAGTAATAATGTAATTCTAATTTTATTAGAATTATAGTAATAGTTATAGGAAAAATATTCCAAACTTGAAACTAAGAACTAATTAATTTTCTAATTCAAAGAGAACTTAATATAGTATTTATATTAATAATACACATATTAGATAGTTGATTTGCTTAACTTTTTATTAAAATAATAATAATTCTGATAGATCTGCATACATTTTTAGAAAATAACATTTTGTTTACATTTACTTAAAGATAAAGATAAAGGACTGATAGGATTTTATTGTATTCTCTTTCTTGGAAATATAATAATAAAACCAAACTAATTGGTGATGCGTCAAGTAGCAAGTTGCATTATTCAGAAATTAACATGTTACATAACATCTGTCGGTAATTCTATCTCTATTTATATTTAGTAACTTCCGCTCTTAATAGTTACATCCGACTAATGTTAGCGCTTTCCCCGAGTTACTTACAATTCAATGTTAATTCTTTTGAATTAGAATTAGACACGTACAGTTTACGAAGTACAATGGGCTACCGTTAGTTAAAGATACACCGTAACTACATACATCGAGATATACACATCAGATATAAATATATGTATACAGTGCATTTTTTGAACCGTTTAATATTGTGATTCTTATCGAATTCTCAAACATGGAAATAGACGAACGGTTCGGCAGGTGTACTCAATTACAGACCTCGCTACTACTACTACTACTACTACTACTACTACTACTACTACTACTACTACTACTACTACTACTACTACTACTACTACTACTACTACTACTACTACTACTACTACTACTACTACTACTACTACTACTACTACTACTACTACTACTACTACTACTACTACTACTACTACTACTACTACTACTACTACTACTACTACTACTACTACTACTACTACTACTACTACTACTACTACTACTACTACTACTACTACTACTACTACTACTACTACTACTACTACTACTACTACTACTACTACTACTACTACTACTACTACTACTACTACTACTACTACTACTACTACTACTACTACTACTACTACTACTACTACTACTACTACTACTACTACTACTACTACTACTACTACTACTACTACTACTACTACTACTACTACTACTACTACTACTACTACTACTACTACTACTACTACTACTACTACTACTACTACTACTACTACTACTACTACTACTACTACTACTACTACTACTACTACTACTACTACTACTACTACTACTACTACTACTACTACTACTACTACTACTACTACTACTACTACTACTACTACTACTACTACTACTACTACTACTACTACTACTACTACTACTACTACTACTACTACTACTACTACTACTACTACTACTACTACTACTACTACTACTACTACTACTACTACTACTACTACTACTACTACTACTACTACTACTACTACTACTACTACTACTACTACTACTACTACTACTACTACTACTACTACTACTACTACTACTACTACTACTACTACTACTACTACTACTACTACTACTACTACTGCTACTACTACTACTA
>OZ038312.1:22865910-22875124 GCA_964035775.1 Osedax frankpressi
GTGTACGAATATTGTACAAGTGGTTGCGAGTGTTACATGATCAGTGTGCGAGTGGTGTGCGGGTTGTGTGCGAGTGGTGTGCGAGTGATGTGCGAGTGATGAGCGAGTGGTGTGAGAGTAGTGTGCGAGTGGTGTGCGAGTGATGAGCGAGTGGTGTGAGAGTGGTGTGAGAGTGGTGTGAGAGTGGTGTGCGAGTTGTGTACGAGTGATGTGAGAGTGGTATGCGAGTGATGTGAGAGTGGTGTGCGAGTTGTGTGAGAGTAATGAGCGAGTGGTGTGCGAGTGATGTGCGAGTGGTGTACGAATAGTATGCGAGTGGTGTGCGAGGAGTGTGAGAGTTATATGCGAGTGGTGTACAAGTGATGTGAGAGTGGTGTGCGAGTTGTGTACGAGTGATGTGAGAGTGGTATGCGAGTGATGTGAGAGTGGTGTGCGAGTTGTGTGAGAGTAATGAGCGAGTGGTGTGCGAGTGATGTGCGAGTGGTGTACGAATAGTATGCGAGTGGTGTGCGAGGAGTGTGAGAGTTATATGCGAGTGGTGTACAAGTGATGTGAGAGTGGTACGCGAGTGGTGTAAGAGTGATGTGAGAGTGGTGTGAGAGTTGTGTGCGAGGGGTGTGAGAGTGGTGTGCGAGGGGTGTGAGAGTGGTACGCGAGGGGTGTGAGAGTGGTACGCGAGTGGTGTTCAAGTGGGGCACAAGAGGTGTATGCTATATAAAAACAGTGTAAGAGATCCCACAGTAGTGTATCATGATAGCTCTACCTCCCGCGAGACCGTAATCAACCAGAATGTATCGTTATCGACGACAATTACTACATCGCATGTACCGTAGAGTACAGGGCCCTGTGGTAGGGCCCTGTGGTAGGGCCCTGTGGTAGGGCCCTGTGGTAGGGCCCTGTGGTAGGGCCCTGTAGTAGGGCCCTGTGGTAGGGCCCTGTGGTAGGGCCCTGTGGTAGGGCCCTGTGGTAGAGCCCTGTGGTATGGCCCTGTGGTATGGCCCTGTGGTAGGGCCCTGTGGTAGGGCCCTGTGGTATGGCCCTGTGGTAGGGCCCTGTGGTAGGGCCCTGTGGTAGGGCCCTGTGGTAGGGCCCTGTGGTAGGACCTTGTGGTAGGGCCCTGTGGTATGGCCCTGTGGTAGAGCCCTGTGGTAGGGCCCTGTGGTAGGGCCCTGTGGTAGGGCCCTGTGGTAGGGCCCTGTGGTAGGGCCCTGTGGTAGGGCCCTGTGGTAGAGCCCTGTGGTAGGGCCCTGTGGTAGGGCCCTGTGGTAGGGCCCTGTGGTAGGGCCCTGTGGTAGGGCCCTGTGGTAGAGCCCTGTGGTATGGCCCTGTGGTATGGCCCTGTGGTAGGGCCCTGTGGTAGGGCCCTGTGGTATGGCCCTGTGGTATGGCCCTGTAGTAGGGCCCTGTGGTAGGGCCCTGTGGTAGGGCCCTGTGGTAGGGCCCTGTGGTAGAGCCCTGTGGTATGGCCCTGTGGTAGAGCCCTGTGGTATGGCCCTGTGGTAGAGCCCTGTGGTAGGGCCCTGTGGTAGGGCCCTGTGGTAGGGCCCTGTGGTAGGGCCCTGTGGTAGGGCCCTGTGGTAGGGCCCTGTGGTAGAGCCCTGTGGTAGGGCCCTGTGGTAGGGCCCTGTGGTAGGGCCCTGTGGTAGGGCCCTGTGGTAGGGCCCTGTGGTAGGGCCCTGTGGTAGGGCCCTGTGGTAGAGCCCTGTGGTAGGGCCCTGTGGTAGAGCCCTGTGGTAGAGCCCTGTGGTAGGGCCCTGTGGTAGGGCCCTGTGGTAGGGCCCTGTGGTAGGGCCCTGTGGTGGGGCCCTGTGGTAGGACCCTGTGGTAGGGCCCTGTGGTAGGACCTTGTGGTAGGGCCCTGTGGTAGGTATGACCTGGGGTCAATATCCTGTGGGCCGTGACGGCGGATGTAAATAATGCTCTATTGGCTTACCTCATCATCAACCTCTTTCCCGCCCGTCTAAGTGTCGCAGGTTGATTCCGGTATTCTCCAGGGCATACAAGACATTTGTAATACCCGGAAACACGTAATTAACAAGTCGATTAATCGTCGAGTATAAACAAACACTCCCTACTATAGTACAAATGACCTATATATATAAATATATATATATATATATATATATATATATATATATATATATATTCATTTTATATTCAGCTATTGGAAATTATTACTATCAATATTTAGGATATTAAATATTTGTGCTATAAATTAATATTTACATATCGAATGAATATTTTTAAATTGTATAATTATTTAATCTAAAAAATACAAATAAGTACTTGCATTAACAATTCCTATTGTAGTTTATCTATTTTCGGCCTATCAAAATCATATCAATTTCGATATGTCATATTTAAATAAACAATCTCTTCACATCATTTTAATACTCGGCTCAAATAGTCTTTAATAATTTTAATTACGCTATTTGTGATTTTTCATCTAACGGCCGTGAATGAAAACACGTGTAACGGTCATCTTAATCATCAAGGCATCTCCCAGACACCGACTATGCCCCCATCCTGGCACCTATGAATTGAGTGCGGGCGACCTTTAGAAGTAGGCCCCGTTCATCAAAGGTGGAAAGTTAAAGAACGCCTCCCCAGGGAACTGCGAGCATCTAACTTGGATAAGCGAAGTAACGGTATTGCGGACAAACGAAATTAATAGCGGTCCGTGGCTAAGTGGTCAATAGTTGTTTACTATCTGTATATCCGCAGTCATGATATTAATTACAATTTCGTCGGTGATCATTGGAGCGGAGAGGGAGAACGTCTTCAATCTAACACTGAGTTTATTGTAATACCGCCATTACATTATATAACTACATTTTAGTTCATTACATGTGCGCTTGCGCAATGCATACACTCCCAAACCACGTAAAAGTGATGCGCGTAGAAAGACGTACGCTAGCTGTTGTGCGACCGTAATAAAGTGAACTCTCGACTGTTCTAATAACGAAATACGGTCGGGACGACATTAAAGCGGCCACCGACATCTCGCCATAATTACAGGAGAGGTCGACAAAGCAATCGCCGGTCCGTTGTACACGTCGAACTGCGTAGATAATCGGTTTCCGTGAACCATCTCGGCGGTAACGTCGTTTGCGCGTATTACGTAATATCCGCGCGAAAACCTTCGCGGCTCCGCTAGATCAGAGCGGACAAACGAGCGGCGTAAGATAATTGTTCGCCGTTCGTAATTAACATTAGGCGCATCGCGTATGTGGAAAAACAAAGCTTATTGTTACGTATTCAAGCCGTATCGAAACCACGTGACTATTTGACAATACCTACATGTATCATTTCTAAACCAGGCACTTTATCAAAAATAACTGTAATCGGAAATATAAATGTATTATTTATATTTTCTCGTGTATACACGAGAAAATAAGCATCTTATATATATTATTTTAAAAATGACTATATGAGTGTATTTCTATTTTCTATTTATATGTGTTTATATGTGTTTATATGTGTTTATATGTGTTTATATGTGTTTATATGTGTTTATATGTGTTTATATGTGTTTATATGTGTTTATATGTGTTTATATGTGTGGGAAGAAGTTTATGTTTGCACACAATTCCCTCTATATATATTTGAGAAATACTGTTAATAATTAAATTCAGTATATTTCATCTTGATTTATAATTATATTAAAGTATTTGCCTACGAATATTGTCTATTGTCTAGTGTGTAGTTGTTTTATCAATATTCAATTTAGAAATTTCGTTAATTTTTAAGCTATAGTTTGTAGTATACGAATGTAAATTACGAAAATAACTCAATGTCTGAAAATTCAAACGTAATTGATTCGTATTTAAGTGCAATTATACCGGAAGAAGGCGTGTCTATGAGGCGGGGCCTATTTCACCAGCGTGATACTAGAGGTATATCGAGGAAATCCCGTTAACCCGTTAGGTAGTGGTATGATTGAATTTCTCGATGTGACTAAATCTGGAACTTCTGAACGTTGAATATTAAAATTGCCAATGGTCGCGATGTTCTAACGGCTCGTAAATAAACGACGAGTTATTAAAAGTGACACGACCGGCGCCACGCCCATTTCCGATAACAACACATGCGCCCGTTACCTAGGAATTACGCAATCATACGATTTTCGCGCGGATTTTTTAGCATGGCTCTGGTCTGGTCTGCTATAAGCGAATTGCTATATTCCTAAACTATATATATGCCAATACAAATAACTACAAATAACTATATATATATTTCTATAAATAGATAAATCTATAAATCTAATAAAAATGTACACATGGGATACTATACAATGTAAGGAACACTATTGATTTGCAATATCCTATCGCTAGGGGCTTGTTAGAGTTATATAGTTTCTCTTGGCGTCGCCCGAGGGCTCATACACACGCAATGATGTAAGAAATGAGATGAAATCGCGAAACGGGCCGAAATTTAAATGGCCAAACGATTTCGTTAATCCAGTTGATATTAAATGCGTGTCTTTAAGTACTTCTAATTCTAACCATAAGTAGGACTAAGTATGCTTAAGTAAATCTCGCTACTCGATGGATTTGCGGTTGCTTGCCGATTGCGTAACGGGCATTGCGTAATCGTCGGGTAGTTGAAAGGCTTTCCCGATATGCGAATGAAAGTCAATAGGTAGATCTATATGTATATACATATACTATAGTACATGTAGATACTATAGTATATGTAGATACTATATGCTATAGTATAAGTGTATACATATATATATATATATATATATATATATATATATATATATATATATATAGAATATACTTCCGGAAAATATAGCAGATAATATTATTTCTTATTGCACAATTTCTTTACAAATTTTCAATATTTTTTAACATCTTAAAAATATTTATAAATCTTTTGTATCATATTTTTGCGAATATATAAATGTATTTATGTAATATTGAGTCGTTACTACCAGAATCACTTTTCAATGAACGCAGAGCAATGTAATTTTCATATATAAATTACTTGTAAAATTAAGATAAGTGTAATTATTTACGATGTAAAATAATTATATATATAAATAATATTTTACAATATAAAAAACTAAATCATCCGCTCTGAATGACTAGATATTCCCTTGGACAAGCATGTATATATAGTCTATAGACTACAATATCATATTACATGTTCCTTATAAGCAGACAGTACGTATAAATAATAATGTATTGCTATTGTATAGAATTCGAAATATTATTTTCATTCTTTAACTATTCCGCTGTATAACGGAAGAGCTGTTACGTAAATGTTATGCATCGCGCTATTATGTTACGGTGAACGCGGTACGATGACGCAACAACCAGCCAATGCATAATGATCAGCTATTGCGCAATACTCGTGTTGAGTCGGTGAAGTGTCGGGCGTAATTGAAATCGCACTAGGTTCATAGCTCACTATCGTGCTCTCGCAATTTTGGTATGACGTCATATACGATAGCATATGACGTCATATAGATACATATGACATACCCTTCATCTACACACATTCGTCTAATTCCAACGATCGCCTCGTCGACATCTCTTCACTACAAGGTACATACATTGAACTACCTTATCCCATGACGTAATAAATATAACGGCCTATGCATTGCCAAGTGGGCGCTAACAGACGCCCCAACCAGCTCACCGTTTCCGGACGAAGACGGCTCATCTCGATATGATGTAATAAACTGAACGACATGCCCGCTAACATTTGCATCTTCGATGGCCATAGCTGCCGGGTGCAGGCCCAGGTATGGCGAACACGTTATATCTACGAGGTCGCCGGCAGGGGGAGCTCGCGGCGTAGAAATCAACATGGCGTCAGCTCGGGGTACGTACACCGCATCCTGTAGATGCTGTTGTTGGTGCTGCGGGGGCGGTAGGATGTAGATGGGCGTGGCGTGCGGTGACGTGGGCGTGGCGTACGCGTGGCGTAGGCGTGTCCAGCATAAACTAACCAGCGAGGCCGCAGTGCTCGCTTGAATCGAAGGGTTATCGGCAGTCGGATGACGTTCCGAGGCATATTGTTGGTGTATAGGGGTACTGCGGGTGGGTCGAATATTGGGTTTAGGGGTTTTCTATAAGATAATGGATTTAGGAAGAGTTACTCGTAGAGAGAAGGCGGGGTATAGGCATAAAGTAGTTTTTAGTCATAAGTAAAGAAGATAACCAATAATCTGCATTAAAGAGATAGTGTGGATATTTGTATTGGAGATGTTATTCATGGAAATATTACTCAATGAGATGGTATTCGGGCAGATGGTATTCAGGGAGATGGTATTCGAGGAAATGGAATAGATAAAGTATAATAAAAATACAGGAAGAATATCTGGGTATATAAAGAGAGTATCGAATATATATTATGAGATTCAATGAAATTAGGAGATTTGGGGGAGAATAAGATTTCTTTTTTTTGAGAATAAGATTCTCTCTAATTTAAAATCATAGAGATTAAATGGATATATGAATATAGAGAAAGATGTAAGGAAAGAGTAATTCAAACATACTAACACATAGTGGTTGAGTGCGTGGATATAGGGAGACTCGGATCCAAGAGTCTGGTGTACGTGGTGGTAGTCGGCAAGTTGTTGATGTTGTTGTTGTTGTTGTTGTTGCGGCTGAGGTTGTTGTGGATTATGTGCTCCGCCCGGAGTCGTCGACGATTGCGTGACGCTGTACGGTGGCGGGAAGTAAGGCGGCTGGAACTCGGTTTGTGCGGAGTGCGAATGTAGGTGGTGCGGGAGGTGCGGGTGGTGGTGCGGGAGGTGGTGAGCCAGGTGGTGCGGGTGCGCTCCAAGCGATGAGGTCACTGACGAAAGTTCCGGCGGTGTATGACGTAATCGTAATGCGTTATTTAGAGAGCCTGTGTCCAAAACACCGGCTCCAAGATCTCTCCTTTCCTGCGATGATATGTTTTAATTAGTTATCGTATTAATAATTAGTATAATTAATTATCATAATAATATTTAGTTTATTAGTTGTTATATTAATAATTATTCTATTAGTTATTATAATACATATTAATACATATTAATACATATTATACATATTATACAATACATATTATTATAATATATATTAACAATTTGTATATTAATTATCATATTAATAATTAGTTATTATCATAGTTGATATTTACTCTTTAATGGAATTTAGCTAGTCTTAATTCAGTCTAAATCTTGAATTAAGTTAGTCTTAAACAAGTCTTAAGCTAGTCTTAAGCTAGTAATGATCTAGTCATAATCTAGTCATAAGATTGTCTTAAGCTAGTCTTAAGTTAGTCATAAGCTAGTCTTAAGTTAGTCTTAAACTAGTTTTAAGCTAGTCTTAAGCTTGTCTTAAGCTTGTCTTAAGCTTGTCTTAAGCTAGTCATAAGCTAGTCATTGTCTAGTCATTGTCTAGTCTTAAGCTAGTATTAAACTAGTCTTAAGATTGACTTAAGTTAGTCTTAAACTAGTCTTAAGCTAGTATTAAGCTAGTAATGATCTAGTCATAAGCTAGTCTTAAGACAGTATTAAGCTAGTCTTAAGTTAGTCTTAAGCTAGTCTTAAGCTAGTCTTAAGTTAGTCATAAGCTAGTCTTAAGTTAGTCTTAAACTAGTCTTAAGCTAGTCTTAAGTTAGTCTTAAACTAGTCTTAAGCTAGTCTTAAGCTAGTCTTAAGCTAGTCTTAAGCTAGTCTTAAGCTAGTCTTAAGCTAGTCTTAAGCTAGTCTTAAGCTAGTCTTAAGCTAGTCATAAGCTAGTCTTAAGTTAGTTTTAAACTAGTATTAAACTAGTCTTAAGCTAGTAATGAGCTAGTCATAAGCTAGTCTTAAGATAGTATTAAGATAGTCTTGAGTTGGTATTAAACTAGTCTTAAGCTAGTCTTAAGCTAGTCTTAAGCTAGTCTTAAGCTAGTCTTAAGCTAGTCTTAAGCTAGTCTTAAGCTAGTATTAAACTAGTCTTAAGATTGACTTACTCTAGTGTTAATGTAGTTTTAAGTTAGTCTTAATAAAATCTTAATCTAGTCTAAATCTAGTCTTAATCTAGTCTTAATCTAGTCTTAATCTTGTCTTAATCTAGTCTTAATTTAGTCTTTTTTTACTGTTAATTTATCTTAAGCTAGTTTAATTCTAGTTTTAGGCTAGCCTTAAGCTAATCTTAATATAGTCTTAAGATAGTTTTAAATTAGCCTTAAACTAGTCTTAAACCAGTTTAAAGCTAGTCTTAAAATAGTCTAAATCTAGTATTAAGTAAGTCATAATTTAGTGTTAATTTATCTTAATCTAGTCTTAAGCTAATTTAAATATAGTCTTAAACTAGTCTTAAGATAGTTTTAAGCTAGTCTTAAATTAGTCTTAAGCTAGTCTTAAGTTAGTATTATGCTTGTCTTAAGCTAGTATTAAGATAATATTAGACTAGTTTTAATTATTTTTAAGACAGTTAGGTTTCAAATGTAATATATAATAGATAGTATTTAATATATACTAGAAGTAAACGTATATTCAACGTGTCGCATGATTAGTTCAGATAAATAAAGATGAAACATATAAATGGTAGGGTGATTTCATTTCATAAAATTACGTATAGATAATATAATTAACCGGAAACAATCTCCGAGTGTAAACACATGTTTTGTTTTCTCTGCGCATGCGCTAAAACTTGCAATTCTATAGAATAGATCTCCGACACTGATAGCACTGACGCAAATGGAAACGACCGCACATTTAAATTACTTATCCCGCATAATACGTGTTCATTAGCGCTAGTGGTCAACAGTGGTCCGAGTAGTAAGTAGTGGCTAAACCAGCGATAGGTTAATTACCAAAACACGATGATTGACCTAATGTTATCAGATCGAGGCACTATTTAATACGACCTTTGAAAAACTAAGTAACTTTTGTTTATAAATAATATGTTATATATTATGGCTTATAAACGTGACATTTATAATATTTATATATATTATATAATTAATATAATTATCATATGCTTTATATGTATGTTGATATTGCTAAATGTACGATTTCATAGGACAATGCACTTGTAAAAACCATGAATACGTAGAACCACAGCATGTATATCCAATAAACAATTCATAGAGGAATAATAAGATTGCTATCTGTATGCTTTGCGAATGAATGAATTTAGTAAATATATTCCTCTATCATAGAGGTAAATTGATACTTGAAATACGTTGTATCATATAAAATACGTCGTATCATAAGCAC
>OZ038312.1:22877824-22926490 GCA_964035775.1 Osedax frankpressi
TACATTGTTATATGAATCATATTCTATAGGTGTATATAGAATAGCATTATAGAAATCTATTGTTTGAATTTGTTGCGAGATGAAATCCTAAATAATAAAGAACCACGTGACTAATTCACTCATCTTTTGAAGATTATTAATTGCTATTAATTAGAGGTTATTAAATGCATTACCAGACAATGTTTAGCACGCTATCGGCATTACGCAATTACACGTGATGTTTATATTTCACGTTACATCATTCGTAGGAGAAATGGGCGTGTCAAGAATAACCATGGCCTCCTTAACGTGGACACAGAATGATGAAATACGCCCATGAATGCAATTAAGTCAGTTATTGAGGATATGAAAGAATTATTCTTAAGAGTCTAAACTTACATAATATTTAATAATAATATGCAAGTAAAGGACTGTGAAAAAAAACTCAGTTTAAGTTGTATTTTTTCTGTGTAACTCAACACAAGATTGTGTTATGTCTATATTTATACAAAAGGTAACTTATGACAATATGAACTAGTGATAATGTTAATAAATGAGCATTGTGTTATCGTATTATTTTCAATACAAGGGATTTTGACAGCTTTTTATCATATATGTGGTTAATACTAGTGAAATTTGCAGTCAGAATAACGTTGACGTCACGTATAAATAACAAATTATAAATTGATTTATGATCTTTTTATGATATGTTATTTATAAATTCAATACATTATATATATATATATATATATATATATATAATATCTTATTAGACATTTCACGAATAATATATTTTTCTATTTATCGAAGTACATTTATAGCAATATCGATTAAATAACAAAATTTAACATATACGCGTATTATATATATATATATATATATATATATATATCAAACATCTTAATGTATTTATGGTTATTATTCTATTTGACATATATAGTATATTGAATACATGTTTAGCACGACACATTTTTTAAATCGAATATATTACATTTATGTTATTACCTGTTATTGGTTGTAAAATAAAGCCTATAAAGTATATACCATGCTTGAATTAGATATATATATATATATATATATATATATATATATATATAAATATATATAGGATACAATATACATGCAAGTATATAATATATATTATACTTGTTGAATAAGTTAACTAATTATTATATAATGTTTTATATAAAGATAAAATAGATATAACAATTAGCCTATTGAATATGGAAGGTCATTGTTTCAATTAATAGAGAATACATAATATTATTATAGTATATTATAACATAGTTTTTATAATATATTATAATTTAATACATCATAGTACATTATAATATAGTATAATATAGTATATTATAATATAATAAAGGACATGGTGTTATTAAATATTATATATGTATTTGCAATTATATCCTACAAATCATACATATTTATATATTAAATGTTTTTGATTGATTTATACGCAAAATAAAATAGAGCGGATACAATTATTTTAAGTATGTTATTCATAGAAGTATATTTTGTATAGTGTTTACTTAATGTTTAATATATTCAGTTATTATATTGAATGTGTATTATATAATCAGTTAAAGCCGTCAACTATGATACTTCCTATTATATTATCCGCTGTTATCATTTGATAGTGTGTTTTGTTTGTAACTATTATCTAGTAATATATATTCACATGATAGTAATTGATTGCAATTTAGCAATACATATTTACTAGAGTTGTATAGTTTTTATAACGACGGTTATCAAAACTATTTTAAATATCTAGAAGCCGGATTCTCTACGCCAAATATTGCATAATACTGAAGCATGCGAATATTGCGAAAGAAGTACGAGAAATCTGGGAGCACGGCGATGATTACGTAAACCTGTTATAATATGATAAGTATGATGGAATTTCACACATCGGCATCTCGGTATTTACATTGTGGAGCGTTTAACGAGTGTCGTTAACTGCGGTGCCTCTATTATGTGCCGGATAATGGAAGCATTACGAACCTAAAGTTTGGGGCAAAACGAGAGACCGTTGGTGGGGCGTGGTCAGAGTTGATTTACCTTGTATATAACGGTTTCAACTTACTGTAGTTTAAGGAATGGGGTGATTACCCTGAACAATGAGGTAGACTCGCTACCTTTAGCTATCGCATACGTTTTCGAGGTCTATCCAGTACGATGGGCACTGCTTTTAATGTACTCCGTGGTAATTCGAATTCGTACAGATTAAACGACGCATTAACTGAAAGTCAATCAACCGGAAATACTAAAGTATGAATATCTATCTATTTAAATATTGCATTATTAAATATATTAACTATTAATCTTTTTTAATTATGATTTTTTAATTATATAATTTTGATTAAAATGCACAATATTCTTTTTTGTTCAGCGATAATATATATTATATATTTAATGAAATATATAAATTGCTATATCATATATATATATATATATATATATATATATGTGTGTGTGTATATGTGTGGGTGTGTATATGTGTGGGTGTAGGTGTATATATAAGTGTGTTGTGTACATTATATTTTCTAAACAATTATCGGAAGTTTATCTCAGATTTCTTTACTTCAGTACAATTCATATAATAACCTCATAATATTACTAATATACAAGTATAATATATCAATACATATATACAATGTTATATGATTTATAAATATGTGTAAATATACTAGTTTTTATATTATATCAAATATTGAGATATTAAAATGAATGCAAATTAGTTATAAGGAAATAATAAATCGAATTATTGATGAGACATAATATGGTCTGTATATTTAATTTAAGTAATCAAAAGTTCTATATATACTTAAAAGTAAAATATATACTTTACATATAATATATGTATAATACGTATATATATATATATATATATATATATATATATATAAATGTCTATACTGTACTATCTATTATTGTAAAACCCACATACATTTACATATGTAAGGATATTTATTTGATCTTGCGGATATTTAATCAACATTTAATTTGATGTTACCGGTATAATACCTATAATGTCTCTTTGTGCGTTCGGGAAATGGTCACTTTCAAATAAACTTCTGTAAAGCTTAAGAATTGCTTAGTTACGCATATACGATTATAGATGTACAATACACATTATGTATAGTAAAATACATTGTTGTAAATAAATATTTGTCGACCATTTAATTATGAAATAAAATCATATTAACATTTATTTAGAAAATTAAAATAATATTATAATTTATATTTATGAACACCCTCTATAGAGGGTATGTATACTTACATTGGTAATGCAATATACACTGTACATTTCGTACTAACATTATCTCTTATTGGTGAAGAAATAACATTATATAATATTAATATTCAATATGTATAGACAAATAGACAAATCAATTTAAATATTAATCAAAATCAAATGCATATAGTTACATTTAATACAATTCCTATATAACGGTATTTTTTTATTAATTGGCTTATTTTCAGCGTTGGGATTTTAATTTAATATATAATTTGTATTATTTAAAATAATATATTAACTAAATATTAATTAACACATCATTTATTTTCAACAAAGTAGTATTATTTTGCAACAATATTATACTATAATTATATTATTTTATATAATAGTAAATGTGTATTCCACAATTAATATATTAATATTAATATATATATATAATATTAATAAAAATAATAATGATATCAGAGTTTACGATTAACCATTGTGAAGTATATAGAATCATTCATCGCTTGTGGGGAGGATAAACTAGAAATTGTAATAACACAAATTAACTTATATTTAATCATGAATTCAAAAAAGTTTAAACAGATAACAAAAATATTAACTAATTATTAACTATAATGAAATATAGCGGATTATATTAATGAAAGAATTGTGTCTTATACTGGTGCTATACCCGAACCATTGCCGTAGGGAAATTACTTGCAATATTGAGTGTGAGGACATGAGAAAACTTGATCACTTAACAAGTGCATTCTTACTACACGGCAAATTCTATCTTCTCCTGATACAATAAGCATTCGGTAGAGCTAAGATATATATTTGTTATAAATCGATCAAATTAATTATTAAAAATAATCGTACAAACTCTCTACAATCGTGCAAATAAACAAAATAAAAAGTAAACATTTTAATTTAAAATATTAAATAATATATTATTTTAGAAAGTTCACAATAAGTTCACAATAATGTACACTGTACATTGTACACTGTACAATGTACACTGTATATTAAATTGTATAGTGTCAAGGTACATTGGCGTTTAGTATAGATTATTTATAACGGATAAACTAAACTACGGATCTTATTAATTGACTTAAATGTAAATGTAAGACATGGCAGGTGACGGTTTTAACGGTCGCTAATTAAATAATAATTAATCGCACTTGTGGGATCTGGAGATGTTGTGCATGCGAGTTAGAGACGGGTTTTTACCGTTAAGTCGTAACTTGCGGTCAATTGACCAATCATCTCTTCCGTTTAAAGGTCTAACGGCGTAATTGTCATATCGAGAGCCTGTGCCCTATTGCTCTCTCACACGCTCTACCATTTTAACAATATCATCATCTCACAACTTTCTCACACGCTCCACCATCTTAACAATATCATCATCTCACAACTCTCTCACATCCTGCACCATCTTAACAATATCATCATCTCACAACTCTCTCACACGCTCCACCATCTTAACAATATCATCATCTTACAACTCTCTCACATCCTGCACCATCTTAACAATATCATCATCTCACAACTTTCTCACACGCTCCACCATCTTAACAATATCATCATCTCACAACTCTCTCACATCCTACACCATCTTAACAATATCATCATCTCACAACTCTCTCACATCCTGCACCATCTTAACAATATCATCATCTCATAACTCTCTCACATCCTCCTCCATCTTAACAATATCATCATCTCACAACTCTCTCACATCCTACACCATCTTAACAATATCATCATCTCACAACTCTCTCACATCCTGCACCATCTTAACAATATCATCATCTCACAACTCTCTCACATCCTGCACCATATTAACAATATCATCATCTCACAACTTTCTCACACGCTCCACCATCTTAACAATATCATCATCTCACAACTCTCTCACATCCTACACCATCTTAACAATATCATCATCTCACAACTCTCTCACATCCTGCACCATCTTAACAATATCATCATCTCATAACTCTCTCACATCCTCCTCCATCTTAACAATATCATCATCTCACAACTCTCTCACATCCTACACCATCTTAACAATATCATCATCTCACAACTCTCTCACATCCTGCACCATCTTAACAATATCATCATCTCACAACTCTCTCACATCCTACACCATCTTAACAATATCATCATCTCACAACTCTCTCACATCCTGCACCATCTTAACAATATCATCATCTCACAACTCTCTCACATGCTGCACCATCTTAACAATATCATCATCTCACAACTCTCTCACATCCTGCACCATCTTAACAATATCATCATCTCACAACTCTCTCACATCCTGCACCATCTTAACAATATCATCATCTCACAACTCTCTCACATCCTGCACCATCTTAACAATATCATCATCTCACAACTCTCTCACATCCTGCACCATCTTAATAATATCATCATCTCACAACTCTCTCACATCCTGCACCATCTTAACAATATCATCATCTCACAACTCTCTCACACGCTCCACCATCTTAACAATATCATAATCTCACAACTCTCTCACATCCTGCACCATCTTAACAATATCATCATCTCACAACTCTCTCACATCCTGCACCATCTTAACAATATCATCATCTCACAACTCTCTCACATCCTGCACCATCTTAACAATATCATCATCTCACAACTCTCTCACATCCTGCACCATCTTAACAATATCATCATCTCACAACTCTCTCACATCCTGCACCATCTTAACAATATCATCATCTCACAACTCTCTCACATCCTCCTCCATCTTAACAATATCATCATCTCACAACTCTCTCACACGCTCCACCATCTTAACAATATCATCATCTTACAACTCTCTCACATCCTGCACCATCTTAACAATATCATCATCTCACAACTTTCTCACACGCTCCACCATCTTAACAATATCATCATCTCACAACTCTCTCACATCCTACACCATCTTAACAATATCATCATCTCACAACTCTCTCACATCCTGCACCATCTTAACAATATCATCATCTCATAACTCTCTCACATCCTCCTCCATCTTAACAATATCATCATCTCACAACTCTCTCACATCCTACACCATCTTAACAATATCATCATCTCACAACTCTCTCACATCCTGCACCATCTTAACAATATCATCATCTCACAACTCTCTCACATCCTGCACCATCTTAACAATATCATCATCTCACAACTCTCTCACATCCTGCACCATCTTAACAATATCATCATCTCACAACTCTCTCACATCCTGCACCATCTTAACAATATCATCATCTCACAACTCTCTCACATCCTGCACCATCTTAACAATATCATCATCTCACAACTCTCTCACATCCTGCACCATCTTAACAATATCATCATCTCACAACTCTCTCACATCCTGCACCATCTTAACAATATCATCATCTCACAACTCTCTCACACGCTCCACCATCTTAACAATATCATAATCTCACAACTCTCTCACATCCTCCACCATCTTAACAATATCATCATCTCACAACTCTCTCACATCCTATACCATCTTAACAATATCATCATCTCACAATACTCTCACACGCTCCTCCATCTTAACAATATCATCATCTCACAACTCTCTCACATCCTATACCATCTTAACAATATCATCATCTCACAATACTCTCACACGCTCCTCCATCTTAACAATATCATCATCTCACAACTCTCTCACATCCTGCACCATCTTAACAATATCATCATCTCACAACTCTCTCACATCCTGCACCGCTCGCAGTACTTATACCCTCCACTCCGTTACTATCGCTCATTCTCGCACTCGTACCACGCACTACTTTACTCGACAACCGCACCAGTGCTCACACTTCCGGGATGTGTTACTCGTCCTCACCGCCTATACATGTTCCATGCTCCCCGCTGCAACACACACAATTGTGCATTCGGCGCCTTCTCGAACTCGTCCCCGCTACACGCACCGGTGATTCACACTGTCCCGTTATGGGTAGCTTAATTAATTAACCGTAGTGGTCATGTGACGTCTCCAATTAATCCGACTCCGGTCGCCAGAGGGCTTTAAATCCGATTAGCAAATCACGTGATCACTCTGTTATTGACAGCCCTTGTTCTATGAATGTAACGCCAAAAAGAAATGAGCTATCCGCACAAAATCGCGTACATATATGTACAAAAATTCACTCAAATATATACATAATGCACGAAAATGCACAAAAATTCATATATATATATATATATATATATATATATATAATCGTGTATATTAACAAGAAAATGCACGCAAACGAATTCATACATATGAAATATATATTACACATATAGTCAAATAATCAAATGTAATAGAATATAAATTATTAGTATTAGTAATAATTAGTGTTCATAAACATATATTAATTTTAATAAATATTTATTAATGTAGGTAAACAGATTATGGTGTTAGTAAATAGATATTAGTGTAAGTAAACGGATATTAGTGTTAGTAAATAGATATTAGTATTAATGAACATATATGAACGTGATCAAACAGATAGTAGTGTTTATAAATCATAATTATCGAAAGGAGTATTCTGCTTAAATTTAATTGATCTAGTTGCAATCCCAACAAACAATACAGATGATTTCAATTTTATATTGTGTTATAGTTAGAAATATTTTATAAATGAAAAAGAAGTAGAATTTACTTTATTTTAAATATTTTTTAATAATTTGTTCGCTGGGAATCACATACTAATTGAATGGATCTATATCTATATCTATATCTATATCTATATCTATATCTATATATATATATATATATATAAATATATATATATATCTTTGCTAGAAATATATTATTGCAATAATACCGAAATCATTGTTTCGGGGTTATGACATATTATATTATAGTGTAGAAATGTGAAATATTTAAATAATAAAAGTGATATAATAGTTAGTATTGCATAATTATTACACAGTGGTGTAATAGATGTATACAATATTGTCATGTGTTAAAAAATGATTAAATAATATAAAATAAATTAAGTAATGCAAAAAACTAAATCACTTGGATTATTTGCCGTTACTTATGGATATTAATTAATTTATAGCTTTTCGGTAAATGTCATATTGAAATTTACATAACAGATTACGATGCTAATTTATTAAGGGTGAGCTGACAACTGCAACTGACCACCGCAACTGACCACCGCAACTGACAACTGCAACTGACCACCGCAACTGACCACAGCAACTGACCATCTCGGCCGGTACATCTGTACCGCATTTGCGCTATCGTTTGCGCCATCTCCCGGTCATCTGCGTGAATATTTAATAACGCGAAATGCTTTAACTCTACGTTAGTTTATGTGAAAAATATTTGGAGTTATCTAGGAATTTATGCAAATCGCTGATAATATGCAAATAGCTTTACTGATCGTATAGACAATGGTTTATAGGTGTCACGTGCGTGAATATTCGCCAGGAGCCTGCATTGTTTGCGGTGCTAACTGACCGAAGTTTTGCGCCTCTCACAACTTAAACATACGTACGACGTACATTGTACGACGTACTTTGTACGACGTACATTGTACGACGTACATTGTACGACGTACATTGTATGACGTACTTTGTACGTGTGCGCGCGTAACGGCCTGTGAATAAAATATGGTATAAGTAAAAATATCTAATCTTCATATGTAATCAATCTTCGTAACCAACTGAACTACGTACAATGTACAATGTACAGTGTACAATGTACAATGTACGGTGTACAATGTACGATGTACAATGTACGGTGTACAATGTACGGTGTACAATGTACGGTGTACAATGTACGGTGTACAATGTACGGTGTACAATGTACGGTGTACAATGTACAGTGTACAGTGTACAGTGTACAATGTACAATGTACAATTACTGTGTTTAATGTGTTATAGATAAGTAGGTAATCTACATTTATTTTGAGTATTTTCCTAACTAAAAAAAACAATAAATACATTTTTACATAACTGATATCGTCTGTTATGTCCAGTATCATATACCATGGTATCGAACCTATGCATTATTTGAAGACCGAGGAAGAATATAAACATCCTATGAACTACAGATGAAAATAAATATACATCTAGATGTAAATGATATGTCAAATGTAAGAATTAAACATATCGTATTCTTTTCTGGTGGTAACATTCCATCGAATATATAAATGTTAGTTTAAATAATAAGTTGCTAGCTTAACTGTTACGATTTTATTAACACACGATATTATAACTGTAATACACTATCGTAATTATCAATACCTACAATACGTAATCAAATAAATTAGAAACTGATTAATTTATTTATCGTTATATTGATAATTGATATATGTTTTCAGCAAATTGCAAGAATTTATTATACTGTACAGATGAATTTAATAAATTATTAAATAACTTAATATCAAATAACTATATCCAAGATAATACTTGATAATGTAGATATAGTGTATATCTATATTTATATATTTTCATACTTATTTCCCTAAAGAAACGAATTAACATCCCATTTACAAAAACAACCTTCTTTAGGAATACTCACGTTATTTAGTATTTCTGATCCCTCAACTGCAACAAATCTCCAAAGTAGTTTAAATAGTTGTGTACCGAACTTCTTTATTATCTTTTAACTAATTCTAATGATGACCATTTCCAGAATGCCTGAACTCAGAGAACAACTTAGTATCTAATGTATAACTATCCCATGTCTTCAATTGAGAATTACTCTCACGGTAGTGTTGTATTGCATGGTCATGCAATTAACAACACTATTGTACATATAGAACAATACAAAATATATTCGTGGTCAGGTTCATAAAAAATTTATCGTACAATTTGTTAATTATATATTTAACTACACTTCAAATAAACGTATAAACATATTTCAATCCCATTTCCATTTCCAGGTTACTCCGTTGTATTTCATGGGTCCTTTCTTGGATCCGTTATATATACTTTATATTTTCACTACAATCTAGTTTCCCTATGTAGAATACAATAATGTATTATATTATATTGGCAATTTACATCTTTAAAAAGTGTTCCCTAAACTTACCATATTACATAACCAACCTTTCAACAACTGATTATATACGATAATTGATGTTATACTATATTTTATTAATTCATATAAACAGAGTAATTCAATCTCTCTTAAATTAATTTTATATATAGAAATATATTCATTATTCATATTATTACTTCTAAAATATCTAAAAACTAAAATTTAGACTTATTATCAGCTGTATCCATAATAATATATTCAGTCGTATTAGATAAAGCTTTGTGATCCAAGATAGTATTTTACAACTAAAGCCAGTTCAAATCAACAATAACTATCTGTTTGAGTTTGTGGTCAAGAATCATGCTTCTTGCATGCATGCATATTTGAATTACTCAACTGGAATTCTGATAATAAACATGTCGAGTATAACTTCTTGAGTATTACTTGTACTTAGGGTAAGTAATACATATTAATCTCGACATGCCATTCTGTTAGTTTATTTTAAAAATCTATTTATATATTCAATATTACATCATTTATTTATGGAATATTTGTCAATAAATAATCTTTGTTATATTAAACAAAGTATATAAAGCTATAAACAACTGTGCCATACTATTATTAAGCAATATATACATCAATTAAATAAATATGCAAATAAGCAGACTATATAGTGGTTCTAAGATAAATATCCTAATGTTCAGTTGCTAGTTAACTATCAAGAGAAATGAGTTCTCAATACAAACCTGTAGAGCTATATTGGCGTATTCTTTTTTCCGGATAACTTATTAGCGTTATAAATAAATATTGAAACTTGTCTAAATTTATACCATTGAAGTAAAAAAAATTATTCTATTATAATATGTCTAGTATCAAAACTCCCATACGCGATATTAGTAGTGTACACATTATACATTGTATACTACTTATATATTATCTTTAGACATCTATTAATGTAATAATAGTTTAAAAAATAATATATCAAATCAAAAGATAACGAAGACATGAATTCAGATATTAAATTGGCATATATTCTTTCAAAATATGATAATTATACTATTCAGTTTTATATATTCTATTATAAAACAATTATAAATTGTTGATTATTATCTTATTTAATACAAAATCAAGGATGGTAGGTTCATTAATATGCACTCTCATATACATGAAATGTGCAATGTATGTATATATTATGTAAGTAACAAAAATGAGTCATTCAAATATACTTATTTTTCGTTTACATGTAAAAGATACTAAAAACTATTATTAAGCAATAAAAAGTCTACTAAAAGATATACAATTTAAAGATTTATAATATAATAACTAACTTTTTTACAGATATTTAGATAATAACCATATCTACTTTTTCTATCATATTTTAAAATAACGAGGAAGGTATAGTACCATTATAAATAAGTTTATATATTTATATTCTAAAATATTTCAAAATCTTTTTTTTTCCAGATTTCATAGTATAATTGTATCTGCATTTTTCCATATATATTAAAGTAATAGGTTATTATTAGACATATGTCATGTACACTCATACAATTTCATAGACGATTAATAAGTAACTTAAAAATTACATATTTAAATCTTATATTATTTGAAGAAATAATTAAATAAAACTGAGTAGATATAAAAATTAAATATATGGTGATTTATTTATAATTTAAAAAATTTCCTATGATGTTAAATTGTATAAGATAATATATTATACAATTAATAAGATCAGAAAAATATGTTTTATATTTATTGAAAGCATCGGTGTAAAACAGTGATAATGGTTAGCATTGGCTGTCAAATAACAGTTTTTCATCTAGTTTGTAGAGTAATGAAGCGATTCTAGCATCCTTGGTTGTGAGGAGTTCTTTCAAGCAAATAATCTCAGTTTGTTGTTCAAAATACAAACGGCGTAACTAAGGGAAAACGTAAATTAATCCAAAGTTATTTTCTACATTTTTAATATTATAATGTATATTTGTTAAATCTATTTGCAGTATTAAATTAAAAGGTATATTATAAATATATTACAAGTATATTACAATATTCATATTTAATTAAAATTACAAATTTATACATTTTATAAATGTTAGAAAGAAATATCTTCATCGCAAGTGTAAATATATATACTATATGTTTTCACTCATGATATACATATTAAATTTCTTCATAATTTGGCTTAGTTTCTTAATAATTAATACTAAACCCTTCATTGCTAAACTAGCAAGGAGATAACTTAAATTAAACTGTTTTTTTATGTCAGAAATGGAAATTAAAGTCTTTTACTGAAAGAATACACATTGGAGAGTATTGATTAATAATCGTGATTATAAATACCAAAGCTTAGATTTAAAACCTCAGAATTAGTGTTTGGCAAGGCTGAAATTTCATTATTGGATTTCTGGCTGGTTAAAGGAGACCACGTTTTCTTGGTCTTGTGATTCTGGAGG
This sequence comes from Osedax frankpressi, assembly GCA_964035775.1. Lineage (NCBI taxonomy): Eukaryota > Metazoa > Annelida > Polychaeta > Sabellida > Siboglinidae > Osedax > Osedax frankpressi. Next base: position 22,890,519 of record OZ038312.1, read on the forward strand.
ATGTCGTCAGATTAATAAGGCGTGAAATTTAAAATAAGTAAGCGACACACTAAATTTCGAAATTGCCTCCAACGCAAACGCTCACTCATGGATTGTTGACGGCGAAACTTGTAACACGACAGAAAATGTAAACAAAGACAACATAGGCTGTTAGTGGTGAAAACGTACAGGGATGCGAGCATAAAAATGCGATATGTTGCAAGGACGGGAGTTAGTCGGAATAAGGACAAAATGAATGTGTCAACGCGAGGTCACAGCGAGGTCATCGAACGAAAGGCGGCGATTCTCTAAGATCACGTGCCAACTTACGCTGAACTCAATTTTCTCGAGGTCATCGATGGCTTCGTTGAGCGTTCGACTGATCTCAGCCCTAGGTTGAACGCAGTTGTAACGGGCGTCTTTACAGCTCGCTCTCTTTTCTCCGGCTCCACCCCTACCTCCGTCCACCCCGCCAACGCCTCGCACGGAGTTGTTGCGAAGCAACTGTTTCTCCGGCACAACTGCGTCGCGAGGTGGCGCATCACCGAGGCTACCGTCGTCGTAGGTCGCGTAGGTCGCGTAGGGCCCTACCGGAGCGGGTAGCGGGGTGTCCGAGCACGAGAAATGGGTCGACGGCGTATTGCCGGCCGAACGCTGTCCGCCGGAGAAACACGAAGGCGTCGACGGCTTGCGAAGCGAACTCGGCCCTTCCTTCGCGTAGCTCCGGTCACTGGTCGCCTTCTCGGTTGGAGAAACTCTGCGCTTTACGGCCGTGCACAGCGGAGACCTGGACGGTTGCGGAGTCGCAAAAGGATTATCAAAGTCTCTGAAACTCGAGTAGCTCGGTATCTGCGGTGGTTGCGCTACGAGGGCTAATGCGGGTACGAGTGCATGGGATTTACCGAAATCCACGTTGTCGTAGATTATGGAATCGGGGAGTTTATCGATATCGGAACGGGAAGGTAGCGAAAAATCGTGAAGCGACTGCGTTTTCGTAATTGAAGCATCGAAATGATTCGCAGTACGAGGGCAAATTTTGTCCACAGAATTCCTTTGAAATTGATTCTGAGACGATCTTTGAAATTGATTCTCGGAAGGTTGTTGAAATTGATTCTCGGAAGGTTGCTGAAATTGATTCTTGGAAGGTTGTTGAAATTGATTCTCGGAAGGTTGTTGAAATTGATTCTTGGAAGGTTGTTGAAATTGATTCTCGGAAGGTTGTTGAAATTGAGTCGAAATCGAGGTCGAAATCGACGGATTAAATTGTTCAGGGGCGAGGTGTTGTTTTGGTCGATATTCACTAGATAAAGATTGTTGAAAATGATTCACCTTTGCTTGTTGAAATTGTTTGGAAGTGGCTGGATGAAATGCATTGTTGGCAGATCTTTCGAATTGGTTGTCAGAGAATTGTCGAGATGGAGCATTTGAACAATGCATCATCTCAACATCGTCGGAAGGTTGCATACGCTCGATTTCTCGAAGATTGTCTGCGTCTACGCATTGCTGTCTCTTATACTTATTAGATGGCAGTTTATCGACGATGACTGCCATCGAAGACTGACGCGTGTTGTCATGGTAGGAGTCGAGAGCAGTCTGAAAATTACGAGACACCTCATTGCAGTCGTTAAACTGCTGAACGGATAAAAGGTAATGAAAGAATTACTTGAATATGAATCGCAATCGAAAATTCCAAAAGAAAATAGAAATCAAGTACTAAATAAAGTATAAAAGAATAACTTTATAAAAATGGATCAAACAAATTATAAGAATAAATTAGATTAAAATTAAATAAATAGAAACTTCTATTGAAAATAAGATTTTGTCAAAGTAAACAATGGTTTCTAATGAGAACATTTCAGCGAGTTGTGCTTGATTAGAAGGAAAGTTTAGATACCTGGGATCCGTTGACTTTCGAAGGAGTGGTCTGGCTAGAGATCACATACTTCTCGGACAGGAATTTGCTGGTTGACCACTTTGAATAGTAAACAAAAAGCGAGGCAGTTAGTAATAGTGAATTAGTTCAAGTAATACGTAAGCATACATTCTAGTAGTCAACATGTCTAATAGTCTAGATGTCTAATAGTTTAGATGTCTAATAATCTACAAGTCTAGATGTCAAGAAGTCAAGAAGCCTAGAAGATCATTTATTCTTGAAAACAATATTTTTATAAATAATATACGACTTAATTGTGATGTCGAATAATCGTTAAATAATTTAATAACCTAATTAGAGTGGGGTTAGAGTGGGGTTTGGGTGAGGTTTGGGTGAGGTTAGAGTGGGGTTTGGGTGGGGTTTTGGTGAGGTTTGGGTTTTTGGGGTTTGGGTTTTTGGGGTTTGGGTGGGGTTTGGGTTTGGGTTTGGGTTTGGGTGGGGTTTGGGTTTGGATTTGAGTGGGGTTTGGGTGGGGTTTGTGTTTTTGGGGTTTGGGTGGGGTTGGGTTTTTGGGGTTGTGGTGAGAACGGTGTAGAATTTTGTATAAGTAATATGGCACTTAATCGAGATACATCGAATAATTATTAATAAATATTATGACTTAATTAAGATTTTGTAAAATTTCCCATTAACTTATTTAAAATATAGGTAAACCTGATTACTATTGACTGGTTCGACAGATGAAGTGGATATAGAATCCAGCTGATCTGAGCTATGCAAAAAATGAACACTTATTGAAAACATGTGTCAAACATTAAATATTCTCTTGTAATAATTCAGATTAACAAGAACGAAAGAAAAAAGAATACAAATATTGCATATTACTTATTATTAATTAGGAGATACAAATCTATTGTCATTGCAAGAAACCTCAGCTTCTCAATATTTTTGAGTGAGGCAGGTTTTGGGCAAGGTTTCGAGGTGTTTTCTACGACATTTGGAGACTTTTGGTAGGTGGTTATCACATTACCATTAGTTACGCATCCATCCTGCAATCAATGGGATTTTGTCGGGTCAAGGGTTAAAGTTATGTATAGGGTTGCCATATGGGGTGATGGTGGACGGTTAGATGTGGCATGGAGTTTATAGAGTGTAATTAGGGAAGAAAAGGTTGCAGTCGAATGAGGTCATGGGTCACACATTAATTCTAGTGAGGGATTTATAGGTGAGGATGCGACCTTCAAAGACATCATTATCCGGCCACGATTCATGCCCGCAATCCACTCGTCTACAGTCAAAGAAGCACATGAACTTTGAGTTGGAGGGAAGATGTCTTCTTGAAATCCATCCAACTAAGAGAGAGGTTAGGGGTGTGAGGTTGTAAGGGTGTAAGGATAGGGGTGTGAGGGTGTAAGGGTGTAAGGGTAGGGGTGTGAGGTTGTAAGGGTGTAAGGATAGGGGTGTGAGGGTGTAAGGGTAGGGGTGTGAGGTTGTAAGGGTGTAAGGATAGGGGTGTGAGGGTGTAAGGGTGTAAGGGTAGGGGTGTGAGGTTGTAAGGGTGTAAGGATAGGGGTATGAGGGTGTAAGGGTAGGGGTGTGAGGTTGTAAGGGTGTAAGGATAGGGGTGTGAGGGTGTAAGGGTGTAAGGGTAGGGGTGTGAGGGTGTAAGGGTGTAAGGGTAGGGGTGTGAGGTTGTAAGGGTGTAAGGGTAGGGGTGTGAGGTTGTAAGGGTGTAAGGATAGGGGTGTGAGGGTGTAAGGGTGTAAGGGTAGGGGTGTGAGGGTGTAAGGGTGTAAGGGTAGGGGTGTGAGGTTGTAAGGGTGTGGGTGTAACTTGTGTATGGATGAAGGTTTAAGGATGAGGGTGTAACTTGTGTTTGGATGTAGATGTAAGGGTGTAAGGGTAGGGGTGAGAGGGTTTAAGAGTGAGGGTATAATAGTGATGGTGTAACTTGTGTATGGATGAAGATGTAAGGGTGTATGGGTAGATGTGTAAGGATGAGGGTGTATGGTCAGGGGTGTGAGGGGGTAAGAGTAAAGGTGTAACTTGTGTAAGGATGTATGGATAGGGGTGTGAGGGTGAAAGGGTAGGGTGTGAGGGGGTAAAGGTAGGAATGTGAGGGGTAAGGGGTGTGAGGGTGTAAGGGTGTATGGGTAAGGGTGTATGGGTAGGAGTGTGAGGGGTAAGGGTGCATGAGTAGGGGTGTGAGGGTGTATGGGTGAGGATGTAAGGGTGAGGGTGTAAGGGTGTGAGGGTGTAAGGGTGAGGGTGTAAGGGTGAGGGTGTAAGGGTATGAGGGGTAAGGGTGAGGGTTTAAGGGTGTGAGGGGTAAGGGTAAGGGTGTAAGGGTGTGAGGGTGTAAGGGTGTGAGAGGGTAAGGGTGAGGGTGTAAGGGTGAGGGTGTAAGGGTGTGAGGGCGTAGGGTATATGGGTGTAAGGGTATGAGAGTGAGAGGGTGTAAGGGTGTTAGGGTGTAATGGTGAGGGTGTAAGGGTATTAGGGGGTAAATGTGTGAGGGTGTAAAGGTATGAGGGGGTAGGGTATGAGGGGGTAAGGGTGAGGGTGTGAGGGTGAGGGTGTAAGGGGGTGAGGGTGTGAGGGTATGAGGGTGTAAGGGGGTGAGGGTGTGAGGGTGTGAGGGGGTAAGGTGAGGGTGAGGGTGTAAGGGGGTGAGGGTGTAAGGGTATGAGGGGGCAAGATTGAGGGTGTAAGGGGGTGAGGGGGTAATGGTGAGGGTGTAAACGTATGAGGGGGATAAGCGTGAGGGTGTAAGGGTGAGGGGGTAAAGGTGATGAGGTAAGGGGTAAGGGGGTAAGGGGTAAGGGGGTAAGGGTGAAAGGGGGTAAGGGGGTAAGGGTGAGGGTGTACGGGGGGAGGGTATGAGGGGGTAAGGTGAGGGTTTGGGTGTAAGGGTATGAGGGTGTAAGGGTGAGTGTGTGAGGGGGTAAGAGTGAGGGTGTAAGGGGTAAGGGTGTAAGGGTGAGGGTGTAAGGTTTGATGGGGTTTGTGTATATAGAAATGTGCACTAACTTTCCGTGGTACAATCATAGATATGGGCTCAACAATTGGTTTGGTAGAAAAGAGTTTGTAAAAACGAGCAATTTCACACTTCAAAGGAGCAATACCTCTCTTGGGCATGTATCCTGTAGGGGTGAGGTAGTATGTGGGGTGTTGTCGCAGGCAGTTGGTTAAGGGGGTATAAGGCAAGTGGTTGGCGATTAGTAGGTCGGAGTCGAGGAGGTCGGAGTCGAGGAGGTCGGAGTCGAGGAGGTCGGAGTCGAGGAGGTCGGAGTCGAGGAGGTCGGAGTCGAGGAGGTCGGAGTCGAGGAGGTCGGAGTCGAGGAGGTCGGAGTCGAGGAGGTCGGAGTCGAGGAGGTCGGAGTCGAGGAGGTCGGAGTCGAGGAGGTCGGAGTCGAGGAGGTCGGAGTCGAGGAGGTCGGAGTCGAGGATGTCGGAGTCGAGGAGGTCGGAGTCGAGGAGGTCGGAGTCGAGGAGGTCGGAGTCGAGGAGGTCGGAGTCGAGGAGGTCGGAGTCGAGGAGGTCGGAGTCGAGGAGGTCGGAGTCGAGGAGGTCGGAGTCGAGGAGGTCGGAGTCGAGGAGGACGGTGTCGAGGAGGTCGGAGTCGAGGAGGTCGGAGTCGAGGAGGTCTAAGTCGAGGAGGTCTAAGTCGAGGAGGTCTAAGTCGAGGAGGTCTAAGTCGAGGAGGTCTAAGTCGAGGATGTCGGAGTCGAGGAGGTCGGAGTCGAGGAGGTCGGAGTCGAGGAGGTCGAAGTCGAGGAGGTCGGAGTCGAGGAGGTCGGAGTTGAGGAGGTCGGAGTCGAGGAGGTCGGAGTCGAGGAGGTCGGAGTCGAGGAGGTCGGAGTCGAGGAGGTCGGAGTCGAGGAGGTCGAAGTCGAGGAGGTCGGAGTCGAGGAGGTCGAAGTCGAGAAGGACGGAGTCGAGGAGGTCGGAGTCGAGGAGGACGGTGTCAACGGCTTGTCACTAATTGTCAGCGAGGTGTGTTCAAATATAAGAGGGGTTAAGTTCGTGTATAATCTTCAGGGGATTCATGTGGTAGGTTGTAGTCAGATGCGTTGTTAGGGGCGTGGTTAGGGATGCCATCGTGTGTATTATCAGGAAAGTGATCAGGGCTGATAATGAGTCAGTAATGATACAATAATAACCCAGATATCCAGATAATGTTGATAACAATTAATTAGTAAAATTGCTTAATTATTAGTTAATTAATTAGTAGAGATTAGATATATCCAAAGATTTCTTTTGAAAGAAAGAATCACCTCATTACTGTTAATATAGATTCAGGTGTAGGTTTAAATAATGAAGCATGTCCTTCTATTTCTATGTCAATGTCTCATGCGAATATCTCAATTTTTGTAAAATCCATAGCGATAAAGCTTTCTAGTAGTCCAAGTAAGTTTATTAGAGTAAGTATAGCTCTGTAGTAGTCCAAGTAAGTTTATTAGAGTAAGTATAGCTCTGTAGTAGTCCAAGTAAGTTTATTAGAGTAAGTATAGCTCTGTAGTAGTGCAAGTAAGTTTATTAGAGTAAGTATAGCTCTGTAGTAGTCCTAGTAAGTTTATTAGAGTAAGTATAGCTCTGTAGTAGTCCAAGTAAGTTTATTAGAGTAAGTATAGCTATGTAGTAGTCCTAGTAAGTTTATTAGAGTAAGTATAGCTCTGTAGTAGTCCAAGTAAGTTTATTAGAGTAAGTATAGCTCTGTAGTAGTCCAAGTAAGTTTATTAGAGTAAGTATAGCTCTGTAGTAGTGCAAGTAAGTTTATTAGAGTAAGTATAGCTCTGTAGTAGTGCAAGTAAGTTTATTAGAGTAAGTATAGCTCTGTAGTAGTCCTAGTAAGTTTATTAGAGTAAGTATAGCTCTGTAGTAGTCCAAGTAAGTTTATTAGAGTAAGTATAGCTCTGTAGTAGTCCTAGTAAGTTTATTAGAGTAAGTCTAGCTCTGTAGTAGTCCAAGTAAGTTTATTAGAGTAAGTATAGCTCTGTAGTAGTGCAAGTAAGTTTATTAGAGTAAGTATAACTCTGTAGTAGTGCAAGTAAGTTTATTAGAGTAAGTATAGCTCTGTAGTAGTCCAAGTAAGTTTATTAGAGTAAGTCTAGCTCTGTAGTAGTGCAAGTAAGTTTATTAGAGTAAGTATAGCTCTGTAGTAGTGATAATAACATATATCACTAAATTTAATAAGTTCCACAATTATCAGCAAGTCAGTAAACTTCAGGTAATATGCAGTAAATATCAATACGTTCCAAACGAAATTGCAGTACGTTTATCCAAAATCTTCTATTATTGAAAGTCTGCGTCACTAGGTGTCAGTAAACGTCAAAAACTGTCAAAGACCGTCAAAGACCGTCAAAGACCGTCAAAGACCGTCAAAGACCGTCAAAGACCGTCAAAGACCGTCAAAGACTGTCAAAGACTGTCAAAGACTGACAAAGACCGTCAAAGACTGTCAAAGACTGAAGGCAAACCTAAGCTCCGATGAGGAAATCCGCTGCTGTACTGACTCAGGAAGAAAATGTGCGGTTTTTCGTTTGTGATTTCGTAGTATCGTATATTTCCGTCCCCCTGGAGGCAAACATGTGAATCAATGCTATAGGCAGCATTGGCAATTCATATGATTAAGTAACTCTGCTATATAAAGGTTTGGTGAACTATACAAACTCTAGAATTATCAGAGATAATATTATATTACATAGGTAAAATTAGTAATTTCCAAAACCATATATTAATAAATGAATTAGTCAGTTAAATCAATTAATTAATAATAGGAACGATATTTTGAATACAAGTTATATTCCAACAATTCTGTAAAAACATTAATATTTGTATGTAAAAAATCATAACAAAAAAGGATCTTTTGAAGAATCATTTTATTCACTCTATTATGACTAATTAATGATGACTCATCAAAAACTGCTGCGTTATATTTTATATAGAATAAGATAATATCAATTTACCTTAATAAAATATTAATAAAGTATTATCTATATAGGTGTTTATATAACACAAATGTAATGTAATTTAATATATTTAAAATTCTTCTGTCATAACGTCATAAATGTATTAAAATCATATGAAAAGAATTGCTCGAAATTAAGAAATGTTCGATGAAATCCAGAGATAAAGATAATCAACTAAAGTAAAATTTACAAAGATTGTCAAATGTATCACGGATATTAAATAAGTGTTCCATTTTATTAAATAAGAAGTTTATAAATGAAATATAAATATAGTTGTTGTACTACTTATAATCTATAGATTATTTATCATTATAATCATGAATATGTGTATACTAGATTATAATCTACAAATACAATATACATTATGATTCAAATATATATTGGTGCATATATGCATAGAAGATTATAATTTATATATACAATATAATTCAATATTATAATTCAAATCATAGAAAAGAAAATTCATGATAATTTACAACTTTGCAATAAAATGTTTTATTTATGTAATTTATTCTAATATTATAACAACAATAGAGAACTCATTTGATATTGTTTGTTATCTTTGAAAAAATATGAATAAAATTATCTAAAAATATATAGTATTTACTAATTATATTTGCAGAGATTATTGACTATGCTATATTTTATATATAATATTTAAATTAAAGATTATAATTCATATTCACTATTTATTTACTTTTAAATAATATCATCACAATATCATATCATGATTTATATAATATTTATATCATAAGTTTTTCTATATTATAAATATTTTGATATTAATAAATTTCATATAACTCTAATAAATAAAAATGTAATATTAGATTGATAAAGACAATTTTATTAGCTTCTAATGAAACTTTATATTATCTAATAAAATAAAGTTGGACCATATGACCAATATATCACCAGTAACAACTATACTTAGCTAAATTTATACAATATTTATTATTTTATGATAACCTAAATTATGTTTATGATATTAATAATAAGTATAACTATATGTTAAACTTTACCATGTTAAATACATATTACTAATAGTTATAATACTATTTAGAATTCAAAATTCAAATGTACAATTTTAATTGTCAATCAAAATACTTTCTAGAGTTTACTACTTTAGAATAATATTTAAATAATATTTAAATATTATATAAAAAATGAATCATAGTAAATAATCACTACAAATGCAATTAGTATTTGTATAGTCTAAAGGTTACATTATAGTATACTTAATAAAATAATTTATAATTTCAAGTATTCATGCTGTCAGTTTGTTGAAAATAGAAACACCCACTGGGCTTTGTCTAGCAACACCTTATAAATATTATTGTATAATATTAATAAAAATATAAATAATTACATTACTCAAATAGCTCATTATACATTGTACTACTAATGTGAACTGCCCTGGGTTCTTGCTAATATTATATAATATATACAATATATTTTTTGGTTAAAATTTAAAATGTATTTAATAAAATAAGTATAATATTATATTGAATAATTAATTTCCAAATACTTGATATTGAATACCATCCAGTTTACAAACTAAAGTACAATAGTATAGGTCCTTGATCCATCAAATATTATTAAAAAAATAAATTCTAACTTAACTCCTTTATAGGAAATAATACTTGCTTTCAAGATTTATCTATCAAATTGATGAGAATCAATAAAAATGTATCAGAATTCATAATAAATAAATGTAATTTTTAGATAAATAGAATTATTTGAATTAACTTAATTGGAATTTAATATAATTACATGCATGCAGAGGATTATGAAATATCTATAAACCCGTGCCAATGACAAAAGCCTTAAATTAAAAGTGAAACCTTGCCTGCTAAAAACACTACTCCAGTGTCTGCGTCATAAAATGGAGTTATGACACCATTGGATGAATCGACCACCTCCTTTCTCAAGGGTTCAGACATGTCTTCCTATTAGTGAGAGGCGGGGTTAAGGTTGTAGTTGGAGAGTGGTTAAGAAGTCAATAAGGCGCTGTGCTAAGGGTGTAATGAGGGACTATGTAAAGATTGAAGTTAAATATTAAACTTATTTAAAAAATTACTGACTAATCTAAAAGAATTTGTTCATTACAAACAATGAAATAATCTGGATTTGTTTGGGTTTTAAGATATAGAAGTAAATGGTAAAGAGGTAAAAAGGTAAAGATAAATATTTTTTTATTATTAAAAATAATAAATGATTAGATTTTTATAAAACATAAACAGCCAAATTCAATATTTCATGATACAATTTGTAAACAAACCCCTTAAACATTTTAAAACAGATTTGTAAGATTTAATATCTGATTATTTAAGGAGTAAAATAAATATTAATTTCGAAATTACTTAGAAATTGGAAACGCAAGGATAAGGACCAATCAAAAGCCTCCATATTTAGTAATATATGTAGATCGGACAATATTGTATCTCATGAGTCATCCGGGGATATCCACTTACAGCGGTAATGGGGTTAACTGATCAGTTAGTATTTATAGAACAGATCTACTTGTAACCCATATAAGTAGATTATAAGAAAGTAGCGGACATCAAGAAATTTACTGTTTTAATAAATAACCCACACAAACTCTCTATCTAAACAACATACTAATCCCTACCCTACACCCTACACTACATTACACCCTACACTACACCCTACACTACACCCTACATTACACCCTACACTACACCCTACACTACACCCTACATTACACCCTACACTACACCCTACATTACACCCTACACTACACCCTACATTACACCCAACACTATACCCTATACTACACCCTACACTAAACCCTACACTACACCCTACACTAAACCCTACACTACACCCTACATTACACTCTACACTACACCCTACACTACACCCTACACTACACCCTACACTACACCCTACACTACACCCTACATTAAACCCTACATTACACCCTACACTAAACCCTACACTACACCCTACATTACATCCTACACTACACCCTACACTACACCCTACACTACACCCTACACTACACCCTACACTACATCCTACACTACACCCTACACTACACCCTACACTACATCCTAGACTACACCCTACATTAAACCCTACATTACACCCTACACTACACCCTACACTACACCCTACACTACACCCTACACTACACCCTACACTACACCCTACACTACACCCTACACTACACCCTACATTAAACCCTACATTACACTCTACACTAAACCCTACACTACACCCTACATTACATCCTACACTACACCCTACACTACACCCTACACTACACCCTACACTACACCCTACACTACACCCTACACTACACCCTACACTACATCCTACACTACACCCTACACTACACCCTACACTATATCCTAGACTACACCCTACAATAAACCCTACATTACACCCTACACTAAACCCTACACTACACCCTACATTACATCCTACTCTACACCCTACTCTACACCCTACACTACACCCTACACTACACCCTACACTACACTACACCCTATACTAAACCCTACATTAAACCCTACATTACACCTTACACACTAACCGTGTCCCAGACTGCAATTTCTCGTTCTGACATTCTTGAAAAACCCGTGGTAAAGATTCGATTCTGAAATTTCAAACTGACAGCCTTCGAAGACTTTGACCCACGATGACCAATGGTTTCCTGTCGTCCGCGGGGTTGAAATAGTACGAATGTATCTTGGTAGTATGAGATCAGGAAGCCGACAATACAACAATTGTTCTTTAATTAAAAGACAATGAGAAAATGTTTATAATGTGATCTTTGAGAGGGGTAAGGAAGGAGGGTAGGAAGGGGTAGGGAGGGGAAGGAAAGGGGTAAGTAAGTGTGTAGTGAGAAGGGAACGGTGGGGAGAAGTATAGGGGGGTAAGGATTGGCAAGGATGGGTAGGGAGGGGTAAGGATGGGTAAGGATGATAATGATGGGTAAAAAGGGGTAAGTATAAGTAAGAAGGAGTAGGGAGGGTAGAGAGAAGTAGAGAGGTGTAAGGAGGGGTTAGCAATACTAACACTAATTAGTTGCCCAGATCTGCCTTCAAAGATTCTAATCTTTTTATCTTTACACGTCGTTATAAATTGAGAACCGTCATAACTCCAGCAAATACTGAACACAGTATCAGTGTGAATTCCTGGAAGTGAGGTGAGAGTGAGCTGATGATAAGGTGAGGGTGAATTTAGGTGAGGTGAGGTGAGATGATGTTATGTGAGAGTGAGGTGAGTGTGATGTGAAAGTTAGGTGCGGATGGTGAGGGAAAAGTAAGGGCGAGTTAAGGGTGATATAAGGATGAGGTAAGGGTGAGGTGAGGGCGAACTGAGTGTGAGGGTGAAGGTGAGGTGGGGTAAGGTGAGGGTGAAGGTGAGGTGGGGTAAGGTGAGGGTGAGGTGGGGTGAGGATGATGTGAGGGCGAGGTGAGGGTGAGAGTGAGGTGAGGGTGAGGTGAGGGTGAGGTAGGGATGATGTGAGGGTGAGGTGAGGTGAGAGTGAGGTGAGGGTGAGGTGAGGGTGATGTGAGGGTGAGGTGAGGGTGAGATGAGGGTGAGGTGAGGGTGAGGTGAGGGTGAGGTGAGGGTGAGGTGAGGGTGAGGTGAGGGTGAGGTGAGGGTGAGGTGAGGGTGAGGTGAGGGTGAGGTGAGGGTGAGGTGAGGGTGAGGTGAGGGTGAGGTGAGGGTGAGGTGAGGGTGAGGTGAGGGTGAGGTGAGGGTGAGGTGAGGGTGAGGTGAGGGTGAGGTGAGGGTGAGGTGAGGGTGAGGTGAGGGTGAGGTGAGGGTGAGGTGAGGGTGAGGTGAGGGTGAGGTGAGGGTGAGGTGAGAGTGAGGTGAGGGTGAGGTGAGGGTGAGGTGAGGGTGAGGTGAGGGTGAGGTGAGGGTGAGGTGAGGGTGAGGTGAGGGTGAGGTGAGGGTGAGGTGAGGGTGAGGTGAGGGTGAGGTGAGGGTGAGGTGAGGGTGAGGTGAGAGTGAGGTGAGGGTGAGGTAAGGATGAGGTAAGGGTGATGTGAGGGTGAGGTGAGGGTGAGGTGAGTATGATATGAGGGTGAGGTGAGGTGAGAGTGAGGTGAGGGTGAGGTGAGGGTGATGTGAGGGTGAGGTGAGGGTGAGATGAGGGTGAGGTGAGGGTGAGGTGAGGGTGAGGTGAGGGTGAGGTGAGGGTGAGGTGAGGGTGAGGTGAGGGTGAGGTGAGGGTGAGGTGAGGGTGAGGTGAGGGTGAGGTGAGGGTGAGGTGAGGGTGAGGTGAGGGTGAGGTGAGGGTGAGGTGAGGGTGAGGTGAGGGTGAGGTGAGGGTGAGGTGAGGGTGAGGTGAGGGTGAGGTGAGGGTGAGGTGAGGGTGAGGTGAGGGTGAGGTGAGGGTGAGGTGAGAGTGAGGTGAGGGTGAGGTAAGGATGAGGTAAGGGTGATGTGAGGGTGAGGTGAGGGTGAGGTGAGTATGATATGAGGGTGAGGTGAGGTGAGGGTGAGGGTGACGTGAGGTGAGGGTGAGGTGAGGTTAGGGTGAGAAGAGGATAAGGTGAAGGTGAGGTGAGGGTGATGTGAGAGTGAGGTGAGGGTGAGAAAAGGGGTGATAAAGACAAGGAATATATTGTGAATAAGGTCAATAGATTAAAGATAGATGTGAGTGAGAGTGTGAGTATGTATGAGTGTGTTTGTGAGTGTGTGAATGAGTGTGTGTGTGTGTAAGTGAGAGAATGAATAACCTGTTTCCACCACACATATTGGTTCTGCTCTCTCCACATTCCAAACAATACACTGTTAAAGATGAAGTTAAAGATGAAGTTAAAGATGAAATTAAAGATGAAGTTAAAGATGAAGTTAAAGACGAAGTTAAAGACGAAGTTAAAGATGAAGTTAAAGACGAAATTAAAGATGAAGTTAAAGATGAAGTTAAAGACGAAGTTAAAGACGAAGTTAAAGACGAAATTAAAGATGAAGTTAAAGATGAAGTTAAAGATGAAGTTAAAGACGAAGTTAAAGACGAAGTTAAAGACGAAGTTAAAGACGAAGTTAAAGATGAAGTTAAAGACGAAGTTAAAGATGAAGTTAAAGACGAAGTTAAAGACGAAGTTAAAGACGAAGTTAAAGATGAAGTTAAAGATGAAGTTAAAGATGAAGTTAAAGACGAAGTTGAAGATGAAGTTAAAGATGAAGTTAAAGATGAAGTTAAAGACGAAGTTGAAGATGAAGTTAAAGATGAAGTTAAAGATGAAGTTAAAGATGAAGTTAAAGATGAAGTTAAAGATGAAGTTAAAGATGAAGTTAAAGATGAAGTTAAAGACGAAATTAAAGATGAAGTTAAAGATGAAGTTAAAGACGAAGTTAAAGACGAAGTTAAAGACGAAGTTAAAGACGAAATTAAAGATGAAGTTAAAGATGAAGTTAAAGACGAAGTTAAAGATGAAGTTAAAGATGAAGTTAAAGATGAAGTTAAAGACGAAGTTAAAGACGAAGTTAAAGACGAAGTTAAAGACGAAGTTAAAGACGAAGTTAAAGACGAAATTAAAGACGAAGTTAAAGACGAAGTTAAAGATGAAGTTAAAGATGAAGTTAAAGATGAAGTTAAAGACCAAGTTAAAGATGAAGTTAAAGACCAAGTTAAAGACGAAGTTAAAGATGAAGTTAAAGACGAAGTTAAAGACGAAGTTAAAGACGAAGTTAAAGACGAAATTAAAGATGAAGTTAAAGATGAAGTTAAAGATGAAGTTAAAGACGAAGTTAAAGACGAAGTTAAAGACGAAGTTAAAGACGAAGTTAAAGATGAAGTTAAAGACGAAGTTAAAGACGAAGTTAAAGACGAAGTTAAAGACGAAGTTAAAGACGAAGTTAAAGACGAAGTTAAAGATGAAGTTAAAGATGAAGTTAAAGACGAAGTTAAAGACGAAGTTGAAGATGAAGTTAAAGATGAAGTTAAAGACGAAGTTAAAGACGAAGTTGAAGATGAAGTTAAAGATGAAGTTAAAGATGAAGTTAAAGATGAAGTTAAAGATGAAGTTAAAGATGAAGTTAAAGATGAAGTTAAAGATGAAGTTAAAGACGAAATTAAAGATGAAGTTAAAGATGAAGTTAAAGACGAAGTTAAAGACGAAGTTAAAGACGAAGTTAAAGACGAAATTAAAGATGAAGTTAAAGATGAAGTTAAAGACGAAGTTAAAGATGAAGTTAAAGATGAAGTTAAAGATGAAGTTAAAGACGAAGTTAAAGACGAAGTTAAAGACGAAGTTAAAGACGAAGTTAAAGACGAAGTTAAAGACGAAATTAAAGACGAAGTTAAAGACGAAGTTAAAGATGAAGTTAAAGATGAAGTTAAAGATGAAGTTAAAGACCAAGTTAAAGATGAAGTTAAAGACGAAGTTAAAGACGAAGTTAAAGACGAAGTTAAAGATGAAGTTAAAGACGAAGTTAAAGATGAAGTTAAAGATGAAGTTAAAGATGAAGTTAAAGACGAAGTTAAAGACGAAGTTAAAGACGAAGTTAAAGATGAAGTTAAAGACGAAGTTAAAGACGAAGTTAAAGACGAAGTTAAAGACGAAGTTAAAGACGAAGTTAAAGACGAAGTTAAAGACGAAGTTAAAGACGAAGTTAAAGACGAAGTTAAAGATGAAGTTAAAGACGAAGTTAAAGACGAAGTTAAAGACGAAGTTAAAGACGAAGTTAAAGACGAAGTTAAAGACGAAGTTAAAGACGAAGTTAAAGACGAAGTTAAAGACGAAGTTAAAGACGAAGTTAAAGATGAAGTTAAAGACGAAGTTAAAGACGAAGTTAAAGACGAAGTTAAAGATGAAGTTAAAGATGAAGTTAAAGATGAAGTTAAAGATGAAGTTAAAGATGAAGTTAAAGATGAAGTTAAAGACGAAGTTAAAGACGAAGTTAAAGACGAAGTTAAAGACGAAGTTAAAGACGAAGTTAAAGACGAAGTTAAAGACGAAGTTAAAGATGAAGTTAAAGATTAAGTTAAAGATGAAGTTAAAGATGAAGTTAAAGATGAAGTTAAAGATGAAGTTAAAGACGAAGTTAAAGATGAAGTTAAAGATGAAGTTAAAGATGAAGTTAAAGATGAAGTTAAAGATGAAGTTAAAGATGAAGTTAAAGACGAAGTTAAAGACGAAGTTAAAGACGAAGTTAAAGACGAAGTTAAAGACGAAGTTAAAGACCAGGTTAAAGATGAAGTTAAAGACGAAGTTAAAGACGAAGTTAAAGATGAAGTTAAAGATGAAGTTAAAGATGAAGTTAAAGACGAAATTAAAGACGAAGTTAAAGACGAAGTTAAAGATGAAGTTAAAGACGAAGTTAAAGACGAAGTTAAAGATGAAGTTAAAGATGAAGTTAAAGACGAGGTTAAAGATGAAGTTAAAGATGAAGTTAAAGATGAAGTTAAAGATGAAGTTAAAGACGAAGTTAAAGACGAAGTTAAAGACGAAGTTAAA
Organism: Osedax frankpressi; assembly: GCA_964035775.1. Classification (NCBI taxonomy): domain Eukaryota; kingdom Metazoa; phylum Annelida; class Polychaeta; order Sabellida; family Siboglinidae; genus Osedax; species Osedax frankpressi. The sequence continues at coordinate 22,906,790 of OZ038312.1, forward strand.
GACGAAATTAAAGATGAAGTTAAAGACGAAGTTAAAGATGAAGTTAAAGATGAAGTTAAAGATGAAGTTAAAGATGAAGTTAAAGATGAAATTAAAGATGAAGTTAAAGATGAAGTTAAAGACGAAGTTAAAGATGAAGTTAAAGATGAAGTTAAAGACAAAGTTAAAGATGAAATTAAAGATGAAGTTAAAGATGAAGTTAAAGACGAAGATTAAGACGAAGATTAAGTTAAATATAAAGATAAAGATGAAGTCTATGTTTAAATACAAATAGAATGGTGTCGTTTAGATTCAGTTCAAAGTAAAGCGCTTTTTTGAATACGAAATCGTGGGGACACTTTTTTATTATATAAAAATTAAATTATTCATATTTTTTTGGAATTAACAACTAAATCAAACTATTGGATAAATAATTTGTGATTTTATATACCTATATAATCCTTTATATATCTAATCCTTTGTAAATATATGTATATTTGAAAATGATAATAATATTTGTATAGAATTTTCATTTAATTATATTATAATAATCTAAATAATATAGATTAAAAATGATATTGATGTATTTATATAAATTTCTTATTATTATATACTATTAATAGTCGTTTGATATAAAAGTATTAAAAGTTTGTTATCACGCAAAAAAATAGATAAATCATATGATTTATATACCATCTATTAAATTGTTTTCATATTTATCAAACATTCTACCATAATAATATACACGTTTCTTTCATACAACTTTATATATATATATATATATATATATATCAAGTCCATGAGTAGATGGAACAATGCATAACAGAAGAGTTCAATTAGATTGTCGACCTACTTTAACAGGGGATTAGCAAACCCCTAGGACTGCTGCTGGTTCCTCATAAAAAGAATTTTTTTTAAATACGGATTTGTGAATTGGATCAATATAAAAGAATATGAATTTTTATATATTTTTGTTTATTTTTCTATAATATTATTCTATATTATTTTACATTATTTTACATATATTTTGTCATTTTTATTTTTATTACTTACTTTAATATTTTCAACTTCATGTTATAGGAGTATTAATATGAATATAAAAAATGATCGATTATATGTTGACATTTATTTTCCTTGGCTACCTTTTGGTTTTTATCTCATTTATCATTAAATACAGTTGATTAAACTCAATAAATTCTAATAATAATAATAATATACACATTGCTTATACTTAATACTTGTAATAATCTAATATACTAATATTATATGTATTTTCTAACTTTTTAGGAATTATTTACTTGTTAATTTATTTTAAATTAATAATTAATTTGAATTATATATATCATCATAATAATTTGTTTCACAACATGCTATCAAACCCAATATTATATTCAATTGTTTATTATCAATGACCAAAATAATAAAACTCAGATTTATAATTATATTATTGATTATATCAGAATATTACATATCTTTATTATTATACAATATATAAAACTTTATATAAAATAATATGAGTATAAAAAACCACTATTTTTAATTTTACTAGATTCATTATGAGTGAGTCACAGTATGAAGTTAAAGGTGATCATGTTTATAGTAACAATTTAATATTAATATAATTATTAACGTCAATGTTATTATTGAAAAAACTAATCCAATGATTATTTGCTAAATCAATTAAAATATAATTAAAAAATGAACATATTGATTTCCAATAAATGTGCAATATGGCCATTAATAGCATATGGCCATGAATAATGTATGTCCATAATAGGGCATACAGAACATCAGCTGTAGGTGCAGCATCAGTGTAGTTGCTATGATAAGCCTCCAAGTTTGTCATGGCAACCATGACTCGCTGGTCATTATGGGTACCAACCCTGAAGTCATAGCTGGTACTGAGAAGTATGTTTGCGGCTGTAGGGTGCCACTCTAAGTATGATACTTTCTTTTGATGACCCCTGAGGTCAACCTCGCACTCCGTCAGGTGCTCTTTGAGACCGCCTTCAGGTATACGCCACACCTTCACCTGTCAATCAAAGCAAACGGATTTTAGGAACCATTATATAGTGGATTGAAATGTATTTTTAGATTTACATCTTTAGTGCAGAGTTCAAAAATTGGGAATACGACCGTATACTGTACACTGTACACTGTACACTGTACGATTGTAGAAATACTTTAAAACTGAGCTTCAATAGCTTTGTATATAAGAAGTTTCATGCACTACCATCTATGTTCATGTTGAAATCGGGTCCAGTACTCCTAGCCAATACCCCCTAACCACTACACCCTATCCACTACACCGTAGTCACTACACCCTAGCTACTACTCCCTACTTACTACCCCATAGCCACTACCCAATAGCCACTACACTATACCCATTACACCCGTCACTACACCCTAACCACTACTGCCTATCCGCTACCCCCTAGCCATTACCACCTGGCCACTACAACCTAGCCAATACCCCCTAGTCATTACCCCCTACCCCCCATCCATTACACCCGAGCCACTACACTCTAGCCCCTACCCCCTAGATACTACCCCCTAGCCCCCTACTCCCTAGTCATTATCCCCCAACCCCCTAGCCCCCAGACATTACACCCTAGCCCCTACCCCTAGCCCCTACCCCTAGCTACTACCCCTAGCTACTACCCCCTAGCTACTACCCCCTAGCTACTACCCCCTACCCCCAAATATATGAGGGAACATCTAGTCGCTATTAGAGGGAAATAAAGTAGATTGTGTAAACTGTTGAGGGAATAATTTGTATGTTGAGTATGTGATTTGATTGAAAATTAATAGTGTTTGTGTGTGTGTGTGTGTGTGTGTGTATTTATATTATATGTATATGTACATGTGTTTGTGTGTGTGTGTGTGTGTGTGTGTGTGTTTATAATATATGTATATGTACATGTGTTTGTGTGTGTGTATGTGTGTGTGTTTATATTATATGTATATGTACATGTGTTTGTGTGTGTGTGTGTGTGTGTGTGTGTGTTTATATTATATGTATATGTACATGTGTTTGTGTGTGTGTGTGTGTGTGTGTTTATATTATATGTATATGTACATGTGTTTGTGTGTGTGTGTGTGTGTTTGTGTGTGTGTGAGTGTGTGTGTTTATATTATATGTATATGTACATGTGTTTGTGTTCGTGTATGTGTGTGTGTGTGTATGTGTGTGTGTGTGTGTTTGTGTGTGTGTGTGTGTGTGTATGAGTAAGTATATGCTTATGCATATAAGTGTGTATAGGTATATGTATGTGTGTATATGTATGTGGGTTTGTTTATATATACTGGTGTATGTAACAGGATATAATTAACTACATTAGAGTATGTAATGAATAGTTACATAATCAATAATTCATTGTTCCCCAGTCAGCAATCAATCAAAATATTCTATAATCTGTGAAAATGAACCATAGAAAAATCATATTATATTGATGAGTAAACAGTTTATATGTCTGTAACTACAATTGATATCTTCTATCCCTAATATTAATTTGATAATATATATATAATATTAGGGATAGAAGATATCAATTGTAGTTACAGACATATAAACTGTTTACTCATCAATATAATATGATTTTTCTATGGTTCATTTTCACAGATTATAGAATATTTTGATTGATTGCTGACTGGGGAACAATGAATTATTGATTATGTAACTATTCATTACATACTCTAATGTAGTTAATTATATCCTGTTACATACACCAGTATATATAAACAAACCCACATACATATACATAATTTGTTAATAAAACTTAATATTTAAATTAAATATCTAGTCAGTTTAAATTAATTTTACATTGTTTCCAAGAGTTATATGAAAGGGTCTTTAATAAATACAATATAAATACAATATAAATACAATATAAATACAGTATAAATATAAATACAATATAAATACAATATAAATACAAAATAAATACAATACAAATACATTATAAATACAATATAGGTACAATATAGATACAATATAGATACATTATAGATAACTAGTTTGAAACTATTGATATATATATATATATATATATATACATATCAATAGTTATATATCCAGATATATATATATATATATATATATATATATATCAATAGTTATATATCCAGATATATATATATATATATATATATATATATATATATATATATACATATATTGAATGTAAACATGTTTACATTCTCAAAAATCTAAAAATAGAAATGACATTAATAAGAACAATTGAATCCATTAAAGATAAGATAAAGTGTAGACTACTTCTATTTGTTTACAAAATAAAGTAAATACGGCATGCCATTGGCTATAAAACAGATGTAATAGATAATGTAATAATGTAATTCAATGAAATCCCTGTAAGTGTAAATTCCTGAGAATCTTCTCCACTTACAGTCATTTCAAATTTTACAAAGCACTGCATATATTTATATCAATTCACCTACACAAAATAACTCATTACACCAGAACATGCAAACTCCAATCTTCATGATAACAACTTGTTCAGTCAACCGTAACAAGCCTAAGAACGCTACAATATATCTCTTGATTTGGTGGAAACAATAATAACTCAGTTGTTCAATTTATGGAACTGGTGATTATTCCAATTGCTCAAAACGATATGAATTAAACCTTATCACATACTACTAACAACACACCCGCCACACTTACTACATCTGCTACTACCTACCACGCCTGCCACACCTGCTACTACCTACCACGCCTGCCACACCTGCTACTACCTCCATATCTACTAGTACCTACCACGCCTGCCATACCTGCTACTACCTACTACACCTACTAGTATCTACCACACCTACTAACTCCCCCCACACTAACTCCTATACTCACTAACTCCTCCCTGTTAATTCCTCTCTAAGATACACCCATTGCCCTCGCTGACCGTACAGTCCTCGGAGCTGGAGGCGATTATATGGTCATCGAACGGATTCCACTTAATATCCAAGATCGGGCCGCGGTGTCCGACCACTTTGGGGGCGTTAATATCCACGCGACCTGTCTGCAGGGAAAGAGTGGGTTGGCATCACTTCTAGGGTTCAATGATGGGGTCAAGTTCGCAAGTTTATACGTCTGGGAATCAATGATAATAAATGATAATAAAAGTCAAACTTACATAATAAAGACATTTTCTTGTATCTCATTATATATTTACTATGTGGAAATAGATTCCTGGAAACTAAAGTTAAATTGTAAGAGATAAGATAAGATGTTTGCAAATTATTAAAAATATTGAAGTCAACAAAATATATAAGTACTATGGAAATTTACATAGAAAATATTCCTAGAAAACTGAATTATAACAATCTAAAACATAGAAAGATTTAATTTATATAATTTTATTTAATTTATATTCTTCTATATATTATACATTTGATTTAGACTAATTACTATCATTAATAATTCATAATAATAATAATAATAATAATAATAATAATAATAATAATAATAATAATAATAATAATAATAATAATAATAATAATAATAATAATAATAATAATAATAATAATAATAATAATAATAATAATAATAATAATAATAATAATAATAATAATAATAATAATAATAATAATAATAATAATAATAATAATAATAATAATAATAATAATAATAAAAATAATAATAATAATAATAATAATAATAATAATAATAATAATAATAATAATAATAATAATAATATTAATAATAATATTAATAATAATAATAATAATAATAATAATAATAATAATAATAATAATAATAATATTAATAATATTAATAATAATAATAATAATAATAATAATAATAATAATAATAATAATAATATTAATAATAATAATAATAATAATAATAATAATAATAATAATATTAATAATAATATTAATAATAATAATAATAATAATAATAATAATAATAATAATAATAATAATAATAATAATAATAATAATAATATTAATAATAATAATATTAATAATAATAATAGATGAAGTAACAAGAAATATTAAATTCATGAAAAGAAAATAATTATTTGAAAATGAAAAATATTTTATGACAATTTTAGATAATCTAAAAGACAATATAAATAGCAGCTAATAGATAAACATATCTGATATAATATATAATATAATAATTCTGATATAATATGTAATATAATATCTCTAATATATATACATGTTGTATAACTATAATGTCTCGAACACAATGAGTGATTTACACACCTGGCTATGCTCTAGAATGAGAAACGCTCCTCCTCCGGAGGATTCGGTAATGATTGCAAGGAAAAGTGGATTAACGGCGCAACACATTCCATTGTGAGCTGTTCTCGTCACCTGGGCGGGGTTTGGGGCTTTAGGGTATCGTGTAACAACTACATGCGTATACGTATTAGACGCGGAGTAATTGGACTCACAAGTAATCTATAGCCGTGAACCGCACGAGATACAAACGTATACAATTAATAAAACATGATTTGTGTACATAGAAAATGAGATAAGAGATTGCACAGAGATAAGACCGGAGATAAGGTGAATCATGCATTTAGATTTCTTACAGTGTATTCATTATCAACCCGGCTAGAGAATAAGAAAAACACTTTTGAAGAATGGCTTGATAGATATATTAATAGATAAAAATAGAATGAATCAAATAATTGAAGGGCACATTATTAGACTTCAAAGGTAATCAAATTGCTATAATAGAGTCTATTTCATAAATTTATTAATTATTAATTTAAGTAATCTGAATAATATATAAGTGTCGCATTTATAAAATCGCTACATTCTATGAAATCGGATTTTTAAATACTTTATTAGTTTCTGAATGATAAGATTTAATCTTTTAATCAAGAATAAGTGTGCGACGTATTAAATGATAAATTCTCAATAGAAATGTTCACTTTTAATTTATTATGACAACTAGTTTTTGACAGCCGACAATTTGACAGATATTCATGTAAATAGTGTTTTATAAATATTCAAAATACACATTTAGATTATTAGACTAGTGTTAGACTAGAGTGTAAAGAAGTGTTAGACTAGAGTATTAGACTAGAGTGTTAGACTAGAGTGTAAAGAAATAGTATATTAGAATGGTATGAACAGAAAAAGAATATAAAGACAACCGAATATTAGCGATGAGAATACAAATTTATTATTTATAAAATTAACTATTTATGTATTTAAATTAATATTTTCAAAATTTATAAAAATAACTAAATATAACTCAGTAACGTTTTTGTATTTATAAAATATGTCTACAATTTAAATTAATATATGTTGTTTATACGTAATAAAGATAATAAAATATTTTTGTCTTTAAATGTTTTAATTAACTATTTTGTATCAAAACTGATTGTATAGAAATTAGTATTAGTATATTATATACCATGTTTTGTCTAATATGTAAATTATAGAAAAAACGATTTCAATAGTCACTTTTACATGTGAGTTTTGCACAATTATAATATGAATCAATTTTAGATTCATTACGGAAAAAATAATTTCACTAAACTTATAATAAATATAATGCTAAGAGTATATTATAGTATATTGTATATACCAGTTACCTATGAGAAAATTCATGTAAGGATTATCTGTTTATTACAGATGATTCAAACTATCCCATTTATAACTTCTCAATGGTTGTATATTCTACCTAATTTACATGCGTCTTAAAATGCTATTTATTAATACAAAAATAAAATATAATTATAACAGGATTTAGTGTTAGATATTATTATATAAGATTTAGAAAATTATAATAAATTTAGAAAATTATCACTATTTTAATATAATATATTGGATTTTAATTATTTCATTGCAAGCAAATAAACTGCGTCGAAAATAATTTCGTATATTTATATTTTTAAATAAAACTCGGAGGATTGTATGCAAACAAATCAACAATATTATTATAAGATAATATGTAAGACATATTTATTAAGAATATTCTATTTAGTATTTCATCGATTAAATGCAATATCCATAATCAAAGCATTAATAATAAAATCATATTAAGATTAACATTAGTTTGAAGCTCTTACGTTTAACTTGCCTTAATAATATATTCTCATGAACATAGTCACAGAGTTTTATGGGGTTTCATTTATAGCCTATACATTATATATATACCACATTTAATAATTAGAAACCTTTATTCCTTCATAACAATCATATTTTTTTGCCACAGAGCCGAAAACATGGCGATATTTAGTAGGTCGAACTTTGAAAGACATCTGAAAGGTATATTTAATTGATTATATAAATGAAATATACAATTTAAATGTATTACTGTTAATACGAGTTAATAAATATATTAATTAGTAATATATTAATATATTTTAATGAATAATTAGTTATTTAATTATATAATAAACACTATAATACAAATAATTTAATAAATCAAACGTAAGGTATATAAAATCGTGAAATCGTGAGTATAATTATATAATAACTTATTTTCTAATTAGTAGACAAAATAAAATGTTATTTTTAATTTCAAAAATATGTTAAATATAGAAAACTTAACAATTCTATAAATATCTATGATATATTTTAATATGATATCATAATACTACATCATAAACAAATATATAAAAGATTATATTTAAGCAAAATTAATTTAAAATATTACAAATTATATTAGTGTTCTTAAATATTCTTAAATATTCTAGGAGAAATTAATAAAAAACAATTAAAAAACAATTATTGGTCACAATGCTCAACATTTATATCGTTAAATAAGCATAAAATTAAGATTAATCGTATAATTATTAACAAGTATATATAATATTATATAGTATATTTATAATATCAGATCTGTGATAGTATTTATAAAAATACAATTTAAGTTAAAATATTTAAAATTTAATATATTAATTTCATCCTTTAAAATTTCATCATTGTAAAAAAATATTTTAAACAAAAAAATGTTAACAACTTACCTCAAATTAAATTAAACAAAGTCCAAGATCATTTAACTGTTTGACAATATTTACATATAATTAGGACTAGTAAACTACAACTAAAAAGGCTAAAATTCGAGCAAAACGCTCGAAAGATAAAATCTATGTTTACAAAGTGAACTGAGGGAAAAAGCAGATAGGGCACTTCCGGCAAGGGTGATATATACACAATCTATTTATACATTACAATATTCCTGGATGTTACAAGGAAATCTACATCTATATATACTATCGATCATTCATACACAGAGTGTAACTTAGGTATTTGCATGTGTGTGTATATAGCTGTGTTTCGGTAGTTTATTAGATACGTAAAACGACTCAGCGCAGATAAGCGAAATTATGTAACGCTTTGGAATTCAGAACATTAATGTCGTATCTCTAGGTGCGAACAAAAGTCATTCGTCTTATAAGTCATTCGTCTACGTATACGCGGGGCGTGTGTATGTGTATCAGAGTGCGTTAGAGTTCGCAGATGTATTAAGGGTCCGGTAGAGAGTGGGTGATGTGTATCTGTGCGACGCACGCCAAGTATAATAAGTATGTCGTATGTCGTACGTCGTACGCATTGATTCCTTTGTGAATATAATAATAGGCGTATTCGTTACAATGTGCGTTTTCGCGAATTTGTTTATGTGTTGGGTGGGTGTGTGCGTGCGTATTTATGCGCGTATGTTTGTTTTTGCTTGTTTGTACATTGGTTTAGTGTAATTGTGTGCATAAGCACGCATTTGTATGCGTGTGTTTGTGTGCCTAGTGTGCCTAGTTCGCGTGCTCGTTATTGCGTGTGTTCTTTTTGTACAAATGTATGTGTGTGTGTGTGTGGGCACGTAAGTGTGCGTGTGCCTTGCACACACAAAAACACACACGTTAAACCAGATGGAACCAATGCCTGAACCAAATGAATTTGAGATATCTATAATCGCCAAACACTGAGAGATTGGTCCAGGTCCCACCTCCAACTATCACACCCTATTAGAATATTACACCCTTTGGTATATCGTATGAATAACCTATTATAATATTAAGTTAAGTTAAGTTAACTATTTACATTAATAATAAAATGACTAAAATACTAATTTCGATTTAGTGAACCATCCCGTGTTTACTCATTAGTAAATTTATATTATCATTGACTAATTTGGAAAATAGGATTATTAAGGGATGTAATTCACTAGTTAACTAATGATACGGGAGGTCTGGCCATAAAGGGGCGGTATACTGCCTCTATGGTGAGAGACTAACCATAAAGAGATGCGGTCACAGAGAGATGGGAAAAACATAATAAAGTAGTGAAATGTAAAAGTTAGTAATAATGGAAGACAGTGTGAAACCACCTTACGGTAAGAGCTGCTTGTTGATGAATGGATATGAATATATTTTAGTAAGTTGTAATCTAATAAACAAAATACCTATACTAGTTATTAATGTTCAGTAATGTTTACAATAAATTCTATCTTACTTTTTATAAACGTATACTTTTAAGATAACTAAACCTAGTATATGATTCACTCTATCTTATTGTGTGCATCCCTTTATATTAATGCATAAATCACTCTATCTTAGTATACGAATCTCTCCATAAAATTATAGTGTATACACATAGATAATACATAAACCTTCTTTATATCGATAAATGCGATCGCACAGGAAATGTATAACTGTTTCTCTAAAGTGCAAAGGGGTTTCATTGTATCTGTAGTTCTCATAACATGGTAAGCATTGTCCTACAACGTAATACGGTGTACAGCGAACATTACGTTGAGAGTAATCATCGGAGACAAGGAACATAACTGTGTACTTGAATAAGGAGAATGCTTATTATGGGTGCATAGTATTACTTGCATTTGTGGGTAAACTTTAATACCCCACTAAGTAGGCCCTTCCCATCGTCCACTCTACACGCCATATAGACTAAGTCGCTAGGTATGTCGTATTAATGCCCCGACATACAATCGTCTAATACTTTGTAAGATAAACACCATCTGATCACAAATTTGTTTTCCGTCACAACATCCTCTCTCTTTCTATATAATCACATTCCACCTGCAAATTTAGAATCCACTACACTATCCACTGACGTCATTGCACACACATTACCTCATGATCATACGTCCATTCCTGATGTACCTGACCACAATAATAATACACCAGGCCAAGTACACTACTATACTGTTACCAGTCGAATTCACTCCACTACTACAACTCCAAGTAACTCCACTAACTACCCAAGTATATTGCCTACTTCATATCGGTATGGAAAAAAATACGGATACATTATACTTATAATAATCCTGTAATTACTAATTAGATTCTAGTTGTATTACTAAATGACCTTTTCAAAACTATAAAATATGATAGGCAAAATGTAATGATATAATGTTTAGATAAGATATTTACACATTTGATTAGTTACGATTTATAAACTTTTAGGTTACAAGCAAATTGTCTTTACTATATAGTTAGAATTATATTATATAGATTACTGGAGGCACAATGAGTAACAGGCATTTATATAATTTACTAGATACTCTTTATATATATTAATAATATTGTTTTTAAAATATAATATAGTAGGTAAATGAATGTGTAAATTTAGTATAATTAAATATTTACCACATTTAAATATATGTAATTTAAACAAAATCATTTAAAATTATTGAAAGTGATTTGAACATAATATTGTATAGCGGATTTAACTTTAAATTAGTTAATAGAACTCAATTAAAATTGTTATATAATATTGTATAATTGATACAGGTATATCATTATTTAAATATCGATTAACAAGAATGTAGTTTCTCTAGAACTCACATTTCAAATGGAATCATTGTTATTGCTAAACCAACTACATTGTTTTCTAATGATGCATTAGGGTCAATGAACAAAGGTTGTTTTAAGACAGATGTGTAACAAGATGGACATTTGCAGTATAATGATCATTATATATACAAGTATCAGGTTATAAAATAAAGAATTATTGGTTATAATCACAAAATAAATGTACTATCTAGCAGATAGCATCTATTAGATCTAATCTAAGTTATTTTGATCCGAAAAATTACAAGATTGATTATACATATCTAGTAATTTGAAAATAAATGGTAAGTTTATTATACTGAAAGAAATTTATTATACGAAATTTAATTAAATTTAATAATAAATAATATAGGTGATTTAAAATTAATCTAATTCAAGTTGGTGGCATAAATTATTGAAAACAATTGTTTCTATATATACATTGTACACATAATCAATGATCTAGTATTTCTCATATAATAAATAGTATGTATTATGAAACTGATACATATAACGGTGCAGTGTATAAATATGCAGAAGAATTTGAATAATATGAAAATGAATAAAAATATGCCTTCATTTATGCATTTGGAGTTGGGAGTTGGGAAGTCGTTATCGGATATACCGAGGCCTGGCCGTACACTAGGGCAGATGGTCGGCGTGGTAATAATGGCACGGCGAGGATAAGCAACCGTCTACTTTTTAACGGCAACCTCTTCATCCAGTTCCGACTCATGGCGCCTTTTCAAGTTATTCATTTCTGCGGATTCATACAAATATGGTGGATATTTAAATTTATACTATGAAAGTTGGTAATGTAAATAGATGATTTTATGTATATATTTCAATTGGATTATATTAATGAAATTTTGAATATTGCATAACCATATGAGTTATTAAATCATAATAAATATGACAGGCTATTGCGAAGAGCATATTTAAATGTAAATACAAGTGAATTGGTAACTAAATACTTGTAGTTATCATAGAAACTAAAGGAGTCAGAAGCTCACCGGTAATTTCATCGTCTTCCTCAAAAGAAGATTCATCGTCGACTAAACCATCGGCATCAAATTCACCGCCGTCGCTATCATCCTGTTATTATCAATATCATCATATAAATACTCTTGTATTAAGGTTGGAAATTGATATTTAAAAAAAATCTATTTTATTAAATAACTAAGAGTGTATTAAAGATAAAATAAAACATAAAAAAGTAAAAAAAAAACAATATATAAGATCTGGAAATTTAATATAATTAATAATAAATAAATGTACCAAGAGAAATATTAATAGCAACAGACTGCAAGTGTACTACAAACCTCAAGGTCATCCTTCTCCAGGTACTGCAGTCCTACATCATCTTCATCGTCATCGTCTTCGTCGTATGAATCGTCGCCCTCAGCAAATACAGGTGGAGCTACAACACTGACTGCTGTGATGGGTGGAGGCGCGACTGCCGCAACTCGTCCAGCATCCTCAAGGTCATCTTCCTCTTCATCTAGGTCGTCATCGTCTTCTTCAAGGTCGTCATCGAGGTCATCGTCGAGATCATCTAAATCATCATCGGAGCCGGATTCGAGAGCTTGGTGAGCGCTACCCGAAGCTTCGACCTCTATTGGGCGAGGAGAAGGTGGATGAGATATTGCAAAGGTTCACTAGGCGAATTGAATTTATTTAAGAGTCGGACGTTAACTAAACTTTGCAGATTTATTGAAAATAAATTTGATAAAAATAGTTAGGATTCATTTTCTGCCTATATAGTTTTATACTTAAATAGTAATATTTTGTATTATTTAATATCCAAGTAATGAGATTTTAGCAATAAATAATGATGAGTTACATAAAAAACCTTCAGCATATTCATCTTCACTTTCATCATCTATAATAAAAGAGTTTGTTAACTTGATGTATGAAAATAAGAACAATAAAATATCAGCAATTTATACAGAATTTAAAATGAACTATAAGTTATAAGATAATAAGAATATGCATTGAAAAGGCTCACGGGTTCAACGAATACCTTCGCTATCGGGGTCAGTCGAGGCTTCGGTATTGTTACAGTCGTATCCGTCCAACAGCGTCAGGTTAGGCAGCATGGCGAACACTTTATCGCGGTAGCTTTCGACGTTCGTCACTCCGCAGTTGAATAGGTCTAAACACTTCAAACTGACGAGTTTCTTCTGTAAAGTAACCGACAATAGAATGAGATCTATATCAACACTATTATATTTATAAAACTATTGATGCATTATGGTTTGCAAATAGAATAGTTTGTGATATTAATAGGTTATGATACTGCTGATTAATGGAATTAAATGGTTCTTTAAATAAAGGATTACAATTAAAACTTCAAACTTATAAAGATATATCTACTTTATTAAACATATTGTATATTTATTAAATTAATAATTTATATTTAAGATTAAAAAAACACCAACTGACTAAATATAGTATTTTTAAAAACGTTAACTATAGCATTACAAGTTTTTAATAATTATAAATCCAGTATTTCTATTTAAAACTAACCAAATGTTTACAAACTAACCAATTGTTTACAAATTAACCAATTGTTTACAAATTAACCAATTGTTTATAAATTAACCAATTGTTTATAAATTAACCAATTGTTTACAAATTAACCAATTGTCTACAAACTAACCAATATTTCACAAACTAACCAATTGTCTACAAACTAACCAATTATTTACAAACTAACCAATTGTTTACAAACTAACCAATTGTTTACAAACTAACCAATTGTTTACAAACTACCCAATTGTTTATAAATTAACCAATTGTTTGCAAATTAACCAATTGTCTACAAACTAACCAATTGTTTACAAATTAACCAATTGTTTACAAACTAACCAATTGTTTACAAAATAAACAAAGGTTAAAAACCTAATTTATTATTGACAAACTAACCAAAGGTTCAATAGTTTCGAGATCTTTTATTCGATTTCCACTCAAAGAAAGCGTTGTGAGATTGGGACAATTCAATAACTCTGTTAGACCTCCAGATATTCTGTTATCACTCAATTCCAACTGTTTGCGTAGTATATAGATTATATTAGTATATTGGTTATACATAAAAAAATAAAAATAAACACTAATTTCAAATAATGACCTTTGTGAGGTTATCTAATTGAGGGAAATCTTTCAGCGTTGTTAATCCTGCATCGATTAAACTCAGTGACTCGAGCATAACAAATTCTGATGTTAAACCTTCAATATGGGTTGATCTGCAGTTATCTAGATTCAATTCGGTTACCTAAGTAGAATATATGTTTATAATAAGGCAATACAAAAGTGTTAGATGTAGTAAGAAATTTATTGTAACATTATGTAGTTAGATAATAGAAATGTATTAATTACAAGCATTTATATTAAAAGTAGAAAATAAATAAATAAATGTATATATATATATACATATGTATAATATTATTATTGATATAAGTTGAAAATATATCCAACTAATATATAAATTTGACATAATCATATATTTATAAAATATTACTAAATATCATTGAAAAATTAAATTATATTAATAATAAAATTATTCTTTGTTTTAATTAACAAGTTATTAATCATGCTATTAGTCAATCTTATAGCGATTTATTATACAGTATAATATAGTAATATATTATATATATACTAATATGCAATAAACAGAATAACTACAAAATCATAGGATATAATTATGATAATTGAAATTATTGTATTGATCCAACATAAATTATAAACTAGTTGATGGTAACTTTTGCTAAATACAAATTATATTAAGATATACAATTCAATATTATATTATAAAAAACTTATATAATATACATTATAAAATCACTTCAGATAATACTAACAGCATTATTTGATCTTCCCCTCTTTTCTAATTCTATTCTCTTTTCCATTTTTTATATAATAATTTTTTGAAAACGATGAAACAAAATCGCCAATAGCTGTCAAAAATTCAAAACAAAACATTGTTGATGGCGCGCAAGTCAAACAGTAATGAATCAACAATTTCTCATTATATAAATATGATATAGTATCTATTTTACCTATGCAGTTATATACCATCATTCTCTATTAGTATATGCCATATAAATATAATTAAGTAATTTAACGAGCATATTATTCAATTTTTAGTAATTTAAAAATTACTGATGCTATAATCAACTTCCGTTAATGAATTTGTATTTTTAAAATTCCGCTTGACGTCTCTGGTGATACTTAAAAATAAATAAATTGTATTTAAGTTAACATTTTCTTATGTGCATATAAGACTCGGATTTTTTCATACTAACAATAAATTAATTTCAACATTATTAACCATATCTTATGTGAAGTTTATCGGTGCTTCTATATATCGATATATACTATGATTACCGGTAGTCTCTGATATATATATAGTATACATATATAAAAATATATATTATTAGGTAACATGAAGATCATATCATCTACCTATGTTAGAAAGTGATATATATACATATATGCATATATATAATTTGCCAGTATAACGATAATAACATAACCCTAACATCATGAATCATAGTAACAATAAATTAATTTCAACTTTATTAACCATATATTATGTGAAGTTTATCAGTGCTTCTATATATCGATATATACCATGATTACCGATTACTAATACGATTTAATAACAGTTAATATATGAAAAATAATACTAAAGTTAATATAGGTAAAATATTACTAAAATTAATACAATTATACTAATACTAAAGTTAATATAAGTACAATACTACTAAAGTTAATATAAGTACAATACTACTAAAGTTAATATAAGTACAATACTACTAAAGTTAATATAAGTACAATACTACTACAGTTAATATAAGTACAATACTACTAAAGTTAATATAAGTACAATAATACTAACATTAATATATGCATAATAATTCTAAAGTTAATATAAGTACAATACTACTACAGTTAATATAAGTACAATACTACTAAAGTTAATATAAGTACAATAATACTAAAGTTAATATAAGTACGATAATACTAAAATTAATAGAAGTATAATACTAGTTAATATAAAGTACAATGATAATAAAGTTAATATAAATACAACAATACTGAATATATAAATATATTATATAAATACAATAATAAAGTTAATATAAGTAGAATAATAATAACATTAATATAAGTAAACTACTACTATAATAAATATATGTATATTATTACTAAAGTTAAAATAAGTATAATGCTAACTATTTTTTGCAAATACCTGCATGAATTATCCTAAACATAAATATATATATATATATATATATATGTGTGTGTGTGTGTGTGTGTGTGTGTGTGTGTGTGTGTGTGTGTGTGTGTGTGTGTGTGTGTGTGTATGTGTGTGTGTGTGTGGGTGTGTGTGTGTATGTGTGTGTGTTTGTGTGTGTGTGTGCGTGCATGCGTATATATATATATATATGCGCGCGCGCGCGCGCGCGCGTGTGTGTGTGTGTGTGTGTGTGTGTGTGTGTGTGTGTGTGTGTGTGTGTGTGTGTGTGTGTGTGTGTGTATGTGTGTGTATGTGTGTGTGTGTGTGCGCGTGCGTGCGTGCGTGCGTGCGTGCGTGCGTGCGTGCGTGCGTGCGTGCGTGTGTGTGTTTCCATTTTATTATTTAACCGATTTAGGGGATTTAATTAGAATGTATCCCATTTTGTTTCTTATTTAGATGTCATAATACTTTAAAAAATACAGTAACCAAGAACTAATCGACCCTATCGACCTCACCATTTCCGTATGTAATAAGCTAGATATCTTAGATCTGATTTAGTTTTTATACAGATTTTGGTATTAGTTAATTCTTATACATCGCAATACCTCTCTTAAAGAACATACATAAGTTATAATTCATTACATGTACGTTATAATAACATTTAAGTAGTTGCATTCTTGTTTCATGTCTTTTTGTAAATACATTAAACTATATATTAAAATAAATACAATTTTAATATATGAATAATATATTCAATCAAATTTTGAGATAAGTATAAACATATATCCTAAAAGGTTCTGGTTTCTATAAAACTTAGCAACTGAACCAATAATTTGAAAACTAAGGAACAACTTATATTTGTTAAATAATGAAATTGATATAACAGCATTAATCTTTAATATTGATTATTATAAATGCACCTAATAATAAAGCAGAAAAAATAGGACTGCTAACACAGAAGCAACTGGACTAATAATATAGGCAATAAATAACTGATAAAACAAACAAAAAATGACTGATAACACAATCAAAATAGAACTGATAACACAAATAAAATAGGGATGATAACATAAACAAAGCATACCTTATAACTAAGACAAAACAGGAATAATAACATGGGAAAAATATGAATAATAACACATGTTAAAATTAGATATAATATAAGTAAGATAGGACTAATAACACATGCAAATCAGGACTGATAACATAATCAATACTTGACTGATAACACAGATAAAGCAGGGCTAATAATACAGTAAAAACTGCACTGATTACCCAGGCAAATTATGACTAATAACACACGAAATTAGGATTGGTAATATATGTAAAAGAGGTATATGATAACACAGTCAAAATATCAGTAATAACACAGGCGTAATAAGAGTGGTAACATAGACAATATTAGCTATAACACAATCAAAACCGAACCAATAACATATTGAAAACATTCGTTATAACATAAGTAATACAAGACTGATAATACAGACAAAACCTGTGCTGGTTTCTTTCGTTTAATCCATCTAAATGTTGTTATTTCAATATTATTATAATTTTGTTATAAGTGAGTTTAATATATTTATGAATTCATAATATTTTACAATATTATATATTATGAACCAATATTATACAATAACTTACTAATTCTGAATGTTTTATTTTATATATCTATTTGTATTAATTCACATTGTAATTTTGTAATTCAATTTAACTTCAAGTGAAATCTGATGATAGTTTTAGAAATAGTTTTAGTAAGCTTTTTGGTAACAATAAAACTTTGTAAATTTATAATTAACTATATAATGTAACATTGATTACATTATTTCAATGTATAAAATGTATGTTCAATGTAGAAATTTACTTTAAATATCAACTATAAATTAAAAATACTCGAAGATTATTATTTATAAATTTTAATAAAATAATAAACAAAATATAATTCATAGTAATTCATAATAATTTATTTATCAATAATATATAACACGTTTATATGTATATATTGTATATGTTTAATAATGTTAGAAATATTATAATACCACTTATTAATATTTAAGTATTTAATTTCATGAGAGTAAATAAGTTTATTAAATTATTTATTAATAAATATATAATTGTATACAAGTGCATATATTTAATGAACTTATAATATTTAATTAATACACATATAATTAATAATTATATACATATTAATACATATATAATTGGAATATAATTTTCCCTGTGATTTTTCTTAAATTACCCCGAAAATTATTCTCTAATTTTCTTGACATTATATGCTAAATTTCCTGTACGAGTTTGCAGGGGTGTTCAGGGTAGTTATATTTTGAATGTTGTATAGAGTTGTAAAGTAGTATTAAAATTAATTAAGTTTATTTTTGCAATGGATATACTGTCATTATAGTTTTATAATAATTAGGACTTACTTTTCCTATTTCAAAATGAAAACATTTTTGTATTGAATAATTTATTTTATATGATTTTTTATTTTTGTGAACACAAAGGATTTTAAAATACTGTATTTGCTGGATATTGATGATAAGTATAGAATATGTCTGATGGTGTATTAGTTTCAGTAATGACTGCTCTTTTTGAATTGCAGATGTAAAACAAATTTATAGTTTTATAAAAAGATCTCGAATTTATCAAATGTACATTTTGTGTATTAGTCTGGTAAATTAGATTTAGTTATCGTATTATATTATACTATGGTTA